>OY770108.1:17857763-18457763 GCA_963669365.1 Verbascum thapsus
AACTGCTTAGATTCATATTTGATATTTAGAATTCTAAGTTAACAATACCCAAATACATTCAATATCACCTAACGTAATTCTTCATAAGAAGATTACCAAATTGAAAATTCTTTCAATTTTCCAGGCTTCACCCCCAACCCAACCCACCAGCACGAGTAGACAGACACAGACCCTCCCTCAACTTTTGCCTATCATTGGGTGTGTCAATTATCTACACAAATTGGCCTCAAATTTCATATTGAAATCAAGAAAAACTCAAACTATTATAAGGGCAACTTTAAAACAAAGATATGCTAAATTTCTTGAGTCCTAATAAGAATCAATGGGTTTTTGACTCTACCACCCACATATACACATAATTCAGAAAATTCAAATAACTCACTAAGCAAAAGTACGTAAAAATCAAAGAGAAATAACTACAAAATCACAATAACAACAACAAGAAAAAATGACAGCTTGAGGAAATATATTAAATGAAACGATAAAATGCACATACCAATACTCAGACTTCTTCTCGAGGAAATAAAATGACAACGGGCGCTTCAGTTATATAAATTAATAAAGAAAATGTGTAGTTGTATACCTTCCTAATGCAGTTTCCAACGTGTTCATACCCCTGCCCAATGGTCATGTCCTCTGTGATGCCACAATGACGGCAGAAGAATTCTACCGCTGATTTTTCTTTGCCGGTATCATCAGTTGATTTCCCCATTGTTTTTTCTTTTTCTCCGGTGTCAGTATTGATTTGATATTAGAATAGGGAGATAGGAGAGTGGTAGTTTGGCAGTTATTATATAAAATTGTTGACGGTTATTAGATATAATTATATATATTATATTATTCTATATATATATACGCGCTTGGGGACAGTTTATTTTTATTTTTACATATATACGCGCTTGAGGACCAGCTTGGTGACTAGGATGAGCAGCTCCCTATGTAAAATTTAGAAGAAAAAGGGTATAAAGTTTAATTAAAACACGAGCGAGAAAATTTAATTAAATTTTCATAATTTATATGTACCATAATAAATAAATACTTATCATATAAGTATGATCGAAAACAATAAAGAAGCAACGGTGATATTTAACATTAGAACTATTGAAGCTTTCTATAGTATAGATTAACTTCCTCATAAATTAGATCGAGCTGATTCAAACATGTAATTTATGAGATTTTTTGTTGAAATGTCAATTTGTTGAGTTTAACTAATTATAGAGTAAGTGTTAAAAAAATTGAAGTAACTATAGCATAAATGCTTAAAAAATTAATTGCTTATAAAATAAATGTTATTTATTTTACAAATCAAACCACAAATCTAAAGAGTTTCTTATGATTATTTAAAACATAATAGATAAGACAATAATGGAGAAGAAGAATCCTAATAGATGAATTGAACTCTTTTTAAGTCACGAATATTAATATAATAAAAGAACGATGTTTATCAAATACGCATTCTAACAATATTGACTGCCAATTTCCCTAATTTGTATGTATATAAAATAAAGGGATGGAATTAGTACTAATTTAATATACTGTAAAAAGAGTAACATTATAGCATGCTTTCAATAAAATTAATAATTATTATGAACAAATGAAGACTAATAAATCATTTAGAGACATTAAAAATGAAAACTTTCTTTTAAAAAATGCAGATTTTGGGGGGGGGGGGGGACAGAAGTATATATTATACATATATTAGCTATCAAGGAGTGAATTTTAGAAGCTTTGGTAATTTTTAAATTATATCATAATTAGAATTATTTGTGCATAGTGGACTTACTATGACTTGGGTGTTTTTTCTTTTCTTTTTGGAAATGCTTTTGTTTTAAGAATTTTCGGTTATTTTCTTTTATAAAATACTAGTTTTTTGAAAAAAAAAAATTAAAGCTAAAAAAATAAAGAACATTTTCAACCCATCCCTATTATAAAAAAAACCACTAAAATTGAACTAAAAAATAAAAATAAAAAAGCCCTAAAGTTTAGAATGAAATCAAATAATGCCCAAAACCAAAACCAAAATCCAATTTAATAGCCACACTGCTCCAACTCTGCTTATTGTTCACAATTTTATTTCATTTACTCCCCTATTTAATTCCTCTACCCAATCCCTCTTAAATATTGAACTCAGTCAATCCTTATTTCACATACATTATACTCGTACATATCTTGATATGCGCGTACCCCTCGCCGATTGTGTATTCGATTATCTTACCGGCGGCAATAAAGTCTAATCTGGCCATTTTGGCTCGTGGACCGTTTTACCCCGATTTAGTTACTAAAATATTATTATTTTTATATTATCATTTATATATTTTTATTATTTTTATTCCAAAATAAAGTATGATACAGTTGGAAAAAATTGAATAACCAAGTTAAAGGGCTCAAATCCCATACCCGCTTTTAAAATTATTTTCTATAAATTAAAAATAACAAAAAGTAAAATAAATAAATAAATAAATAAGGGTCGACCTGTCAAGTGATTCAAATTTATCAACAAATGAATTTTTATCTTCTATTTATTCAACTCCCCTCAATCAATATACGATGGTGATCAACTTTATTTAACAATTGTAATTAATTATCTAGAGCATTTCATTCTAAATATTTACAAAAACTATTCTAAACATCTTTTGAAAATTTTCTAAACATTTTTATTCATTTTTAAAAATCAATATTTTGTTTCAAAATTTATACAAGTATACCAACAGTTGATAAAAATTTCAATAATGAACTAAGTGATAATATTGGACTTAAACTTAGCGCTCTTACAACATATAATCGACAAAGTTCAAGCAACTTTGCCTATAAAATACAAAATTGTAAAAGTGTTACGGTATATATTTTTAAATTATAAAAAAAATTGCTTATATAACTATGTATTATTTTGTTTGTTAAAATAATTATTTAATAACTCATATATCATTATAAGAAAAAATTGTAATATCTTAACTTTTTGTGTTTTCTTACGTGCGTATTTGAATATAAATAAATTTTTTTATGATTTCGTTAATTAATTATTTAGAACTTATTTGATTATATTTTGGACTTACTTTAGTAAATTGTTAGATTTATATCTCTTTTCTATTTTTCTCTTTTTTTTTGTTTTTAAAATTTTGTTCACTATTATACTCCATCACGAAAAGAATTAAAAAACTTGAGGCTCCGTTTGTTTGTCAACGGAATGGAATTAAAATAGAGAATATGATTCCCAAAAATCAAATAACCTTGTTTGGCATTTTTTATTTGAGATTATGGAATGCAATCTAATTCCCAAAATATGGGAATTATCATCTCAAATAAGGGATTTACAATACCTTATTTATTGGAGGTAATGTGATTACCATATCAAGGTAATCATAAATACAATACTTTAATGCCCTTACTACCCCTGTATCAATTATAATACAAAATCAATAAAAATTGTTATTTATTTTTTCATTTCATTTGAGTTATTATTTATGAAGAAATAGTTTCGTATTTTTAATTTATTTAGAATATTTTTATTGTCAAAATAGATCGAAATTTCATTTTATTTGATATTTATTTATTGAATGAAATTGAAAAATTGCTATGCTGTTTTTGTGATAGCACTTTTGAAATGGTTGTTGGTCACATATGATTAATATATTTTAGTTATTAACAATAATATGTTTCCGACTTAAAATAATTATCAATGCATTGGTATATGAAAAATCCATATATGTATCAATTTTTTAAAAGTCAAACAATATGTAAATAAAAAATAAGCATGTTCAATTTAATTATGTTTTTTCTAAAAGAGGATAATGCAATTGAACCAAATTGTTATCTTATTTACTTTTTATATTTAACCAAATTAAATATATATATATATATATATATGCGTGTGTATATATACACTTATGTATATATAATATCAAATTTTTTACTATGGATGAAAATTTATAGTTAGATTATATAAATATGGTTTAAAATAAGGGTATTTAAGTCAAAGTCTTTAATTTTAGATTCCATTATTTAGTATATGTGTTTCAACCAAACATAAAAAAAAGAAAAAATATATATACCATTACCTAATTTTTTGTAGACAAGCAAACACTGTTAATGGAATCAGATTTCTAGCAATCAAATTATCAGAAATCTTATTTCCACTTTAGATTTCATTCCCTGTCAAACAAACGGAGCCTCAGTGTTTGGTGGAAACTATGGATAGGGGTGAAAATTGTACTCGATACTCGCTCGCTAAAAGCTCGGTTCGATAATTTATCAAACCAAGCTTGAACAATTTTTTTTGTTCGATAGATTTTGAAGTTCGACTCGAGCTCGACTCGATTAGCAACAACTAACAAAAATATGTACAAAATATTCAAACTACTCGAGCTCGACTAGTAATCGGCTCGACTAAAGCTCGTTTGAGCTCGACTCGATGAACAATCAAACCAAGCTCAAACGCAACTTTCAAAGCTCGATTGTAATTCAAACAAGTTTGAACACCTATGCATAGGGTTCGACTCAACTCATTTTCACCCCTAACTATGGAAATACTGAACGTTCCAATGGAAACATGGCTATGTTTGTTTATGTTTTTAAGTTAGAATTTTGAAAATTTCTCGGGAATGGCGTACCATCGAAATTCGTGTGAAAATGGTAGGTGTTTGTTTATGTTTTTAGAATTAGGTTGAAAATTGTAATGTGTCAAATCAATGATGATTGGTTGATGTTTAATGATTGAATTAGTTGTTTTTGTAATGATTATTTAAATAAATATATATATATATATATATGAGTGTGTAAAATAATGTGTATATTAATTGTAATTGATGAATGTGTAAAATGATTGATGTGTTGATTGATAGGTAGTTAGTATTGGAGATTGAAAAAGTAGAGTTGAAAAAAGGAAATTGAGATGAAAATTTGGTGTGTTAAGTAGATTTAAAATTTTGTGATTTGAAATCTTGAAATTGAATTTCAAAAACATAAACAAACATAGTTTCGATCAAGAAGAAGCCCAACAATTTAAACTATGTAAAATAATAAGTGATTAGGAATATTTTCTCCAAAATATATTCCCAAATGCATAAAAAAAATAGAAATTGGTATATTAAATTTGCCCAAAAATCAAAAAGCCAAAGCAAGAAAACAAAAATATAACATATATATACACAAATACATATATATATTAGCACATACACATACATCATACATGTCTCGAGAAAATTCAGAGTAGAATCAAATTGTGATAGATTTTAAGATGATTATTGCAGTGAAGATGATTTTCTCACTAGTTTTCGGAGCCGTTTTAGTGTTCTTTCTTCGAATTTTCGATGCTTTAGAGTTGAAGCCGAGAAGAGTGAGATCAAAGCTCGAAAAACAAGGGATTAGAGGTCCTGAGCCTTCAATTTTGTTGGGGAATATAGGTGAAATGAAGAGGATTAATGCTCAATTTCAGCTCAGAAAATCTGGAGCAAATGAAGAAATGAAGATTGTTGTTCATGATTGGGCTTCAAAAGTGTTCCCACATCTGGAGCAGTGGAGAAATCAATATGGTAATAACTCCCGTGGAGCTTCACAATTCGTGTTTTTCAAAATTCGTGTTTGTGTTTGAGATTTTGATAGTTAATTGATCGAGCTGAACACAAGTCTAGTTTCTTTTACATCATTATCGTTTATTTACTAATCAAACACGATGTGTTGTTCAAACTTGGCAAGCCTGATATGTTAACATATCCAGTTCTGTTAAGGATTGATTACTAAGTTTGGTTAAGCTTAATTTATAAGTTGTTTGCATTTTAAGTTCTCTGACTTCCAAACTCTTAAGAAATAAGCTGGAATCTCTCAACAAGCTCAGAGCTTTTTCACTGATAAATTTGGTTGATTCTATAAAAGGGATGTAAAGAAAAAGAAGCCTAGTTGAATTTTTCCAGTACTAGTTCATGATTGAACTTGAGGGTGGGGAAATTTTTTGGTGCTTTAGAGTAATGAATGGCCATAATTCAAAGAATTAAACTCGTGATTCTTGACTTGGAAATGACTAAGAATTATAATGGCAGGACCAATGTTTCTGTATTCAACCGGCAACATACAGCTACTATGCATTACAGATCCCGAGATGGTAAAAGAAGTGAGCCTTTGCACCTCATTGAACCTTGGCAAGCCTTCTTATCTGTCAACAGAACGCGGCCCTCTACTTGGTCGAGGCATCTTATCATCAAACGGCCCGTATTGGGCCCATCAAAGGAAGATCATTGCACCCGAATTCTACCTTAATAAAGTCAAGGTATGTGTATATATATATATATGTACATATATATATGTATATATAAATACGAAAAATCGGAAATTTGATTGCTTTTTTTAAGTCTAGGAAATGATTGTTTCTCTCGACAGAGGATGGTGAACATGATGGTTGAATCCACATTAACAATGATCGGAACTTGGGAAAAGAAAATTGAAAATTCTGAAGGACAGTTAGAGATTATAGTAGATGAGGATTTGAGAAGTTTGTCGGCAGATATTATTTCACGCGCTTGTTTTGGTAGCAGCTATGCACAAGGGGAACAGATATTCACTAAACTTCAAGCACTTGCGCGGATAATGTCAAAAGGAAGCATTGGAGTTCCTGGATTAAGGTATTTCGATTTTTATTTGATCACTTATATGAATGTTTCGTGTATATCTGTTCTTCATCTTTGTAGCTGAGTCAGTAATTCTTTTGGCTTAGCATTTTCATCATTGACCTCGAGGCAAAATTGCAGTTTTGGTCACGTTGTATTGCTGGTTGAGCAATTTTTGCCCGGTGCTTTACAGATTAAATTATTGCACCTTCGTCTATGTAGTCAATTGTTGCAAATTTGCCATGTGAGTGTCACGTGGCCGTCTTTTATGTTGGTTTGCTGGGAGGTATAAGGACTTCAAAGTGGGATATCCACCATTTTTCTGAAAAGCACATTTGAATATGCCCTCCTTGAAGAGCTCACGTGCCTTGCACATAATGTTCAGTCATTTAATGATCAATAGAACTAACAACTACATAACCCTCATATGTTCAATTGCGTTTATAATCTAACAATGTGGTAGCTTGTGCAATAATCTTAGAATTATGGACTAGATGTAAAGGTACCATTATGCCATAACAAAAAATTCGATTTTTTCTTGACCTTCATCTTTTTTTCAACAAATTCATGCCTGTCATCAAATCGTCATTACTTGCAAAAGGGTTGCACACACACACACACACACACATATATATATATGTGCAACCAGAAAATAAACTTAAGGGACCATCACATTACTGTTTTCTATGCTCGTGTGCATACAACACCAGAACCATTAGTACTTAAAAAACGGACTATAAGCTGATCCCAAACTCTCTAAATCTTACTATCGAACAATTTCTAATGCAACGACGTATATAACAGGTATCTTCCAACCAAACACAACAAGGAGATATGGAAACTGGAAAGGGAAATAGACTCAATGATACTAGAGATAGTAAAAAACCGCATTGCTGATAACCATAAGAACGACCTTCTTCAATTGATACTCACTGCAGCAGAGAGTTATGGAGATGACAGCAATATACCAGCAGATATCTCTCTAAACAAGTTTATTGTGGATAATTGCAAGAACATATATTTCGCTGGCCACGAGACCACAGCAATTTCATCGTCATGGTGCTTGATGATTCTTGCAGCTTATCCAGAATGGCAAGCTCGTGCTCGCAAAGAGGTTATTGATATATGTGGTGATAACGTTCCAACTGTAGATATGCTTCGACACATGAAAGTGGTAAGGTTTACTTCCCTTTTTGAAATAGTTATTTTAAATCTAAGTTTGCTCCATTAAAAACTCTTATTATGAATCCATCATGCAATATGCAGAATTTGAACTAAATGAGAAGTTATTAAAACCCCCTTAAGATAGGCTATTTTATCAGAAAAATTCCTTGATCATATTTTTCAATCTAAAAAGAGGAAATGTTTAAGGTTAATAAATTTATTCACTTAATTGCCCTTAAGAATTTGAGAATTAATTAGTTGTACTTTTATGTAGAAATTTATCTAAAACTTTTATTATTGATAATTGCAACTAATTATGATTTTATTTCAAATTTTCGAATTTTAATCTCCAAAAAAGAAGGCATTTTAAGATAATTACCATGTAACTCAAAAAGAAATTATATTATCATTTTGGAAAATTCAGAATAAAAAGATATCTCATGAAAAAACGTTCAATCGATCAATTCTTAACTTAAGAAATCAAAGGTAATTTTGTCCGAGAGCCTGTTATTCTACTTTTGAGTTTTTTCCAAAAGATTATGGAATGGGTATTTGAAATCGAAATATAACCAAGGATTGTTTGCGTATAAAAATATTTCAGGGGTTTTAGTATTTTTTCCTATTAAAAACTCAGACATAACTCGAGACCTTGATAATCTTATAGACCTTCTCCAACCTTAAGTACACCTATTCTAATGGCAGCTAACAACCATTATCCAAGAGACGCTACGCCTTTATAATCCAGTAGCATATGTTGTGAGAGAAGCCCTTCAAGATATCAACTTCAAAGGAATCAATATTCCGAAAGGCGTAAATATTCAAGTTCCGATACCCATAATGCACCAATATGAAGACCTGTGGGGCCCTGATGTGCACCAGTTCAAGCCAGATAGATTCGCCAATGGAATCTCGGGCGCTTGCAAGATTCCACAGGCTTATATGCCCTTCGGGGTGGGAAGTCGAACCTGTGTAGGCCAAAACTTTGCTATGGAAGAATTGAAGGTCATTTTGTCGATTGTTTTGTCGAAATTTAGATTGTCTTTGTCGTCGGGTTATCAGCATTCACCTGTGTTTAGATTAGTTATACAACCTGAACATGGAGTCAGTGTTCTTCTTGAGAAACTGTGATGTTCTTTTTGTGTGTTTTTTGCATGAAATAAATGGAATTCGTCATTTGTGTATATATATATATATATATATATATATATAGTCCTGGAAAAGCGATGATGATCATTGATGAATATAAGTTTGATAGCTCCATGAAACGAGCCACGAGTTGTCTGTAATTCGTAAGCTGAAATCTGTAAGTTGATGTACCAAATATGTTACTGTTGTAATACGAAGGACCAAATTTGTTATTAAACGATACGTTAGGTAAAAAAAAATGTAATTTTCCAATAAACTATTGTTCCAATATACGAATATATCAAGTTTATTAATTCAAATGCACATTATATGTCTACGTGTGAGATGCATATGCCTTGTTCGTTTATGATTTCACAAATTTATTTTTAAATATTTGGATCACAATCTCAAATAAATGTAATACGCTAAATTCAAATTCACATTTTCATTTCTACTTTTTCAACACTCTGTATAACCATCTATTAATTATCTATCAATTAAATATATACATCATTTAACGCATTCAAAATTATTTATTATTATTATTACTTCTCATAATAAAATTTATATATTTTATTTATATATCCATTATATATATAACTAAAGAATATAAAATTTGTTTTATTATTTATTAATTTAATTGAAATTTGTAAAACGTAAGTAAAAATCATGGCAATAATTTTTTTTTGGTAAAGTTTCAACTTAAAAATAACTTAAAAATTTCCAACATAACACCTAAAAAGTTTCATCATAAAGTAAGCCACAGGCCCACACCGCTTAAATAAAAAAAAAAGCATGAAATCACATACGACGAATCTCAAACTGTGACGTTTTTCAACCAATTAAAAGTTGACAACTCAATAGATACCCGTTAAAATTCCACATGTCAAACTCAAAAACCCACACTAAAAATCTCACTATAAGTGAAAAGCACCTGATTTCACCCCTTCTGTATAAAGCTCATCTCTTGTTCCTCGTACACAACGCACATATATTTCCTCAGTCTCTCTCTAGGGTTTCTATATATCTCTCATTATACATCGAACTGAGTGTTTCTGATTGATCTTATCTGTAAATTTTCGTATTCTTTGATTTCGTTTTGATTTTAAATTAAGTGTTTTTTGGTTTTTGATCGGTGAATTTTGGGAAAAAATGCCACCGAGAGTGACGAAGAAAACTCCGGCGGGACCAGGTAGCAAGCGTGGCCGCGGCCGGGGTGCGGCGGCGAGGGTGAAGCAGCAGGTGCAACCGGAGGAGGAGGTTGAGGTCAAGGAGGTTGAAGTGAGGGTTGAGGAAGAAAAGTCACCGGCAGCTATCGATGAGAAGGAGATTGAACCTGAAGAAATGGTGAAGACGGAGGAGAGAGTGGTGGAGGAGATTGGAGATGCCTCGACCAAGAGTAAGTGAAGCTTTTTTTTTTGGGGTTTTATATTATTCACGATCTTTCTTTTTCCCTTTTTGTATTGGATCTTTAGGTTTATATGGTATGGATATATATTTTATCATATGATTTTTGTGAGCTTTGTTTCTATGAATGACTTTCACAGTTTGAATGGGCATGTAGAATTATTAGGGTTACTTCTAAATTCAGTGATATATGTTGATGTAGTTGTTAATTTTTTGCGGTACCTGGATTTTATGTAGTTAATTCCCTCCCCCCCCCCCCAACCCATTCCTGTTAAAGTCTTTGTTTGTCGTTTCGCTGTTTATTCTGATTCCTAGAAATCCTTTTGTCCAGCTTGAAATATGTTAATTTAAAGAATAGAACTAATCATTGTTATTAATATCTTTTCCGCCAAGATGACCATTTGTCGTGTTTGCCATCCACGTCACGTATCTCTTAGCTGCCTAAGTTACCGTTATAATGGGCTTTTCGATGTTTTCTAACGGCTGCAACAATATATTTTGAAGCTGATTTTTGCATTAATTCATATGATTTCTTTGTAACGGATGCTATGATCACGTCATGTGGTTGTTGGGACTACCTTTCACGTAAATGGTTACGGTTCGGAACTTTTGAACCACATAATTTGTTATTTTTCATTAAATTATTAATATAAAAAAATAAAAGGAATAAAGGACCAGGAATTTGTAAAAGTTGGTTTTGGAAACTCTAGCTACCTTGTATCCCTATCACTTTTGCCACAAACCTTCCGTTGTCCATTATTCCTGTTTTGTCTCTTCCCTCGACATCTTTTTGTCTTTTGATACTTCTTGAGTTCGCCTGTCGCAAGTCATTTTCTTGGTCATCCCTCATCGTTTTTTTTTAGTTGATTCCTCCTGTTGCTGCCACCTCCCTCATAAACAAACATAATTATTGTATAACTCCACTGTCAAGTATCCATTTCTCCATTAAATTCCATTATCCGAAGCAAATAAGAAATTCTAAGTCATGAGTTAAGAATTTAAGAGCATGATTTAACAATATGCTGAAGGGAAATAAGGAAGTTCTCTTGCTCTGAATTTTCGGTATCATTCCCCAGTCCCGAAGAGGCAGGGGAACTATGTGATCTAGCAATTCTCTTGTTCTGCTAGCAGAGTGGCAAAAGAATAAGTTTGCTGCTGTGCTGGTTATGGTACTAAGTCCTGAAGTCCTACATGGCAATTTTCTAGATCTGATTTGCCTACCTTCGTCCTGCCTTTATTCAGATCACATTTTCAATGCTATTCGTTAATTACAAGCAGGCGGGCGTCTCTTTTTAGTTTAAAGGAATGAAAAAACTGGGTTACATATTATTGCAGTTTGGTGCTTATGGTCTTCTGTTCTTTGGTTTCAATATGTTGATTTTCTTTCAAACTCTGTATAATCCTTTTTATGTGGCAGAGGATGATGATGCAAAAGAACCCATTGATGATTATGAAAAAGATGAACGGTTAGACTTGGAGGATAATGAACCTGAATATGAACCTGAAGAGTACGGTGGTGTTGATTATGATGAGAAGGAAATGGAGCAAGATCTTCGAGAAGAGAGGGGAGAAGTAGAGGAAGATCCAGAGGAAGTAGATGTTGGTGAAGGGGGAATGGAGGGTGTGCCGGACAAAGTTGAACTTGGGGAAGATAATGAGCATGCAGTGGAGGAGCGTGCTGAGATTGTTGATGCTGCCGACGAAGAAGAACATCATGATGTTGTCAGAGAAAGACGCAAGAGGAAGGAGTTTGAAATTTTTGTTGGGGGATTGGACAAGGATGCTACTGAGAACGACCTCAGGAAAGTTTTCGGTGAAGTTGGTGAAATTACTGAAGTCAGACTTATGATGAATCCTCAGACCAAGAAGAATAAAGGTTTTGCGTTCTTGCGTTTTGCAACTGTGGAGCAAGCAAAGCGAGCTTGTGTGCAGCTGAAAAATCCAGTTGTAATGTCTTAATTCTATACTTGTCATTTTGTAGATTTTAGCCGTGTGTTGCATACATATATCTGACAACTTAAATTTTAGGTGCATGGTAAACAATGTGGTGTAACCCCAAGTCAGGATAGTGATACTTTATTCTTGGGAAACATATGCAGGACGTGGACAAAAGAAACTGTAAGTAGATTTTTTTTTGTTAATGTTGTCACACTATTATCTTTAGATCGAGGAAATTGCTTGAATCTCTTTTCATTGCTATTCTATGTGCTTCCAGTTGAAAGAGAAGTTGAAGCATCATGGTGTTGAGAATATTGAGGATTTGACTTTGGTTGAAGACAGTAACATTGCAGGGACAAATCGAGGATTTGCCTTCTTAGAGTTCTCCTCCCGATCTGATGCCATGGATGCTTTTAAGCGTCTTCAGAAAAGGGATATAGTGTTTGGAGTGGATAAGCCTGCTAAGGTTTCCTTTGCAGATTCATTCATTGACCCTGGTGATGAAATCATGGCTCAGGTATATACTTTGATTAGTTCTCTTCTTTACTAGAAAGTCCACATTCCCTGTTTGAATTCCTACCAATCATTGCCCTCTGATGTGCCTTTTCTTAATTATATATATATATATATAATTATATATACAGTTTACTTTGTCCTGTTGTTTACTGTTGAGTTGAAAAATGGATAGAATGATAAGAGGTTCCAGTACATATTATTTCCTTTGTTTTGTTAACTAACTTTTGGCCGTCACATCACCATGCAAGTGCCTAATAATTTATCTTATCCTTTTGTGTCACGCACATTCTCAAAATTTGTTTCGGCTTTTCGAACGCTCTTTGACAAGAGTTTACTTGGTATTATCTGAAAGCCTTGAACTCTTTTTTTCATTCACTTGTTGGATGTAGGAAGTTTCTCTGCCTAAATCTATGACGACATTCTTTTGGATCTTGTGTGTGAGTTCATGATGCTTTATCAACATCCTAAGCTTGACTTTTTCTTCAGGTTAAGACAGTGTTTGTGGATGGCCTGTCTGCTTCTTGGGATGAAGAACATGTCAAGGAACTTCTCAAGATATATGGGGAGATTGAGAAAGTTGAGCTTGCCCGTAATATGCCATCTGCCAGGAGAAAGGATTTTGGATTTGTTACATTTGATACACATGATGCCGCAGTAACTTGTGCTAAAAATATTAATAATGAAGAATTGGGTAAAGGAGATAACAAGGTTGCTTCTCAAACTGTAATCTGTGTTTTTTGCTGTATTTGGGCTGTTGTCATATGCTAAGTAGCTAAATGTTGCAGGTTAAAGTGAGGGCCAGATTGTCAAGACCACTCCAGAGAGGAAAAGGACATGCTCCCCGAGGAGATTTTCGACCTGGGCGTGGGTCATTTCGAGGTGGTAGAAGTTCATGGGGCCGCCCTCCTCCACATAGCGTCCCCCTTCGCGGTCCAAGAGGAATCGGAACTCGTTATCCACCCGTAGTTGATCATGGGTTCAGAAGGCCTGCTGAAGTTCGAGATAGAAGACCAGTTATGTCAGTTCCTTCGAGGAGCAGGCCTGTTGCACCCTTGCCTAGGCCCTATGATAGGAGACCATCTGGTATGCTTAATCTTTTCTACTAGCTACAAGTCCACACACTTCAACACTGAAAATAATATGTACTACATTCTTGTAGAAATAAATTTGGGGAGTTGTAAATACAAATGGATGAAGATATTTTTCAGTTTTCATAGGAAGTGGTTCCGGTTTTAGAATGTAAATTCACAACTTCATGTAACTATTAGGGTCTTAAGATATATTAGTTAGTACGCATTTGGTAGACCAGGCAATTACAGCTTCTCATATATTCTGTATTTTGTTCCTGATTTTCTCTCTGCAGGTCCATCATATCCTAAGAGCGGGCCAAAGAGGGATTATGGTCATCGCGAGGAGCTTCAGCCCAGAAGTAGAGCTGCGGCAGACTATGGTTCTAGAGTAACTTCAGATAGACGTCCCCCCTATAGAGAAGACTATTCTCCTCATGGATATGGTTATCCTGAATTTCCTCGAGCAGATACATCACGATCTACAGCGAGAAGAGCTTATGTTGACGATGGCTACAGTCAACGGTATGAAAGGCCACCTACAGCTTATCAGGAGGTGCGTGGGCGTGAATATGATTCCATGTCTGGGTCCAAACGTCCTTATGCTGCTATGGTAATGCCCTGAGTATCTCCTGTATAGTGTTATATTACTGTGTCAAATCTGTTGTCGAATTTGACTTTTGAGTTTCTCTTTAGGATGATGCTCCTCCACGCTACAATGATTCAGGAGCGCGCCATTCACGTGCTCGTTTAGATTATGATATTGCTAGCAGTGCTTCTCATTATGGAGATTCTTACAGTGATAGGTCTGTGATGCTTTTGTGTTTAGCAATTTTTACAGTGTCTTTATTTGCTTGTACAGTGTCTTTATTTGCTAGTGAAACACTGATTTTGACTTCTGTTTCATCCATTAGCAACAGATTTGGGAGGTCAAACCCAGGATATGGTGGAAGCCGAAGCTCTATGTCCAGTCAAGATCCACAGGGCCTTTATAGTGGTCGTCAGGGTATGGGTTACAGTGGAGGTATGGTGTGGGGTTTAATATAAATTTGACAAGTATGAAAAAGTAAAATTGCTCATAATTAAAGTTCATGTTGGAGTCTGAAAACACTTTAGTAGTGCTATTAATGGTTAATGTGTTATCCGTTGCAGGCTCCTATGGTGGTAATGAAGTTGGTGGGATGTACTCGTCAAGCTATGGTGGTGATTATATGTCTCGTGGAAGTGATGTATGCTTTGACTTTTTACCTTCCCATAGGATTCTTATGACGTATTTTTAATGTCCCTCTTAAGTTTGCTTCTCTATGAAACTTGTAGGTTGGTGGTAGCTCTTACTCATCAGCCTATCCTGGACGTGGTGTAGGTGGTAATAGTTATATGAGAAACAGTGGCTCTGGATCATATTATTGAGGTATGCACCCCTCCCCCCAAAACAGCACTTTCTTATGTTTGTATTAGGAGTGGCATAATGGGTCTGGAACCATGGTTCCGACCCAATTAACTAGTATGGGTTGGGTTGGTTCCTAAGAAATTATTTTTGGTTCCAACTTGGTTCCAAGTTGAGTCCAACTAATTTCAAGTTAGGCCCAAACTGCTTGCCAATAATCTAAATTTTAAAGAACAAAATGTAAGGTATTGAGTCTGGTTGGGCTTGGTTCCCTTTCGGGTTGACTTTTGTTCCGTTTTGGGTTGAGTTGGTTCCACCTTAGAACCATTTAAAAAACCAACCCATTTAAGAACCAAACCATTGGAACCAACCCAAACCCAACCCGACCCACCCGTTTGCCACCTCTAGTTTGTATACATGCTATCTTACTGCACCAGGCAGCTATAAAGTATGTTATTCTGCTCGTGGATTGTTACCGGTTTAAAAGACTATTACCCTAAGCCATAGTTTATGCATCCTCTTCTGAGTGTTGTGCTCAACAGATTTGGAGCAAAGTGATTATTCTTTACTTTGCGTATGGCAGAGAGTGGAATTGAGAAGAGGCTGCTGTAGGATGTGCATTACTGGAGTTTGTATCAAATGCTCAGGTGTCCACATGATACATTATTTGGGCAATATATAGCATCCATGGACCTAAAGACAAGAGAGTTAAGAGTACAAGTTTGAGAAGTTGTAATGCATTAGACTATTTAAAAGATCTATGGTTTGGATTTTCTATCACCCTGTTTATTATCCTGTAAGAGCACTGAGTATTTCAGAACTAAAAGGAGACTATCTTTGCCATCTGATATTTACTGATGATGTGTTTTAGTGTTATCTGCCTTATAAAATTGTGAGGAGAAGAGATGGAGAGTATAACTGAGGGTGAACAATATGGAAAAAGCTGAAAGGTATGTGACATGTGGTATTAAAGGACCATGTGTTTTATTAATAAGTGCAATTGCTTGGATGAGAAAGAAGTGTTTACTCGGTACCAAATGACTATCTTCTTCTCAATTTATTATTTTTGGTGATTCGGTACATAATAATTCGAAATGGTGAGTTGAACTCGGTAAAGGATGTCTATTAAGTTTTTCCAAGGTTTTCCGGTTTTCCTTCTCATACTTGAGAAATTATGGAACTGCTTATTTTTATAATGTTCAGAAATAAGATAAGCAATAATGGACCAGCCGTTTTATACAATACTGAGAAATGAGACTTGGTTATAAATAAATTGGATACTGAGAAATGAGACTTGGTTATAAATAAATTGGATGCGTATCAAAACTGGAAAATTTCTAATTCTTTGGGTCACAAATATGGATTTGTACTCCCCACTTGCAAGTTCAAGTTCATTATGATGAATTCTCTGTGGCGACAA
This sequence comes from Verbascum thapsus, assembly GCA_963669365.1. Classification (NCBI taxonomy): domain Eukaryota; kingdom Viridiplantae; phylum Streptophyta; class Magnoliopsida; order Lamiales; family Scrophulariaceae; genus Verbascum; species Verbascum thapsus. The sequence continues at coordinate 17,874,384 of OY770108.1, forward strand.
TATTTTTTTACATGAGATGCCAAATAGCCCAAGTATGACGAAGAGCCAAAACGTGTCACGTATGGCAATTTAGCAAAGTTTGTGCAAGCGATGAGCTTTGGTCATTATTGCGTGTTTGGACGTGTTTTAATCATTGGTTGGGTGCAATTTTTGTTGAAGGGCCCTAGTTCATGAAAATTTGGTTTCCATTGTATTTGGCAGCAGTGGAAGCCTGTTTTCTGTGGTGTTATTGCCTTTTGTATCTTCTTTTACTTGCTGCCTAACCGCGTGAGAGATTTTTTTTAATGATGTCTCCAAATGCCGTTACCTTAAAGCATTGGGATATAAGAGTGTGACTTAACCTTAATGCATTTCGAGAGTGTGACTTATCCTTAAAGCATTGCGATATAAGAGTGTGACTTATCGAAGATTATTGGATTGGATTTTAGGTCTTAGTCCATAGGAGGTTGGGTTTTGTTTGCTAGTACCTCAATTCCCATCACCCATTTTTCCTATAGTGCCTTCTCACAAAATGGTTTTTGATTGAACACAGAAAAAGGTGGTTACGATATATACGAGTTAGTTCTGTAATGAGCTTTTTGGTTAGCTGTGCATTCATTTGCAATAATTTACACAGGATATTATGGTGTGTTAATATCCTAGTAACATATGGTTTCAAGTTAACATTTACATCTCTACTGTAGGTCATTTTAAGTAGCAGCTCCAGCCCAGTAGGTAAAAGGTGTGCGTTTCGAGTTCATTAAAGTTCAATTTAATTAATAAAAAAGTAGGTTATCTTCTGGCTTTGGGTTGTGGCGCCTTATCAATATAGATGTCAGCTGTAGATTTACTGCATTAGTGAGTCAAAAGTTTCACCTTCAATGTGATCTTATATGCTGAATCTCCTCGATCATGTTTTTGCCATAGGGTGGTTCTTGCGAAGTTAATCTACATTTTGTTAGTAGCTACAACATGTATAGTTATGTGAAAACCCTGATACCTTAATTTTTTTTTAACATGCTTAGCTAAAATAGAACTAGCCATTCAATCTATCCTGTTTTAAATTTTGAAAACTTGCTATAAACACTGTTCAAATAGTCTAGAAGTTGCATCAGTATATATCAAACCTGATGAAAACTTATGGTTAAAATTTGATCCTTTTATATCGTTTTACACTTGCCGGGAGAGGCGTGGTGGTGGTGGATGTGTATTTGTTTTGCAATGCTGCATGCTTTTGATGTACCAGGTGCCGTGATTCTGAAAGGTGAGATTGTGAGTCGAATAACAAATGTCACCTTGTTTCTTTTTTGTTTCTTTTACGTGCATCGCGATTTTGCGCAGTGTTTGAAGGATGTAAATTTTGTGCTCTATTGTGTGGGTTGATTATATACTGATTATAAACATAGGAATTGTGGAATTGTTCTGTAAATTTTTTTATCTCTTGTAATGCATGTAAAGATAGTGAAGCCGAAAAGAGAATATGTTCATTACGAATGGATTTATATCTATTTGTTGCAAGAATGATTTCATGTGCAGGAAAATTGGTTGTGATCAATAATTTTAAAATTTTGCTTTATTGTTGCATGCCTAGGGTTCGTAAGATAACTCATTTTCCATTTTTAGGCGTGGGAAGGTATCGCCTCAATGATTATACAATCGAACATAAAAGTTCGATTTTGTTCTTGCAATTTGTACGAGTTTAACACAACCAAAGCCTTTTTGTTTCGTTCGCCCTTTAACAAAAAATGTATTTTCAATTTCGTATCTGTGAAAGAAAAAAAAAACTCGATCACTTTCCCTATTATAAATTCTACACCCTTTAACAAAAAATGTATTTTCAATTTCGTATCTGTGAAAGAAAAAAAAAACTCGATCACTTTCCCTATTATAAATTCTACACGGGACCGATTTTAATGTCGTTATTGCTATATTAGTGATACATTTTTATATAAGCAGCAATCTAGCATCACATTCGGTAACAAATTAAGATGGCAACAATCAAGCTTGGACGTCTATATAAGTCTCTTAGATACATCTGATTGACATGTATAAAACATCTATTTTTTTTTAATAAACTTGTTATAAGCAAACAAGCTTATTCAAAAAAATTGAAAATTCTTTGCATTGAATATCTTGTACGAATTTTCGAAGTGTCCAAGGCATATATATCACCACGTGGAATTCAGTCAAAAAAATATGTCCTGGACCTAAAATTTCAATTATGAATAAATTAAATTTTTTTTTTTGACTATTTTCATCTTGAAATTGAGAGTGATCAATTTTCTTTTACCCTAAGCTAGTTTTTGTGTCGTTCACGACACCACTTTCCCTCATTATCATAAAATTAATCATCAAAACATTTCCAATCACATATTGAAACATCACTTAAACTTTTATTTTATTTTATCTCCTACCTAGTTATATAACATATATATATAATAATACCATTTAAAAATAGAAAAAATATGGATCAAAGATTATTAACAGCAGCATATTCAGGAGATGTAAACACACTACACCAATTACTTCACCAAAATCCATTCATTCTCACTGATTATCATCATCTAACCACTTCCCATGAAAACCCTCTTATAACAGCCATTAAAGCTAACCATCAAGCTTTTGTACATGAACTTCTTCGACTTAAACCCGAGCTATCGATCGAACTTAGCGAAGACGGGCTCGGGCCGCTTCACATAGCTTCAGCTTATGGACACGTGGAGATTGTAGTAGAGATATTAGCGGTAGCGGGGCCCGGGATTTGTTCACGGCCCGGAAAAGATGGGATCACAGCCGTTCATTATGCTGCTATAAACGGAAGAATCGAGATCATCGATAAGCTGATTTCGACTTGTCCAGATTCTGCTAGAGATGTTACAGCTTTTGGGGAATCTGTGCTTCATTTGGCTGTTAAGCACTTTAGAGTTGAAGCTTTTAAGAGTATGCTTGAAAAGTTTGATTTTGTGGATGTGGTGAATTTTGGTGATAAAGAAGGGAACACTGTTTTGCATTATGCAGCTTCAAGAAAACAATGAGGCAAGTTTTTTGTGAAAAAAAATATCTTGTGTACACCTTTGGTTAAGTACTAAACGATCTCGATTATACCACACCAGTATAACTTATATAGTATATGCTGATGTGGCGTAATCTGCACTGACTAAAGCGTTCCAGCTTTAGTGTGTGTGGTTGGTTTTAATTGAGTGTTTATTTTGTCTTTTAATCATGTTTTTATGACTCATGATTGTCATGGTTATTTTCTATTGATCGAACAGTATAGACATTCTAAATCTCAGTATAGTTACAATTATTTATTTGTATTAGGTGATGGCAAAATCGTAAAAGTTCATAGGGTTTGTGAATTCGGTTATGTAAATTGTGACACCAACAATTTAAGAATAGTAACAACACGAAAAACGTCAAATTTCGTCGTTATAGGTTAAACTTGCTACACTTGAATCACACACATGATACCTCCATATTTGAATATGATTAGAGCTTATGATCAACACTTCGAACGAAATCCAAGTCAACCCGAATATAAGGCCAAATCGCGTCCTAAATCGTACTAAAAATATCGTTGTATCTTAAAACGTTTCGTAAACATGTCTCAACTAAATCTATCCCACCTTTTTACTGCATTTCTTCATTCCAAAATCCTTCTGCAATTTCAAAAACCTCTTAACATTTATTTCAATCCATTTCATGCAGATGATAAAGCTGCTTCTTGATTGGAACAACAGATCAGAAAACAGACTTGAACTAAATGTTATCAACAAAAAGGCCCAACACCTATAGATATACTAGATATCTTGCTAGAATCATCAAATGATCTTCATCTCAGAGAAACCCTTCGTCTCTCCGGTGCCTGTCCATCGTCGGAACTTCCCATCAATCCCGAGACCCCAAAAAATCCCGAAAATGGCCATTTTCGAACACAAAAACCGAAGAATTGGCTCGATATAGTGAAGCATTTCGAGTTCCAATGGCAAAGAGACTCACCTGGCCAAGCCCGAGAAACGCTTTTACTTGTCTCGGCCCTTATAGTCACCGTCACATTCGAAGCTGGAATAAACCCTCCAAGCTACTTATTCCAAAGAAACGAATTCATCATTAGTTCTAATAATAACACGAACGTTACAAACGAGATACAAAGGCGTGTTATCGAGACGAGCAATTTGGTATCGATAACGGTTTTTTTGGTTGCTAATTCGGTTGCTCTTTCGACAGCCATGAGCATAATAGATTATTTGACTGTGGGGTTGCCTTTTCAGAGGGAGCTTCGTGTGTCGATGTTGGCTATGATCTTCGCCTATTCGTGGTCGTTAGGGAGCACCAGACCGACCGGGACGGTCAAGAGTGTGCTGCTTGGTGTGGCAATCTCTACTCCTTTGTTTTTGAGATGGTTGCCTTATATAATGAAGTGTTGGAAGAGAAAAAATGCATGAGATTTTGATTTTCTTTGTTTATAATAATGTGTTGTTTTCGAAATTTATAGTGCTACTATCTTAAGGTAAGATCGTTGTAATTATAGATATTCCGTTAGAAAACAATGTGGGCAATATTCGTTCTAAATTGTAGAACTTGATACATATGATCGAAAAGTTGATCTCTCGAGTGAAATGCATGATGGACGAAGCCAAGATTTGTAGCCTCTGGCGAGAAAGATAACTCGATCCACAACATGGGAGTGCAATTGAAAGATGACAACTATTTTTGATAATAGGCAATGAAGAGACCCTCTATACTATAAAAGCTAGCCCCAAGTCTAAAATCTCTATAACAAGATTGATCATTTAGGGTGAGTTTATTAAAACCTTGAAACTCAATGAGTGTTGCTTAGGAGGTCAAAACACCGTTGACTACATTGAAATCTTATATAAATTCGACTATTAATTTCGTGGATCGATCTATCAAATCCAACTAGTCGAAACTATATTGGGTCGGGTCAAAACCCCGAATAACCCAAACTTTTCCCGTGCTCCTCCATCAAACCACCCAAACTATAAGCCAGTGTGGTGCAATTCTACAACAGATCGGATTTAATGGAGTCAATCTGTTGTAATCTATTGAATGTGTCAACATGGTCGTGTTTTTCCAAAACACACTCTTATCCAATTTTTATACCCAGAAGGACTTTATTAAATCTCATATGTTATAAATTTTCAAACACTATGTACCACCAAAACCTCACCCCTTTGATCTAGTTAAAAGATATTTAAAATGCTTAAAGTAAAATAATGTATATTGGATCATGAAAAAAAAGATATACTTTGTTCTCTCTTGTCTCAATCCCTCTTTTCAAGTTGGCACATGCACAAGCATATATATATATATATGTATGTATATCCACATGTATTATGTTCCCCTCCCTACCATCACATACAACTGTCAAACTTTCATCTTTTGTCTCCAATTCTAAATATAACAACACCACTTTAAATTTAAATTTTTCTATATATATTTCATCATTTTTAACTAAGGAGTCAAACTTTAATATTCTAAAATGAAGCCCACATACATATGATGCAACAAAAGTGTAACAAGATCATAAAATTTGACAGATAGATTCTTGCAGTATGTATCATGGATTTGCACTACTTTATTGCTATCCTAAAAGATTCACCTAAAAATAAGCATCTGAAAAAATAACTTATAAAACAAGACTGTAAACAATAAACATCCAACTGTACATACCAATATTTAATTCCAAATATTCCCCCAAAAACATAAAAATTACATGAAATAACTTATAAGCAAAGAAGGGCAAAAGTACCAAAAAAAGGGCTTAATTTACCAACCCATAAAAATTAAAAAAAAAAATAAAGAAGTAATTCTAATCTAACTACATAGATATAAATCCCGACAAGATTTAAACAGCGAGTTGTTGTTGTTGATGAGACGATTCTTCGTCGTTAAAATACAAATGGAGGGCCTTTGATGAAATTCCAGTATATATTGAGGGCTCTTTTGCAATATTAATCTCAGGTTGAATAAGCATCATTTCTCCTTGGAGATAAGAACAATATGTGTGAAAAGTTGTGGGTGTCACATTTAAATTGAATCCCAATCCAAATAAAAAATCCACTTCAAGAAAATTCATTTCTCTAGTGCTTATTCCTCCTACTTTTGCATAATATGCATTATTATAATATCTGCATAAAAAAAAATAACGATCAATTTCACCAGTCACAACAACAAAATATAACGAGTAAACATAAATTATTTTCACATTACTCATGATCAAAATTAGGTGCTAGCCCATAAATCAGATTCAAGCGAACTCACACTAATTTCAGTTAAATTTTTTATGTGACAAGTGTAATTTACGATTAAGTAATCAATTATAATTAAGTTTGATTAAATCAGAATCGAACGATAAATGTTCATATATATAAAGTCTCTAGATACCTCGATTTTACAAATTTTGGAAACTGTCATATTAATTGACTTTATTTTTATTTTAAAATTTAGTAACTTTTTTTGCTATAAAAGGGTAAAATTTACTACTCAATTTACCTTTTTATGCCCCAAATATGTGTTACTCATGCACTATGAATAATTGTGAAATTCAATTCTATGTTGGGCTGTAGCTTTCAGATATAAATTTTAGATTGAGACCCTTAATAATAAATTAATAATATATACCCTTCACTATCTTATAATATATATTGATTGGCTACCAAAATATGATTTAAAATTCAAATAAAATGTGATGATTTTCTTAGCTGGAAACCTAACTATATTTAATTATATAGACTAGACACTGGTTGTTGGGATATTTAATCAAGTAATCAAGCAAAATTTAAACACAAATAATCATAATTACCATGCAAAAAATCACTAATATTGTTTACATCAATTCAATCTAGGCTTCTAAATATCAAACCAACTTCAAAAATTCAAAATTCATCGAAAATCAACTCGTCTAAGTGATACATACACTAAAACTATTAAATTCGATCCAACATATACAGAAAATTTCCCCAACTTATAAAAACTCAAAATTAAAAACCCTCAAGGCCAATATATATATATATATATATATATAATATATGTATGTATATATATGAATACTTACATGTCATCCATGAATTTAGCAGAAAGCAAGACACTTGTGATGAGCAATCTATGAACATTGAAAGAATTAACAGGCAAAGATGGCTGTCTTTGTGTGAATCTATCAAGATATACATAAGCAACAATGTAGCAAGAAGGGCTACAATTTGCATACTTGAATATTCTTTCTAAATAGCTATGGATTGAGATTGTTGGCCTTGTTAAGCCATGGAAGACTGAGATCTTCTGAGCTTGAAATGTACGGTTGAGATCGTTCGTCTTGGCTACCTTTTCGAGTAGAGATGAGAGGAAGTTGATGAGTTTAGGCATCACATTTGTGCTCTCTAACTCTCCCATTGTTTTTTGTGTTTTTGTGTGTGTGTTTAAGTTTGAATCTTAGATTGTGATGTTTGAAATGTATATATAAAGGGGGAACTTTCTTTTTATATAATAAGAATAGTGTAAATCCAATGAGATGTGGATTGGTTGTTAGTTTGAGGTGGTGGTTTATGATGTGAAATTACTGAAATGACCTTTAGAATTTTGAAATATGATTAGGGTTTTCTTGTCGAAGTAGGGTTAAAATAGGGTGATAATATTGTTGATAAATGCGTAAAACCCTCTTGTGTTATATCGAAATGTAAAAATAATCATGTGTTGAAATAGGTTAAACACCTCCCGTGTTATTGGAAAACCTGAGTGAAATCCTCATTTTAAAAAAGAAGGAAATATGTGGGTTTTTTTTTTGTTGAAATAACATTCTCTTATTTTTTATATTGCACGGAGATGGTATAGATGTTAAACGAGCGTGTTATTAAAGAAGAAAAAACATGAAAACTACACTCAAATTTTTAATGAGACTGAAATTTCATGCCGACTTTTCAATAACACAGATTAGCGCATTTCGCATGCGAAATGCGTAAGATTTTTCATTTTTTGATATTATTATACATAGGAGTTTTATGCATTAAATCGTAATATTATATTTGTCACTCATTCTAGCACGGGTGAAAGTGAGTTTGAGTCGAACTTGATATGTAACTATGAATGGGTTTTGGCTTTGGGGCAAGGACAAAAATTCAACCAGTTTTTAAATACTATATATCGTTTCATTATATATATATATATATGTGTTTCATTATATATATACGTATTTATGTGATTTATCTACATCTATCTACTTAAATCTTTTAAAACTAAAATTGGGTACTTGTTTTTGTTTGATTGTGAAAAGACCATTTAATATTTAGTAATATGTCAAAAGTAATAAGTTAATTTAATTTAGTAATATGTGATCCTTTAATTTGAACTCAATTTGTGAAGGAGGGAAAAAAGATTCATTATCATGGGTCTCAAAACACTTTATTCTAGAACAAAGGGGGAGAAACATGGTTATTGGATCTTGATCATATGTTTTCTTAATTAATAATTATGACCAAAAAAAAGTGTTGCTTTATGGAATATATATACACCATATATTATCATGTTATTACATGTTTTTTGAATTAATTGTGCATAAAAAATTTGAAATTTGTGGGCCCATCAGGTGTTATATATATCCTTCATGTGTGATGATTCCAAATGAATAAATTTAATTAATTTGTTGGCATTGTAAAAAGATTTTTATAGATTTGCTGTATTTTTTTAATAAATCAAATAAATTCGAATAATTCATTAATTGACTCGATTCATCTCAAATTAACACATTCCTCTCCATCCAGTGATCCAAAAATTTAATAATATTAGTATTATTGTATCAATTCAAATCCTTTAAAATTTAATATTTTGTGTACTGCTATATCATTTCAAATCCTCTATTGCCCCCCTTTTGCTTACAGAGAGAGTGACTATTTTCATTGGATAAAAAGGATCTATCATAAATCTTAATTTAAAATATAATCAAGCTTAACTAATTGCCTTCGATGGGATCAATTATGAGTCACATGTATTGATGATATATTAATGTTAATAATATTAAACTATGTATATAGATTAGGCATATTCTTCGTCATTAAAAAATTCTCAAAGGTAAGATATTTCATCTCTTGGTATCGAGGTGACCATCACTAAAATCAAATCAAAAAATTTAATTTAATTTTTCAGTTCGTGATACGAAAATTGACTTATATAAATATATTATTTTAATTAATAAAATTAACACAATGTACATAATTCACAATTTTTTTATTTTTAAATAAAAATTTGGTTAATCAAAATAGTTTAATAAAAGTAGAGAACAAGAAACTACTGACTTGACAGCCAGATATCAAATTGGATGCATTATTTTCATGAATAATAAATAACATGCTGGCAAAAGCACAGTAGTACCCTCGCTTTGTCTTTGTCACCATATCTCAAGTATTATAAATACTAATTAATTAATGCAAATAATTAGCTATTAATTTCAAATTTATATTGGATTTTTTCTTTCTTTTAGCTAATTGCAAAAATAGTTTTTGGTATTTTATGTAGAGGTGGCAAATAGATGGATCGAGGACCCTGAAAGAAAAGACTTAGCATCTAGTTGGATAACTCTGAATTTCAATATATATATGTTTGATATATATATATATATATTTATATAAATGATATAAAATTTAGCCAAAAAAAAAAAAGCAGAAAATAGAGAAAGTGGGAATCATGTTTAGGTTGGAGTGGAAGAAGAGGAAAGGATGTCGTACAAGGGAACTTGTAATAAACATTACACACAAAGTTTGAAGTTGGCTGCATTATAATCCCATGTGACCCCCCAACAAAGCCACCACTAATATATATATACATATATATATATTGTAATAGTTGAATATATATGCTTCATACGTGAATTATATAACAGGATTTGTGTAATTCATATATATATATATATATATATTGATATTGAGAATATTATATAATTATAATTTGAGTAAAAAGTTATCCATATAAATTGGGTTAATGTGATGTACAAAATCAAATTACTGTTCGAAACGTAATTATTAATTTTTAATGAGAAAAAAGTCTTAACATTGTTAAAAAACAAAAAAATATATATAACATAATTCATTTATTGCGAAAATAAAATTTTGTTCAAATAAAATGGATGATAAAAATTGTCAAAAACATGCTTAAAACTACTTATTCCATTAAAAATAAAAATAAAAGAATAAAAAAAACAATTCAAACAAAAGAAAGCCATGAATCAATTTCCTCTTCAGTTACAGGTTTAATCCAAGTACTTCTAGGAGGTTTAATCCAAGTGCTATTATAAGTCTCGGACAGCTCGTGAGAATCTCTGCTGATATATTCGCCGTCGATTGAGTGATACATGCCACTGCTCATTGAGTACAAAACACCATTGCATCCATGAAATTTGTTGAAGTATATTGTATTCGACATTCCTTCAACCATGCATGTCTCACCAAACGATCCATTCGGACCAACATACAAGCATTTCTTCCCTAAACTCTCCACTGTCTCCCACTTCATTTTGTACACATAATCGAGCTTCTCATAACAAAATTTTTTGCCTAAATTTAACTTTTTTACGCAAATACTTTTGTCCTTCATGACAAAAACACCCCATATTTCTCCTTCCACTTCTGCCATATAACATTGTCCAAGTTCTTTTTCAAACTTGGGCGGATGACAATTTTCATACTCTGTATACCATTTTTCATCAAATTCATGTCTTCTATTGAAGGTGCGTATATTTCCGTATTTGTCTAGAAAATAAAACATATCTCCATAAAATATTGGGGGACAAGTAGATATATAAAGTTCCCGCGAAATATATGTGGGAGAGAAGATATACCAAGGAAATTCATACACATATACCAAACACGGTCATATAACTAGTGGAATGGATCCCGATAACAATACAAGATTTGGAAGTTGGAGTTGGTGGGAAGTCAAATGACATAGATTCAAAATAATCACATGAATTGAAAGGGGGATTATCCAGTTCCACTTTTTCCTTCGTGAAAGGGTTAAAGAAAAATAACTTTTTGCCCGTGGACATGAGTAACCATCCGTCTTTAGAAAAACGAATTTTTGCATTCATGAGTTCTGGAAAATCCAAATAGTAAAAATCATTGTACACCGAGTGGAATAGTTTCCATGAATTATTTCTGCCTTGAGAGATCATTAAGCATGGAGAAGAATAGTAGGGTGAATCGTCTGGTGGTGGCAATGATAATGTAGTCGTCGATTTAATAGGAACTATGGAATTCCATGATTTGCATACAGCTTTAAAAGCATAACGATCTCTCGTCAAAAGTAAGCGTGAATGTATAATACTTAGTAGCTCCGGAACCAGATCTGACCAACCCTTCGTCATTTTGTATGTTTACGAATTTGACGACTAATCCTGCATACAAATTTTGTATATAAAATCAACACACTAATTGAAAAGGTAGCCGTTTCAGAATTTAACACTATAAATATAAACACAGTATATATTAAAAAAAAAGAAGAAAAGTCATCGGCAGATATCGAGGAGGAGATTGAACCTGAGGAGATTGGAGATGCCTCGAGTAAGTGAAAGTTTCTTTTGCCCTTTTTTATTGGAGCTTTACGTTTAATATGGATATATATATATATTAATATATATGGGGATTCCTAGTCCTACTCGAAAAAGGGAAAAGAAAAGTAGGTTTTTGTGTAGGATTAGATTTGTTGTTCCCACTTCCCAATTAATAATTATTGTAATATATATTATATAAAAGATTGGATAGTTTACAGGGGAACTATTTATTTATTATGGTTAAATAGAATGGGAAGATTTGTCCTACTTGACTTTAAATATATATATATATATATATTGGACTCCTTATATGCACTATGGATTCATATTTTTCCTTTTGTTCCTTTACACTGAAATTTCGTACATACGACCAATTTACTTTTATTTTATTAAAAGTTAAAACTTTTATGCATACTAAATTTCGAGTCTTCGACATGATACAATATTTAAGGTTCCTCGTATTTAATCCATTTATTGATTTGACATTTATTTTCTTCATCCTTTCTCTAAGTTCTTCTAAACATTTTTTTTCTTTATACTATAATTATCTCTTTATTTTGAGTGAAGTCAAACTTCATATACTTAAATGACCATATACTTTGCACTAAAAAATTGGAGTCAAAGGTGAAATGAATTAGGTTTGAACAACTCTATTGGCACCATATGTTGTCAAACATTGAACAAGTAGATTAAAAAGTATTTGCAGTGATAGAATACTAAAATATACACTTTAATTTAATCACGTGTATTCAATGGCATTTGGTAGACCGACTCTAATATTATCAGACGCCTTAGGGTGTGTTTGGATCGAGTGATTTGAATTTGAAGAGGGGATTTCGATGAAGGATTTAAAATGACACCTAAAATAGAATTATTTGAAATTCACCATAGTTATGGAGAAAATAACTCAAAACTAATGTCGAGTAATTTGAAATCCATTATAACTTGGATACATCCAAACGAACTACATGGATTTGTTGATGAATTTAAAATCCATAAATTTCAAATCCTTCAATCCAAACACACCTTTAAAGTTTTCCAAACAAGAATTTTTCATTGATTCGTGTGGGTCCACTTTTATTCATTGGTCGAGACTAATAAATTGATAAAATTGGTCGATCTCGAGAGATTGACTAGGAATACATAATCTTTTTTTTATGTGAATGGTAATAAAAGCTTGACACTCAACTTTACAAACATGCACTTAAGGTAATTTGTAAATATAAACTTCTTATATTGAACTAGCATAAACATTCTCTTAGACATAAGTCACATAAGATGCATATGCATATATATATATATATATATAACTCCTTATCATGGGCCTTCATCGTTCCAACGGGACATTGAAACGCTATATTTGCATAAAATCATACTAAGTGAACAAAGCGCAAAAACAATATTCACTCACGAGGCTCGGTATAATATATACCGTAAAAATCAGTTGGATTTAACGTAACCAAATCCAATTTAAGCAAGAATTGACCTTTCATTTCCTTCAAACAAATATATCTCCATATCTTTATAACACCTAACAACAAAATATAATTTATACCACAAACACAATATTAGAAGTTAAAATCTTCCCAAAACACTAAAAAATCACACCAAATTTTCACCATGATCATCACCAAGTTTCTCATTCACAACAAGCCTAACCATCTCATCATCATCCTTACTCACATCGAATTCGACCCCTTTGCTCAACACTGCATGAACAACAATTACAGGCAAAGTCGAACCAAGAACAACAAAAAAGTGAACCCCAGCATTTGTCAGTATCATCTCAACACCAGTCACAACAAACAGAAGAAACAACGCGAACCGTTTATCGATCATCTTGTCTATAACAGCAAAAGCACGCACCAAAAGAAGGTAAAGCAATGCGATTTCAGTTGTGGCAACCAAATATACGATAGAAACATTACGTGCTGGTATAAGGGCGATGAACAGAACAGTCCATACAAATATTGCATAGTATAAGCTGAATCCTGATAGGTTTTTCACTAGTCTTATGGCAGCTGATTCTGGGGTTGAAGGAATATTGAAGGGCCATGAGAAGTTGAAACTGTAGGTGTTTTTACGGGTCGGGTCGTCGGGTTTTGGGTCGTGGGTCGTTGGAGGTGGTGGAGAGATGGTGGTTGATGGCCTATGTGTGGTGGTGGTGTAATTAGCCATGGTTTTAGAGGAAGGAATTAAGGAATGATGTAATTTGATGGGGGTTTTAGGTGCTATAAATAGGGGAATTTGTTATGAATTAGACTTTTCATGTGATTCCTGTATACTCTAAAACTATGACAAGATTTTTTTCTACTTTCAAGAGCAATTAGTCTAAGTCAATGCTAGACTTCTACCAAACTTAAGTCTTCTAGGAAAGAGGGTGGAAAAAGGTGAGCAATAACTATCATTTAGTACATTACAAGGTCTCTTAAGGATTTTCAAAAGTGTTATTGGAGTTTATAAAATATTAAAACTATTTTTAAAGTAATATTTGGAGTTAGTTCTTGGACTCGAGCTATCACCAGACTGTTGACTTTTCAGGCGGACCTAATTAAATAATTAATTTGTAGTTAATATTCATGAATAGGATTAACAAACCCTATCGTCTACCGGTAATAGTGTTAGCTTTTATTTGATTTACTTTTATTTTGGTATTTTATATCAGTAAATCTTGACCAGTCATTTTATACAGAATTGAAATCACAAAAACAAATATAAATACAAATATACAACTAATATCCACAAAAGAGAGGAAGATTTAAGCAAGAGCATGATGCATATGCTAAAGATAATAAAAAGAGAAAGAAGCATCAAAATTGCAGTACATATGAATGCGTATGTAAACATACATGGACATTACTAAAAAAACAGTCGATCTCAGATGTAGCAAATGTAAGCCTCTCGAGAAGTTAGCAAACATATAGTTATTAGGAAATACCAAAGATGTATATTTTTCTCTGTTGTGTGTGTTTCGTACAGCAAAAAGAACTTAAATTGAGCTTACTCTATAGCCTCTTCAGTCCGTAAGCTAGCATCCCGGCCAGCTTCTATGGATTATTTCCCCGTTTTTGGCATTTCCGTGGACAAATACCATAGGTTTCTTGACCTGTAGTTATATAGAAAAGCATGTTTGTTATCCTTGAACAACTAGGTTACAATGAATTGAATGGAAGGGTCAGGACTTACCAGTGATATAGGAGGAAATCCACGATGAAGTATAACCCTAGAAAACCCGTTTACACTAAATAGACACTCGAAGCCATTGATAAGAGCATGCTCACTGCAATAACAAACAAAACCCAAAAAAAAATATGGCTTGGAGATTAGTTTGTGAATACAATAGTTTGGTGATTCAAGGGCAAAAAAGTAAAGATTAAAGTTCTGTACATTATCTATCTTCTTACATAATAATTAAAGAAAGTTGAAGGAAATAATTCATGTTCCACTCCGACATATCTAAGTTGTCTAAGAATTGCACCTCCTTTATCAATTATATCACAGACCGATTCCACTAACTTGAATTTGAATTTTGACATTAAGCCTATTTGGAGGTTCAAAGTGCATTTCAGTATTTATGATTTGTTATGATATTTATTGGATATTACGATAAGGACCCTACTTCTACAGTGGCCAAACCTCACGGGAGGTCAGTATTTACTAAAAAAAACTCAAGGAAGGTCTAAATAATTCTAATGAAGGCAAAAAGAGTCATTTTATCCAATCCATTAAGTTATCCAAAGTGTATATAATTATGGAAAAGACCAGATGCACATTATTTATTACATATAAGAATATAAAGTGACAGGAAACTCACCTTAAAAGGTATGTAAAATTTCTATTCTGAAATTCATGCAGAGGAATCCCTTCTTCTTTTGAGTACCTGAACCCCAGAAGAGTCTGATCATAAACTCAAGTTTGAACTTAGTATAGGGTAGATGACACGTTTTCCCATACTAACCCATTTGACACAAACAGTAAAGCCCCCAAAAAATAATTTGTCCACATCTGTGTGTATGTGTATGTTTGTGTGTGAGAGAGATAACAATAATTATGTTATCTTTGGAAATTTCTGTTTCATAAAGCATTAAGAACTATTCAAGAGAAAATAAGGAAAGAAACATGATAAGTAATACAAAGGGCAAGAATTAAATTGAAAATCTTTAATCATTTTAGCATCTTAATTTGGCACTGGAAAGGTGAAATGGTTGGACATTGGACTATGTATGCTTCTGAAAAACAAACAGCAAGAATTGACATATATGGAGAATATAAACAAGAATCATTCAGAACACTTCTTAAGATTCTAAAATTTAACAAAAATCAAAAATTCTATTTAGTGCATTCGAATTCGTAATTGGACCCTTTGTCAAATTCCATCAGTCGGACTGAGCTATATCAGTATAATGAGAAGAACAAAAAAGGGTTGTAGTAACGCATACCGCCATGGCTCAGGATTTTCACAAAAGCGCGATATTCCATTCATTGCTGAGAAGGTGTCAATGTGAACCCACACCTCAGTTGAATTATTTGTTGAATGTCCTGTAAATATACTGGGATTAATTTGATATCCTCAGTGGTTAACTATATATCACATTTCAATTCTCTTCTATGTAATTTCTTTCACCAATGTAAAAAATAATCAGCCCGAAAGATAAACCACTCTGAATTTTAGTGATGAAATCATTATCTATACTCAGAATAGGGCTAGACCATTAAATTTCAAGATTTAAGGGGAAAAAGAGAGCTCACCCATCTTATTCATAGCTTTTAGGGCATAACCACTAGGATAGTTCTCGTACGATGCCATAAATGTCACGATCGTACACCCTAGACTACATAATGTGAAGTCAGTAAAAATGCGAAAAGTGCATAAAAAATAGAATGAAAAATTACTGCATTTAACCTCATGAGGAACAATCCCAGCATGCCAACCCAAAGAAACTTCCAGTAGCTCTTTTTTCTATTGTTGTAGCTGGAGAAAATCAAGATAAAGAATTTCAGTAACACTTACCAAGTGACCAAATCCAATGATACAAGAAGAATCAATAGGAATACACTAAGCAATGAGGAAAAATGACAAGATTACTTGATCAAAGTTAGGCAAATATAAAATAATCTATATACAGAAAAATTATGAAAAGGGAATAATTCAATATAAACGGCTAACAAGAATAGACACAATAGGAACTATCTAAAATTGATTACATAAAGACGCATACATTCTGCTAGCAGCAACTGCAGCTGATAAGTTGAAGATCGGAAGAGAACTAATAATGAAACGAAGTTCCTGGCGCAGGAAAATCACGGTAAACAAAAATTGCACAAAAAATTTACATAATAAAAAGTGCCGTAAACCTGCAATACTGAAGACATTACCTTGTGTGGCAGCTTTGAGTAAAGCAAAACAAATGATAAAACGGGAATAACATAGAAAAGAACCCTTCTGTCAAGTAAAATCCCCAGCTGCAACAAAAAATTACCACATCAAACATGGGCGAAACAAAATTTTGTTATATTTTAGGTTTTTCAAGAAAGAGAATCCAATCAAGTAGGATTGTTAGCTACATTAGAAAATCTATGTTAATAATATGTGCACTCTTAAGTAGTTTGCCTGAGGAAAAGAATTTAAGTAATGCTCATTTGCATTTAAAGGACCGAGCAGCTATGACGTGCAAAACCAAGTCTATATTTACGAAATATTTAGACAAGAATTTATGACGTGATAATCAATCCTATACTCACCGCAAAGAGAGGGTAAGCTGCCAGCAACGAACGGGGAAGTGCTGATGTGAAGTACCAGTGAAAAGCATGTGTCTGGAAACAAGATATTAAGGAACGAGTATGACAAAGAAAATTCAAAAATAATGCACAACAGCTATTTCAAAAAAAGAATTAGCGCCAAACAATTGCCTTAGAGTTTCCAAAAACGACACTTTGACTTGTGTAAATCTGAAGGAAGAGACCATTGTTTATTTCTTTTCTTTTTACTCTGAATTTAGTTTCATATTCAATGAACAATATTTAGGGAAGTGACCCCGTGTCAAATTATGTTGTTTGATAACAAACTCAACCAGCAAACTATTATCCTCAGAGATAAATAAGCTTGAATCATCATTGCAAAATCAGAAAATATCAATTTCTTGATGATGGTGATATGGAGCAGATTTTAGGAAGATTTGGGAAGATTCGAAAAGATTTAATTATTTAGGTTTTATTATTTTAATTCCATGTTTAATTAGGTTTCCTATTTTGTAGGGTTTCAATTATTATAAATAGGCTAGCTAGGGTTTTATTATTCCTTATCAAATAGTTGATCAATAATTGGGAGCCTCTTTTGGCTTTGGGATCAAGAACGTTAGTTCTTGATAATTTGGGGCAAGAACCTTTGGTTCTTGTTAATTTACTTATTTCTCATTTGAATAAACTATTATCTATTTTCGTTTCTATCAATTTGGTCCGCCCTGCCGGATCGAAACCCACCACCACTGCCGGATCTCTCACTCACCATCATCATGAATCGTTCCGATGAGGATCGTCTCACCACCCTGGAGGAAAATCAGAAGGCGCTAGCGGAGAGGGTTGCGTTACTCGAATTGAAATTTGATAGAAGTTCGAGAAGTTCGCTAAGGTCATTGAGAAGTTCGATGAGTTCATTGCGTTGTTGACGATGTTGCGGCCCAACCTTGGGGCATCGCCACCTATTGTATCTGCCGAATCTGAGACGGGGCAGAGAAATTCTACTAAATCCGAGACGGGGCGAAAAAATTCTGCCGAATCTGAGACGGGGCGAAAAAATTCTGTCGAATCTGAGACGGGGCGGAAAAATTTTGTCGAATCTGAGACGGGGCAGAAAAATTCTGCCGAATCTGAGATGGGACAGAAAAATTCTGCCGAATTTGAGGCGGGGCAGAAAAATTCTGATCTTGCTCACAACTTGAGCATACCATATGCTCCTATTCTAAGTGAAGAGGCGAAGGTCGTAACACAAGCCCCTCTTCCAGTTTTTGATGACACTGATCCACTCGGGTTGATTGTCCAAGTTGAGCAACAATTCGAGATACACAACTTAAGGGAAGATAACAAGATTCAATGTGCAAAGCAAATTTACAGAAGCAGATTTTTTACAAGCAGAATTCGTTATCTGCCCGAGCACATGCAAAGGTTCCTTGAGTACAGCCTTGGGGACAAGGCTGTTTTTAAGGGGGGTGGAATTGATATGGAGCAGATTTTAGGAAGATTTGGGAAGATTCGAAAAGATTTAATTATTTAGGTTTTATTATTTTAATTCCATGTTTAATTAGGTTTCCTATTTTGTAGGGTTTTAGTTATTATAAATAGGCTAGCTAGGGTTTTATTATTCCTTATCAAATACTTGATCAATAATTGGGAGCCTCTTTTGGCTTTGGGATCAAGAACGTTAGTTCTTGATAATTTGGGGCAAGAACCTTTGGTTCTTGTTAATTTACTTATTTCTCATTTGAATAAACTATTATCTATTTTCGTTTCTATCAGATGGACTGGAATCATCATAAAGAAAACCAACCTGACAACCAAGCACAATAATTGTGTCAAACTATAGAAAGCCATTGTAGACAAGCTTATATATAATAAATTACGAAAAGCAGAAAAACAGAATGAGCTTGTAGAGAATCGGGAAAAATGCAAAAAAGCCCCATGTGTTAATTCGAAAATGCAAAAAAAACCCATGTGTTAGTGAAATAGGCTGAAAGGCACCTTGTGCTATTCAAAAGTCTGCAAATAATACCAATTCCGTTAGAAGTTAACATGATTGTTGTTGACACGCCGGTGTATTAATATGAAGTTTTAAGTTAAAACCCTTTATTAATATGAAGGGTATAATGGGCATTGCAGATTAAAATTTAACAGCGTAGAAATATTTGACGGAATGAGCACACGGGTATTATTTGCAGACTTTTGAATAACACAAGGTGCCTTTTAGTCTATTTCATTAACACATCGGTTTTTTTGCATTTTCGAATTAACACATGGGGCTTTTTTGCATTTTTCACGTAGAGAATCTGAAAATTTTGGATGTAATATTCTGCCGGTGATTCATGCAAAAGTATGCAGTGAAGTTTTTAACTAAAAGGATACACCCCATTCAGAACTCTTATTCAAGACCGAGTTGAACCAAAAAACTTCCAGTTCAGGCCACAACAATTTCCTCCACATGACTGAATCGACTATCGTTGTCACTCCTGTAATGTGTGATTGTAATGTAAAATTTAGCCCGAGATAATGGTATCTAAAAACAGATATAGGAATAGCAAGATTTCATTCACAAACCTATGCTAAACAGTGTAGTTATCATGCAAGATATGACAGCTTTCCGTAATGAAATTGATCTTGTCTGCATTTGGTTAATTCAAGAAAAGTTATAGAAACAAATAGCTATACATGCAAAAATATAAAGAAAAAGTGAAGTTTCATCAACTGCTTAATTAACTAGGAATAATCAAGGGAAATAGGGAAAACATAAGCATAATGGAAACAGAAGAGGAAATATTTACACAATAGTTACACAATATACCAGCAATAACTCCAGGCCCAGAGGTGCAACAAGCAACAAGATGTCACATCTGAAGACAATGGTAGCAAATATCTGACCATTCAAATACAGACCCTTTAGTTTTTATTAAGATGCTAGAATGCTGCATGTAAGAAAACCAATTTTCTCCTTTTTCATCTTAAAAATGACTAAGAGGATAAGAATATCGATGAGATGAAAATATATGAAGGGTGTGAAGTATGTCTTCGTCAATTAACCAGAAATAAGAATTGCATGGACAAAATAATCAAAGAAAAAGGAGAACAGGAACCTAATTTCATGGTATATACCAATGATGTAGATATAATATTAAAGACAAACATACCAAACAATTCAATGCTGCATAAAAACTCTGCGCAAACCAATACCCATATGCCAAGTTAACTACAAACAAAAATTAAGGTAACATGAGTGATATAGAATGAAAAATACAAAGATAATATGTTGAGTCATTAAACAATACCAGAATTCTATTTTAAAAGGAAACCATAGAATTGAAGACAATCAAACTGCTAAGGGAAAAGAAAAAAGAAGGCAATGAACAATGATAAGGAGATAAAATAACAAAATGTCCTGATTCAAATATGCATTTTCATTAATCATCTTCCCGCATATAACTCAGGTTGATGTAATAGTATGCAGATTTATTACATGGGATGGCCTATACCCCATATCAGAGTTCTCTTATTTATTTTGATTGCCTTAAAGAAAGCAACTCATATTACAAGCCAAACTATTATATCGAGAAGAAAATGGACCTGAAGCAAGTTTACCTAGGCCAAATGCCAGTATGTTAGGAAGTGGACGAGTGCAGTAGAACAACATGTGAAACTGAAGCGCAGTCAACAATATGAAAAACGCTTCAACTTGAGATCCAAACTTCTTCCTAATCTGCTCAAAATATAGAGAAATTTTGTGTCAGTGACTACAAATAGGACCAAACAAGGACAAACCGAACACTGTTCCATAGACCAGAAAATTCTGAAATAAAGGGTATAACTAAAGATGCAGCATCAGAAAAATCATAGTAAATAACCATTGTGTATATATTTGAAAAATATAATAATAAATGCAGCTTCCTGCAAGAAAATGAGCAAAAAATTCTAAAAAATAGTGAAAGACTATGGTTTGATCAATTTCTGAAAGCATTAGTTTCCAGCGTATGTTCTTAAAGTTAAAATCTGATTCACTTATGCTTCCAGATGACGCAATGAACGACGAGTAAAAGGGTGATGGTAATACATTTCGGCACTACTTGGTTCATAGATTTTGGTTTGGAAAATAAAAATGGAAATGAGGATGATCAAAAAATAAAGCACAACCACAACATACATAAACTGAAGCACGCATAACACATTTCTTTTCTTTCTATCATCCAAGAACCAAAAAACATAGCCTTAAAGTTTATACCTGGACGCGGAAAACCCGCAATGTAGACAAGATGATGCAACCTAACACCAGACGAACTGGATGAAACAAATTGACAATGTGAATTAGCATGGAGAAATATAAAATGCAAAAAACAAATAGTTAACTCAGAAGATATAGGTCAGAAGGACGGAAAGTCAATTGGGAAAACAATTTAAATAATGAAGCAAATAACGGACATAAAGCTTTTACATCCTCTATGCACAACGAAAGCTCATAAACAGAAGAAAAAATTTGTGATCCTATCACTTGTTAAAAAAGTGCCTCTAACAGGTTAAAGGCTCATGACTTTTTACCAGTAAGAAACTTTTATGGGCACAATTTCTACATGCTTACACTAATTAGAAAATGTTACCATAGCATAAACTATATTATTCACCAAAAGACCAATTGCATCAATTAAGTGAATTAGATATACACAATCACCTATTACTGTGCAACTACATGACACTTCACTTTTCTTAAATAACTTT
This sequence comes from Verbascum thapsus, assembly GCA_963669365.1. Taxonomy (NCBI): domain Eukaryota; kingdom Viridiplantae; phylum Streptophyta; class Magnoliopsida; order Lamiales; family Scrophulariaceae; genus Verbascum; species Verbascum thapsus. The sequence continues at coordinate 17,896,390 of OY770108.1, forward strand.
TAGCCGAAATATATCAAGTATGCCACAGTTGTAACTTGTAATTTTACAGGAATGTGAAAGATATAACGGTTTGACAAAAATGTGAATGTACAAACTTATACAGAAAAAACACAGCTAATAGCACATCATGTTCAACGGTATATCTCATTGAAGAATCTTAGTATTACAAAAAAAAAAAGACATTAGCCACAAGAAATGGAATTACCTGCATAAAGACTAAAAATCTTTGGCAACTGTAGTAAACTTGCTGCTAGTAGAAATGGAGACGTAAAAATCGATACAAGCAAGGCACCTGTAAGAAAAGAATTTATATGAGACCATAACCTCATTAAGTTAATCATAAATCTTCCTACGTAATTGCCCTAAATTTGAAAATTAGCAATGCAATTCTAACCCGGAACATCGATGCACATGTAACAGGCAACAAGTAAAATCTAGGCCACTATCAATTAGGGCGTATTTAGCATTATGGGAAATAGTGTAAGAAATCTTACCAATAAATGTACGAGGAACAACTCCAGGAAATTCCAAGTGATCATACTGACATGGGTTCACATAAATATAACACAAAAAAAAATAGTAAAATAAAGACAAATCAAATAACAATAAATATTCCAGCAGAACTATAAAATTACTTGACAAAGCAACAAATCAAATTTTACCTTCTCTATATGATGCCGGTGGTACAAAATATCGTGCATTGCCTAAAAAATAGTAGGACACATGTTCAGAATTATGCTTGTAAACTAATCGAGTTAGTCAAACTGAAGAAATGGGGCTTCAAAATGTGTACGTGAGCATTGTTTGATTGTCGATAGATCCAAGTTTAGCCTTTAATCGAACCAAACACGAGTCAAACTCGAGTAGCTTGATATTTTTATACATATTTTATCATTTTTTACTCATCGAGCCAAGCTTCAAACTTATTGAACGCACAAAATTTTGTACAAGTAACAAGATTGATTGGTTTAATATGTTAATGAACCAAACTCAAACAACTCTTAGAAAACGATCTCGAGCCAGCAATACCCAGCAATTTCAGCATTGTCTTTTAGCCCTATTCAAGATTCTTGGGCCTTTTCTCAATTTCTGTCAATACCCAGCAAACATAAGAAAAACATTTCTTTCTAAGAAAACAATGCTGAAACCTCAAAACCCAGGAAACCCAATGTCACGATCCAACCAATATTTCCCAATAATTGATCAAAAAAATTCCAAACAAAACAGTGATGAAATCTCAAAACCCGAAAACAGAAACAAATAAGTTGTGAAATCGCACATACCTGGACGTTAAAGCTTTCTTCAACTTTTGTGTAAGGTGCCATGAAAACATAAAAAGCAGCAATTGCACCAAGCAACAGATCATAACCTTATTGTATCAAAATAAAATGCAAATCCATTAATTTAGCAATTAATTAAAGCCAACAACTAGAACAATATAAGATTCCTCAAAGTTAATCGTACCATAATTTTGCATGAATTTGGAATTTGGAATCATTCTTTCTGCTAGAGATTGCAAATCCAGACTCTGTAGAAGAAATATTGTGGTAATTTTGTTTTGTCGGGCAAATATCACTTTTGTCTATGGTGTTTGTTGTTATAAACAACTTAAGTTTAAATTGTGATTTTAGTTTTAATTATGTTTTGTATAAATTCTTTTAAATTTATTTACCCTTAAATTTAATATTATGTTAGTCTCTTCATGCGAGCAATATTCGTATTTAAGGATAAAAATGTTAAAAATTATTTGAATAAAATTAAATTGAATATTACAAATGCTAAAGTCACAATTTTAACTCAAAGTACTTAGTTGATCTGAATATTAAATATGCGGAGTCAAAAATGTATTTCTAATTTCATCACAAGTTTATTTCCGTAATTAATCTTAAATATGCGGAATCAAAAATGTATTTCTAATTTCATCACAAGTTTATTTCCGTAATTAATCTCTATATATATTATATATAAACAATTAAAGATAATATGCTATAATTGTGTAATGCACCTCAATTAAATATAAAATGACATTTATATAAAAAAGGTATCGAAGTTTTATTTTTCTCGAAAATATATTAGAACATTTAGTTGATAATTTGGAAATAGTGACAATACTTAGATTTCTAAAATCATAGTTTCATTTATCATTTGATTATGGTATATTATTTTGGGCATTTTGTATTTTGTTAGAATGAATCAATGAGCAACCATTTATTAGAATATATATATATATCAATCAGTTATAATTTACTTGTTACCAAAATATTATGACAAAAAAGTACATGTAAAATAATTGTTAGAGGTTTAAATATGGGGGCTAAGGTCTATAGTTGGGTGGGCAATTAGTCCTAACAAAGTAATCAAGTGTAAATTTAACAAAGGAAATCTAAAATATTTATATATTATTTTCTATATAAACATATATATATGTCAAATTTATCGAACTAGGTAATCAAATATGGATTAAATTAATTTTATTTGCAGTTTATGTTATTTTGAATCAAAATATATGATTATTTGACGTTTGTTATTAATATATTTTGTTGATGTTTTTTTTTTTTTTTTTGATTATTCTGTAATCTTAAATAGTAAAAACAATCTTGATTTTTTACAATATCTTTTTAAAAGAAATCTCGACTCTAAATTCTCGTAATTAATACTTTAAATTACAAATTTATCATATAAATGCAAATTTCACTGCTTATCAAGCTCAAAATGGGAAAAATCACATGAATATTACTCACTTCATGTACTAGCTAGATTACAATATAATGAGCCATTTATATTTCTTTGATTTCAAAAAATCACAACAAAATGCAATATTAAAAAAAAGTGATATTATCATATTTCTCATACCACCATTTTTCCATTGTCTCTTGATTTGATTATCATAATTAATTAATTTTAATAGATCTAGTCAATCAATACTATTTAAAACAATAAAATATGAAAATAAATGATATAAATCACTGCTCCTATAAATATCCGCGCTTGCTCAAAACCTATTATCATATCCTCATAAGCTTGATAAAAAACATAAATTTTTTTCGAACATTCAAAAATGAATAATCGAACGTTGTTGGTCATGGTTGTTATGCTGATAATAGCAAACACGAGGGCAATTGCTATCACATTTCCAAATAAGTGTTTTGATAAGTGCAATAGAGACAATACTTGCACGTGCACACGTGACACTGTTGTGCGTTACCTTTGCTGCAGATACTGTAGAAGGCAATGTGGGCTTAGTATTGATGGATGTGATAGGTTACCCATTGGGCCTCCTTGTCCTCCTCCTCTTTAACTAATTATTGGGCCTGGCCCAATAAGTTTGAGAATGTCGAATTTGGTGGTATTTGTTTAAAATGATTGCAGTAGTGTTGATGTAATATAAATATTATATTATATCAAAAAATGATTGGATTAGTCAGAAAACGAAAGAGAAAAAGTTTAAGGATGAACTAATTAATGATGAGAGATAGGATAATGATATCCCATCAAAATTTGTTTAGACATTACTTCAATTAATCATCACAATTTCAATTATATGTGGACGTAGGGGTGTAAGGTGAGTTGAGCTGGTTCATGAGTTTTATGAGCCGACTCGAATTGGGCTCGACTCGAGCTCGAGATATCACGAGCTTGAGCCGAGCATTTCGAGCTCGAGCTTTCTCGTGAGGCGAGCTTGAGCATACTTGTAATTGTTCATAAGCTCACGAGCCGGCTCGCGAACTTTTTAATAATATTATTTTTTATTTTTGTAAATATTCAAAAGTTTAAAATTAATAGTTAATTTTTTATTTAAGCATATTTTAATAATATATAAGCAATATTTTAATTTTTGTATGTCATGCAAAATATATAATAATAAATTATAATATTTCTATTTAAGTATGTTATCATATGAGTTTATACCAATTGGTTCAATTAAATTATATTTTTGTGATATATTTTATATAATATATATAGCTAATTAATATAAGTTAAACAAAAATAATTTCTAAAATAATTAAATTATTATTTTGTTCAAGTTCGACTCGAGCTCGACTCGTTTTTAGCGAGCTTGAACTTGAACATTAAAAATTAAGTTCGTCATGTTCAAGCTCAAGCTCGAGTTCGGAATAAATGAGCCGAGCTTGAACATGAAAATTTTACCAGGCTCGACTCGAGCTCGACTCGTTTACACCCCTACGTGGACGTCCTTCATAAAATAATACACTTTTATAAATTATAAAATAATGTAATCCAAGTTTATTTTTAATCTCATATATTATGATTTTTCACATTTAGTTTCTAGATTTTTTAAAAATTCAAATTATTCCCAACATACAAATTAATGGCAACTCCATTAATCAACTATTATATGTATATTCACTCGATTTTTTGAAAGAATTCAATAGTAACTAATGTATATTCAATATTATGCGCTTTTTACGTCCAAAATCGACTAAATTGACTGTTAGATTTTAAACGTAATAATTAAATATGAAATATTTTAAAAATTACGAGACGAAAATAAATAAGATTAAAAATAAGAAATAAAATCACTTTTTAATTACACATACATACACATACGATATGTATATATTACCAACTTTAAATAAATAATCGAAGTTAAAAATTGCCACAAAAATAATCCCAACTGAACAAAATCAACTGAAATCTATTCACAGGCGCACAATCGCAACAAAAATCCTACTGTGCAATCGAGCTTCCATGGCTTCATTGCTACTGCCTCGCGCACCTCCACCCCCATTTCTATCACCAAGAACCCATATCCCATCGCATATATACAAACACCCAGCCGCCATTCTCCTCGAGCTATGCACTTCCATGAAAGAGCTACACCAAATCATGCCCTTAATCATCAAAAACGGCCTCTACAACGAGCACCTTTTCCAGACCAAGCTCGTCAGTTTGTTCTGCAAATTCGGGAGCATGGAAGATGCCGTCAAGGTGTTCGAGCCCATCGAAGTGAAGATTGACCCGCTTTACCACACTATACTCAAAGGGTACGCGCAGCAATCTGATTTTGATTCTGCTTTGAAGTTCTTTTTGCGGATGAAAAACGATGGGGTTGAGCAGGTTGTGTATAATTTTTCATATTTGTTGAAAGCTTGTGCTGATCGCGGTGATGCTAGGAAGGGTAGGGAGATTCATGGGCAGTTGGTGATGAATGGGTTCGAGTCTAATTTGTTTGCCATGACTAGTGTGATGAACTTGTATGCGAAATGTAGGATGGTTCATGAGGCGTATAAGATGTTCGATAGAATGCCTGATAGGGATTTGGTGTGTTGGAATACTGTGATTTCGGGGTTTGCACAGAATGGGATGGCGAAAAGGGCTTTGGAATTGATTGTTAAGATGCAAGAAGAAGGGCATAGGCCTGATTTGGTTACCATTGTTTCGGTTTTACCTGCAGCTGCTAGTATTGGGAATTTGAAGATTGGAAGATCGATTCATGCGTATGTGTTAAGACACGGATTAGAATCGTATGTGAATGTTGCCACTGCATTGTTAGACATGTATGCAAAATGTGGGTTAATTGGAGCTGCCCGTAAGATTTTTGATTCGATGGGTTCTAGGACTGTCGTTTCGTGGAATTCAATGATCGATGGTTATGCACAAAGTGGGGAGTCAGTAGAATCTTTGAATTTGTTTCAGAAGATGGTGGATGAAGGATTGAAGATTACTAATGTTACTGTTATGGGAGCTTTAAACGCATGTGCCAATTTGTGTGATCTTGATCGTGGTAAGTTTATTCACAAGCTAGTAAATCGTTTGGGGCTTGATTCTGATGTTTCCGTGATGAATTCATTGATTTCAATGTATTGCAAATGCAGAAGAGTTGATTTAGCTGCTGAATTATTTCATAAACTAAAAGTGAAAACGTTAGTCTCGTGGAACGCCATGATATTAGGCTATGCTCAAAATGGTCGCACAATCGAAGCTATTGATCTATTTTGCAAGATGCAACAACATAATATGAAATCTGATTCTTTCACGCTGGTTAGTGTCGTTACTGCTGTAGCTGAGTTATCAGTTTTGCGCCAAGCAAAGTGGATTCATGGATTAACTATAAGGACATGTTTGGACAAGAATGTATTTTTAATGACTGCCCTTGTTGACATGTATGCAAAATGTGGAGCTGTTCATACAGCAAGAAAGCTATTCGACATGATGGAAGATAAACATGTCACGACATGGAATGCAATGATAGATGGATATGGAACACACGGTTTTGGAATTGAAGCTATCCAATTATTTGATGACATGTGTCAAAAAGGGAATACAAGTCCAAATGGCGTAACTTTTTTATGTGTAATTTCAGCTTGTAGCCACTCGGGCCTTATAAGTGAAGGGCGTCATTATTTTTCCATCATGAAAGAGAAATATGGCTTGGAACCTTCAATGGATCATTATGGAGCAATGGTTGACCTTCTTGGTCGAGGTGGTCAACTCAACGAGGCATGGGATTTTATTCAAAAAATGCCCGTCAAACCAGGTATGAACGTCTTTGGCGCAATGTTGGGAGCTTGTAAAATTCACAAAAACGTCGATTTAGGAGAAAAAGCCGCTGACAAGCTATTTGAATTAGAGCCCGACGAAGGTGGATATCACGTTTTGCTTGCGAATATATATGCTATAGCATCAATGTGGGATAAAGTGGCTAAAGTTAGAACTTTAATGGAGAAAAAAGGGATTCAAAAAACGCCAGGCTGTAGTTCAGTTGATTTGAGAAACGAAGTGCACACGTTCTATTCTGGTAGCACTAAGCATCCTCAATCTGATAAAATATACGCGTATCTCGAGAAATTGATGGACAGGATTAAATTAGCGGGATATGTACCCGATACAAGTTCAATTCATGATGTAGAAGATGATATTCAAGAGAAATTGCTTAATACTCATAGTGAGAAGCTTGCAATTTCATTTGGACTTATTAGTACTAAGCCTGGTACAACTATTCATATTAGGAAGAATCTAAGGGTATGTGGAGATTGCCACAATGCGACTAAATATATATCGCTTGTGACCAAAAGGGAGATTATTGTTCGTGATATGCATAGGTTTCATCATTTCAAGAACGGTAAATGCTCGTGTGGAGATTATTGGTGAATTTTAATGGCCTTGAACATGTTTTTGAAGTTGCACAAATTTAGTGAAATGTGGGTCGAGTATAAAGATGCCCGTTTGCATGTAAATACATGATATTATGTTTATTAGGGGTGTACGCGGTCGGGTTCGGGCGGTTTTATAAGAAAAAAATAACCCGACCCACCATGAGCGGATGAACAAAATATCAACCCGAAATTACATATTTATTTTTCCAAACCGAGCGGTTCGGTTCGGTCGGGTTAGTAAATTTAGCGGGCGGGTTGGCGGTTTTTAGCTTTTTTTATTTTTTTTCATTTTTTGCAATATACTAATAAAATATATTACATTTTTGTACATTTAATTACAAAAATTAGTTGGTAGATTGTTGATAATCAAGTAATTTTTTTAATAAAAATCATATGATCATAATTTATAATATCATAAATTTCATAACTTCAATATTATTAAATATATATATATATATATATATATCATAAATTTCAATCATAAATTTATCGAACATATTTCATTGGTTGTAAAAATAAAACTTTATTCAAATAAAATAAGTGTTCAAATAAAGTTTTAAATTCTCTTAAATAAAAGTAAAGTGTGTTATATAAATATGAATAAAATTATTATTGTTAGAGAGTATATACTTATATATTATTTTAAAGCTTGTTATTAATCTCTATAATATACATTTGTGTGTATTTTATATTATTAACGGTCGGGTTGCGGTTTAGGCGGGTTACAAATTTTAAACCCACAACCCGACCCGAAAGTGGCGGGTGACAAGAAAATCAAATCGCGGCTATTATTTAAAAGTTTAAAACCAACGGTTTGCGAGCGGATCGGTTCGGTTTGAGCGGTTCGGGCGGGTTGAGCGGGTTTATGTACACCCCTTTTATATAGAGCCCACTTTCTTGAAGTATAAGAGAAATTCATACTTGATCTTAGCATGAATGGCACCATAAGGTCATATATGGAGCTGAAAGATTGGGGATATGTCAAATAACAACTTTTTCGTCGATATCGAAAGGTATGAAGTTTTTCGTATTTTGTAGGTAAGAGGCCATCCCAAATTCTTATATGCTGCATTGGTTGACAGATAGTGGTGGCAATTGGGTTGGGTTTGGATCGGGTCTATTTGAGTTGGGCTTAAAGTGGGTTGGGTCCAATTTCAAAAAACATTATAATTGGACCCAACAAAGACCCAAATGGACCCCATAAGGACCCAAAATGGACCAATAAGGACCCATTATAAATCAAAATAGTGTAAGTGATTGTTGTAGATTGTAAAATGTAGATTATTGACTCAAAGTAGAAAATAGGTTGGACCCAATTTAGACCTAAATTGGGCTCAATGTAAGGACCCAGTTGGACCCAAATATTATTATAAGCAGACCAGTTGGAACTAAAATGCTAAAATGTTAGGACCCAACCCATTGAAAACTTAATTTAGTTTGGTTCCAATTATATGTATGAACTAAAATTGTCACCCTTAATTGATTGACACATGCAAATACATCTGTTTAGTTGAGGAAGTGAACAAGTTTTGCGATTTTGAGTCCAAATTTTTTGTTGTGAAATGATTTTTTATCGTGTATTCGTATTCCACTTCACTTGTGATATGATTTGTAAAAAAAATTCTTGAAATTATTGAAGTTGAAAATGAAATGTATACATCTTTCTCATAGATGAAGTGGGATGCAAGATCATATATCATTGCGTCGAATTTTTTCTTTTTATATATATATATATATATATTGATTTCTTTTTCTGCGAACAATTATGAATAAAAATTGAATTACGGAGTTTAAGACTAAACAAATTTATCGCCCAAATCAATTAAACATTGTTACTATGGTTTGAAATACCTAACTTTTTTTAATATAAAAGTTAGGATATAATTTTAATAAATTGGACCATTTTTTTGGACTATCTCGAGAATATTCAAAGAAAACTTTCAATAAGATAAAAAAGACTTTAAATATTCTATATTGATTTTGTTACATATATAATATACATATAATATATAATTTCCTAAATAATACAAAAATTATTTTAAACAAATTTGCTTTTTTTCATCTCTTTTGGTATAGAAAAAATCGGATATAATCGAAATCAAATAATCAAAGGAAAAATCGAACATTCAATCCTTTTTGGAAACGTGGGTTGATCCAAAATGATCAAGATTGACCCGAGTAAACGTGGTTTCAAGAATCATTCATCGCAGTTTATATTATAAAAATAAATAAAAAACATAATTTGCAACGTGTTAGTCTAATTAGGAATATTCCAAGAATGGATTCCTAGGGTTCTTTTGAACACCACACATTCATACATATATATACACACATATGTAGCCTCTGTATTTCACTCCCCCCTGCCTCACTCACTGTATCGAAAGTTTGAAACCGAAACCACCTTAGTGAAAATGGAGCAAACTTTCATCATGATCAAGCCTGATGGCGTTCAAAGAGGCCTGGTTCGTGTTAAATTTTTGCTATTTTTTCTTTTAATTTTTTTAATTGAAAGTTCAGAAACTTATTTTAAGTGATTATTGATTTTATATCTGTTATAAAATGGGTTTATTTTGTAAATATTTATCTGGGTTTTATTTGTATCTGTACAACAATTCGTGAATGGACATTTTTTTAATTTTATCTTAATTTTTGTTAGTATAAGTGAAGCAGAGAATTTTATTGGGATGAATTATTGGATCTAAATGCTTTATAGCAAAGAAACTCTTATTTGATATTTTACAAGTATTTATTTGTTTATTTTTATGTAATATATGTGTTTACTGAATGTTATTGTTTTGATTTAGGTTGGTGAGATTATCGGCAGGTTTGAGAAGAAAGGTTTCACCTTAAAAGGTACCATTTTTTCCTGAGCTGTCAATTTTGATTTTCGTCCTTTTACAATAATATAAGGGTAACAAGTGTTCTTAATCTCTAGTTCATTTTGCTATGATTTTTGAACAAATGTTGACACAGATTACTAGAATGATGATGGATTGATGCTAAATTTTAGCAATAACTTGTTCTTTATTATCTTATTGATGCTAAATTTTAGCAATAACTTGTTCTTTATTATCTTACTTTCCTGTTTCCAAGTTTTGATCTGTGTTAGTTAAAACTCGTATTTTACCTGTATAATACACATACACACATATAGTTGAAAAATATTTCAGTTCCCTTGTGCATTCTGAAAAGGGGGTATTTGAACACTTCTCTTGGTTGGATAGTCGTTTCGTTTTTGTTTTGAACATATTTCAAGTACTTAGCTTTACCTTGTATAAAACTTGAATGGACCCTGTCTATTTATCACCGTTGATCACCACCCTGCCCTGTGATCCAACGATCAAAAGTGGAACAAGTGTGTTGCACCCCGAGACACCGTACACTCAAACGTCTGCATTTCTATTTCGGTTTTTTCCTCCCTTCTTTCCCATTAGTCTACACACTCAGTTTTGTTCTAGAGGAATTATAATGACAATCTATTGCTATTTAACTCTTTTGATTTGATAATTGAGAATCTTTATAAGCATCTCTTTATGGCTAATAGGTCTGAAGTTCATTACTGTTGACCGTCCTTTCGCTGAGAAGCACTATGCTGATTTGTCCGCAAAGCCCTTCTTCAATGGTCTCGTTGAGTACATTATCTCGGGGCCGGTTGTTGCTATGGTTTGGGAGGGTAAGAATGTGGTAGCTACTGGAAGAAAGATCATTGGAGCCACTAACCCTGCTGAGTCAGCTCCCGGGACAATCCGTGGGGATTATGCCATTGATATTGGCAGGTAAAGCTTTCTCTTATCACAGTTCTAACAATTGCTTAATCACTTCAAATTTAAAACGATATTTGAATTGATAAGTAATTACATTAAATTCGAAAATGGGCGTCTTCTTTTGAAAACGGGTTGTCGTTGATTTTGACGAAAATTTATTTTCAAAACGTGTTCAAATTTCAACATTGATTAATCACTTCAAATTTAAAGACAAGTGTGAAACGATAAACGTGCTTAAATTGATAAGTAATCACATATAAATTTGAAAACGGGTGTTTTTGAAAACGGGGTTGTACTTGTCGTTGATTTTAACGAAAATTTCTTTTTAAAAAAACGTGTTCAAATTTCGACTTAGCTTTTAACATTGTGATTGAACGATATCTAGTCTCATTTGAATTCTTTTATGAGCGTAGGAACGTTATTCACGGTAGTGATGCGGTCGAGAGTGGAAGGAAGGAGATTGCGCTTTGGTTTCCGGAAGGAATTGCTGAATGGAGGAGCAGCCTACACTCATGGATCTATGAGTGAACTTGAAAGTCACTCTATAATAAGATTTCGAGTTAATTTGAACTGTGTTTCTAAGTTATTTTTGCTTTGCCATGTTTAACCCCTTTGGGGGCTAGTTGGGATTGTTATAAAGTGTGGTGTGTTTACTTTGCTGGTATTTTAGTTAAGAGATTTGATGTTTTGGAGCTATATTATGTGATTAGAAGGTTTGTTGGTGGTATTTTACTTAAATTAGTTGATATTTGCTCTCCTAAATTTTTCTCAAGGAAATAGTAAGTTTAAAAGAGGTAAAACACAAAAGATCTTTGTTTATTGTTGATTCTCCAACGAATATCATACACATACATAAATAGGAAAAAAATGAAAATTTTTTTGATTAATTATTGCATAAGATAAATTTTATGTTGAGAATGGTATAAAAAGTCGATCAATTATACGGGGAAAAATAAATTACTCCAGATTCGCTATAAAGCGATGCAATTACTCATTGCCTTAAAAATGCAGTATAAACATATCATATACGCATATACACATACGAAAGAATAAATTGCGATGCATTACACTTGTTTGCATTCGCAATATCAAATATAATCTCACCAAATACATATTTTCAATTTCTCCCATCCAAAATGAGGAAACGTCTCTATCTAAACACTTCATCACAAACCTCTGTCAATAATAAGTCAAAAATCATGAAAGCCCCAATTCCTATTACAATCAATCTATAACACGAGAAGAAAAAAAAAACCCTCGATAAGCTAAAACTTACTCATTATGACAACTCGTGTGGAAAAATCGATTCATTCCTTTGTAAAATGTGACAGCTTCATACCATTGGACTGACGAGTAAGAAGGCTGTAGGAGGGCAAGTCTTCAAGGCTTATAATGTCTTCTTGCAGAAGCTCCCTTTCAAGCTGTCGACGTGTTGCTTTCATTACAGTCTGAGATTTATCGTGTGGGATATTAAGATCGCAAAGTACATTTTAGTGTATTTGATTTCAAATAGAAATTTAACAAACATTGGTGAATGCTTACATTGAAATCCATGTATGAAGCATGCATGGCAAGCCATTGATGGTCCATTAGCTTGAACGTGATGCAATATAGAAGGTCAAATGCAGATTCATTTTCTGACAGGCAAAAGAGAAGAACTCACCAAGACGCCGAAAAAAGACATTAAACAGATTATAAATTGGGTTAAATTACGTAATTACCCTGCATGAAACCACTACTTATGAAACACACCCGGAGTATGAGAAATTACCAGAATTTCATTGTTAGTAAAAGTATATTACAGTTTCGCCCAAAATAATGATTTTACTTCTGTTCTTCAAGTTGTCAGGTTCTGACAAAGGGTATTTTTGGTAATTTGAAAAACGTCATGGTTTAGGTGGGCTTGCCGCTTGTGTAATTACCCAATAAGTGAGGTGGAGTCGATATAAATTATCTCGATAAAGTTCAATAAGAGGGCTCCTTATAATTGATGTTATGATGTTAACCACGTAAAATTAATGGTCAGTGTTTTGTCAAACCAAGTGTAATGAAGATTCTCATAAGGTGAGAGGAAGATGCAAGCTAGTTACCTGCAAGAAACTTCAAGAAGGTTGCTCCAACGAGCGTTCTGGGTTTCACTGCAAAGATGAGCAAACATTTACCAAAAACTAAGGCAAAGTACTTTGGCTGCTCATTACAACAAATATTTTGTAGCTAGTAAAAGGGAATATTGTGACACACCGCCAACTAATTCAGACTCAATAATTACATAATTGTTTCATTTCCACTGTTTTAGACTCCATTATAATAGAGTTTACAATGGAAGATTATTTCCATATCCACAAAGGTCAAAATTGATCAATTACTGACAATGTGGCACAGATATAGATATAAAAATGCTCAAAACGACTTTCAGTTAAAACTGAAGAATAAACTGCAGCTATTTCAAGCCCATTTAGGAAGACAGAGAGTTCAAAAGGGAAAAAAAGAGCCTATTCTAAGGTTAAAAGTTGAATGTTCTGGCTCAAGATATTGAACAAGTCACCTGCTTCGAGATCAAGCATCTGAATAAGCATGAATGTGATATTCACACCCGCTACAGCAAATGGGTATTCCCACAACGCCCTATCCCCCTCCTGCTTACGTAGAAGATCCTGAAAAGTTTTCTGTGGAAAAAACATTTGGTAATTTTTTTTTTCAACATTTAATAAATTATGAACTTAATTATTAGTTAAAATAAATAAAAGTTTATTTGTTAGATTCAACCGACATCTTGCAAAGATCCAACAATAAGCAAACTAGATAACAATAGTGAAAACGAAATCAGTTTCTGGATGATTCGTGATAAAGTATACTTGAATTATATTTATGGAAGTAACATTAGATTTTCCACTTTCTAAGCTAAGGAAAGAAGAAAATTTAAACACATGAACACAGAAAAGGAAAAAAAAATGAAAAATAGAAATTAAATTGAAGATAAAGAAAGAGAGACTTTCTCATTCCTCTCTTTAATTTACACACCCACAAACTTGAGCAAAAATGGGGATAAAAGTAACGAAAATTTGAGTAGTCCAAGGAAGGTTGCACAAAAATTTTCTATTTTCTTTTGGTACAACATTTCTCAGTTTAATACCAAATTTATAAAATGGAAACTGGCTTAGTCATTCCTTTTGAGTTTTGACATGCCTAACCATTTTTCATAGAAAAACATAAAAGACCAGTAAAGTGATATTAAGAAGTTTTATCAGAACAACCTAGTTATAAATGGCTCTATAACTTTAAGAAAAAGGTACTGATGAGAATGTACATCCATTTTACCACCAAGAGGGTCGTGGATTGAACTCAAACGCAACAGGAACGCATACTCTTACACTCACAGAGCGAAAAGGTAGATTGACGAGGGAGAGTGGACGTACCGGAAAGTTCCATGCGAAGTATAACAAATTCTCCAATGATATGAAACCACCGCCACTAAAAGAATGAACTATATGTTAAAGATTACAAGAAATTGAAAGAACTAGAAGTTAAGTCAACTTATTCCAAAAGATACGAAGATAATTCGATACCGAAAATCTGTAGATGGATCTTTTCCTTGCCAACCCATTTCCTTCCACTGCTCTGATATTAAACCACGGAGTTCCTCCCCGGGAAAGGAAGCATTCCACAATGCCCTTAGAGCTTCCTGTATAACAGATGAAAATGCTTAATGAGAAAATGGGACTGCATTAATATCATGCATAGAAAATTTTCATGAATTTTACCTGATGTTCAGGAACAGAACTATCATAAGCAACATCTATCCTATTTTGTAGCCTCTGTAGGCTTTCCTCCTGACACATAAAGTTATAAGACACATTAGAATCTAGTGAGGCAGGGTTTTCAAACAAAATTACATGCAGGGACATGCAAGATTAACAACTATGCAACCATGACGCAGGCAATACATATTAATAGGCAAGCCATATTGTAAAATACTATTTAACACCGGTTCCAGTAGGACTTGCAGAGACGATGTTAAGATATGCAGCACAAACATTGGAAATGAAAAAATTCAATGAATTCAACACAGCAGAAAATTACCTGTTCAGTTGTCAAATCAAATGATGGGCGGGCATCACTGTCTCTTCTCTGAGCACAAACGCAAGAAAGGCCTCTACCAAGCCATGCAGCAGATCCTGCCACAACTTCCACTGTAACAAAAAAATAATTGGAAAAAATAAAGAGGGAAAGATGCTGTAAATGTTCTGGAGTGATCTATCCTGGTATATGATATGCTCATCTTTGAAACACATAAACAAATAAAAAGTAGAATTCAGCTTCCTGTCAGAAAGTATGAAGCAAATTGATATGTACCAAGCATTTTATCTTCATCTAAAATCTAAACTTTGTCAATCAGCATGCTTTACGTTATCAACGAACACACGTACTCAATATTAAAGAACGTGAGTTGTATAAAAAAGATGTAATAATCAATTTGTTTATGTAGTGACGTAATCTCATAAGGCCACAAAATCAAGATGAACCTGCATGTATGCATCAGAGTGCACAGCTTAATACGAATAGGAAAAGGTGATTCAAAACCTCAGATAGTAAAAGTCCTTTACCCCTTTAAATCACTGAGAAATACAAATCAGAGGAAATTCCGCACCTGCTCATCACTACTTAAACATTTAAATTTAACAGTTCAGTTACAGAAATAAGAACATAACAAAAAAGACAATATATCTTATTCTTCTTTAAAAGGATTCAAACTTATCACAAACAAAAAGGTAAATATCATGAGCCTGTCAAAAGAAAAATTACAAGCAAACTTAATGCAGCAAGTACAATTACGAGGTGAACTAATTATCAGCAATCCCAATCCATGTAGTTCACCCTAGATTTATTGGCACGGAAATCCCCCATAGCGAAAATGTTAAAACGAAATATTACATATGGTTTATTATTTTATCAACTAGTACAAAAAATATGACTATAGAATGAAGTTACACAAAATCTGATTGATCTTCGATTCATTAATTAGCTCGTACACATTAATGACTATTGACAGTAAAACATATAATAAGGCTAAGTCCTTCATCACCTGGAAGCTTATTCACTAGCATTTAGGAATACCAAAGCAATATTTACACAATTATACAATCTAACATCAACATCACTAAATTGCTACGTATCTCGAGGCGTATCAATCAATTTATAAGCACGGAATAGAGAGCGCAAGAAGTCAGAAACAACAGGCAAAAAATTAACCAAAATCTCAACGCAAGTAGACATCAACGCAAGAAGTCACTGCACTAATGTCATACCAATTATACACATCCTTCAAATAGGCAGACGCACACATATATATGAAAAATGAGGATATAATGTTACAAGATCATACAAACGGAAAAGGAATTATACCAGAGGTAGAGTGGCATGCATTTCCTCGATCGAGACTTTGCGAAATTCGCCTCACAGCTACAAACGATCCTCCTCCTCCTCCTCCTCTATCATCCATTCCTCTGCTATACTGCGATTCACCTCTCAAAATACGAATTCAAATCGCGAGAAACCAATACTGAAATGTTGAATTAATCGGTCCCGCTTCTTGAAACCGTTTTATAATCAAGAAACGGAAGATTTTCTTCAGTTTTCAAGATCCGCCATACATCAAAATGAGAAAAAAAAAAAAAAAGGCTACTTGTATCAATATTTTTCTTCTAGCGCTTCGTCAGAGTACACATTTTGGATTCAATAATTAAGAATGTCTCTCTCCTCTCTCTCTAGAAAGGAGGTGTTTTTTTTTTTTTGTTGGTGCATTGCATTATTCTGTTGAGTTGGGAGAGTGTAATATGAATAACGCAAACATACCCCAACTTCTATATATATCAAAAAGGTCCCTCAAATTCATAGTTGCTCCATTTTATGCAATCTGACGTGGCACCATCAAAGATAAGCCGGGATGGTTGGAAGATAAACTAAATTACTCGATATTCGAATTGATTTTAGTTGTTAAAAGTTTTGTTTGAACTTAGTTTGTTAGCGTATTATATCAGGTCTCAATAGTTTCTTGTATTTGATAAGATTTGAAACTCGATTCAGGTAAAAAATTAATCTATTTAAATTCGATTCTGATTCGGCTTGATTGAAGTTTATTTGAACTCGACTCCATTACAATTAAATCAATCTCGAATATAAATATTGAAATTCAATAATAAATCAAATAAGACTAAACAATAACTTATTTGACTCATTTACGTTCGCTGAAAGCACATAATTAAATCAATAGGGTTGATTGATATTTTACTTTAGAGGATCCATATTTGATCCCATTGGTTTTAGAAATATGTTAGCTTATCTTTTCAAGTGATGTATAGAATTTGGAAAATAGAACTTGAAATAAGCGTTTAAGGAAAAAATTGGTATAAAAATACAAGTTTTTACATTTTTAAATAATTGAAAGAAAATGACCATAATCTAATTATTTTTTTTAATACAAGTGTAAAAAAGATGATAAAACTTAGGTATTAATGTTGTTTAATAATATAAAGATGGTATATAAGATATATATACTACTTAATTAATGGAGATTATTAAATGTGGCATGGCAATTCATGCTTTAATCACTTGGATTTTATTTAATTTCTCCCATCAAATGGTAGGCAAAATTCTCACATGGGATGTTGGACAAGGGCATGGACCATGTCATCATGTGTTAGAACTCAAATAATTTTGACCCTACACACAAACATATATATATATATATATATATATATATTATATAATATATTATATTATTATATAGGTATATTATATATACCAATTTATATATGTAACTTTGCTTGTGGTTACATGAATAATGATCAAATTAAAGTCCCTCCAAGTTATGGTTATTATGGCATATACAAGCATGGGATTGACAAGAAATTTGTAAAAAAGTTAATGATATTTCTTCTTTTATATTTGAAGCAATAACATGTGCACCTTATACTTTTGTAGGAAGTATAATTTGAAAAGAGAAATGTTTATAGGAAACATTGGGTATTTTGTGATTTCAAATTGAAAAACAAGTGTATATATTAATCCAAATTCAAAACTATGATAGTTTTTTTTTCACCCGTTGACATCATATTTTACATTAATAACTAGTATTAATGGATGTGATTTACATTAATTACACAATTTTTAATGGATAAAATTTACGTAAAATTCATTATATATGAATGATTGTGTTTAACATGAAATTAAAATTCTGAGAAATTCTAAAAATCACTAATTATAATCAAAGGATTAAATGGACTTTATATAGTAAAAAAATTATATTTTTTAGGTTGAAATGACATATTAAATGAAGAAGTGCAGGCAACTCTCAATTTTAGTACCTTATGACTCATCATTGTACTTTTTTATTTTTGTAAAGCATTGACGTTTGGTATGTTTCTTATTTATTTATTTTCCTTTATATCATTGGGCTCCAATGAGATGATAAACACTCCCTTTATTCTTTTGTTGGTTCTTTTTTTTATATATTTTTCCGTTTAATATCGTTTCTTTTTATTTGAATTTTACAAATACGAATTTAAATGAGTTGGGTAATGAAGGCAGTTTTGGAAAATTTGAAGTGTAACGGGTGGTGTTTATAAGTATGCGAGATGTAAATGTTGAGTCACGAGTTCAAACTTGCTTTCCTTAAAATAATATTATCTCGCACTTAGTGATTTCATTAAACGACAATTTTCTCCCAAAATACAATAACAATGTCTTGATAAGATATCATTACAAGTTGTCAAGCTTGAAGTACAAAATAGTTGTTCTAAACTCATTTTTATGGACCGGTATAAATTAAATGCATATTTGAAAAATTAATGTACAAAATTGTTCTTAAAATATTAACATAATATTTAGTAGAAGTTCATTTATTTAGTACTAAAAGTAAAATTTAGGATGACTTGTAGTAAAAATAAACAAGGTCTTATAAGTACCTTGTGAGAGAAAGCAATTATTAGCACATAGTGATAGTACAAGCTTTATATGGGGGCAATAATGTGCTAGATCCAATGGCTTGTAAGATGTGAGAATTTGGGGAATTTAAGAAATAATTCATGTAAAAGTGTGAAAACATTCAACTAGAAAATAAAATAAATTGTACTTGTACTTAGATATAAACCTACCTTCCTATTAAAATTATAGATTTTTTAACTTGTTTTATATTAAAATTCAAGTAATATCGAATAATTCAAATTCCATTAATCACTCGGAAAGAAAAAAAGATTAAAACATATCCAAGCCTTCTTATTTAGAAATACATACTTATATTATGATTGCATTTGTGATAAAAATACAAAACAAAAATACCAATATTAACCAATGTACATGATCTTCAACGATAAATATATTTTTACTCGGTAAAAATCCGAACTATTTAATATTCTGATATACATCTCATACAAAAATGCCCATAAAATTAGTTGATGACACTGATTGTATGGAGCCTTTATGGAACATTTTGAACTACCCAAAAGTGATCAATTTTTGGTTATCTAATTGAATACAATAATAGTGCCTTTTTGGAAGAAATTTCCCATACAAAATAAGGAACAAAACTATAGCCCACTTAGAAAAAAGTGTGGAAATTTGATCTAAAAGTTATTCTTGTGTGGGAACCAAAGTAAAAAGGGGCATAATTTTTTTCCCCAAGCCTAAAAAGCTAGAAAGATATTGGTTGGGAATCTATGCCAAAACCCTTTTTCTTTTAAAAGAAAAGTATGGAATTATTGATTTTATTTTTTCCATCTTTTTTCATATATTAATCTTGATATGGTTTGTGGATAGTATTTGGATCAAATAATATTTCCCAATCCATTTGATTCCAAAAGAGTTTGTAAATGACCCCACCACATACATTTTGTAGATTTTCTATCATCTTCAAGTTTTTTGATTTATTAACTTGAGTTTTAAAATAAATACCAATAATACCTTTTTGCATTATCAAACTATATTATAAGGTTTAGAACGTTAACCATACATGTTAGGTTAAGAGTTACGATTTGGAGCAGTGAAGCTTTTGAAAAGGACAAAGGGTATCTGTAAAGCTGTGTGAATTTGGGCTGCCCAAACTTTATGTGGGCCCAATGGATCTGAAGTTATTGTTTGGTATGATAGTGGGCTTTGGGCCCACTATTGTCACTGTCATTTAGAAACATAACTGAAATGACTATTGCATTATTTGTTTTGTGAGGTTCCCATCACATTCACGAAAAGTACTACTCGATGACTAATGTATACATATAAATGATGTCTCATCTATTCTTCCAAATATATAATAATTAGAAAAGAATGTCCCTATCTAAGATATATATATATATATATATGTAAATTTATAAAAATTTATTTTTCGTAAAGACGAATATGACACACAACTATTATACGTGGCATCATCGATGTGCATTCAAATAACCATTCACAAAATTAAACAATCACAAACCTCTTGATATATACTATGTCACTCTACAAGACATTATTCCATGGACATTAAACTTTGATTATATATTTTCTTTACATCGCCGACAATTTAACATGCAATATTTCCTAAAATTACTGTCATCATTGCAGAAAAAAATCGAACCCACAATATTATTAAAAAAAGTGGTACGTTTATTATGATCCAGGAGTAATATGATATGGAAGAATTTGCCTTTTTTGAAGTTTTGAGTAGGGGTAAGACTCTGGTCAACTGCTCGGGTCACGATGATTTTGGGTATTAAAGTCAGCTTACAAGTGTACTTATTTATAGATTAAGTATTATGATCCAGGAGTAATGTGATACGGAAGAGTTCTCCTTTTTTGAAGTCTTGAATAGGGGTGAGACTCTAGTCAATTGTGTTAGGAATATGATCGACTATTGTGAATAAACGCAAGAAAGAAAACACACGAAATTGTTTACCCAGTTCGTCAAAAGAATTTGACTACGTCTGGGGCACTGCCAAGCCAGGATATTTTCACTATTTTCGAATAATGAGATTACAATAAAAAATCTTAGGGTTACAATGATATTAGGGTTATTTATAATACAATATACCTAACCCTAATAGGAGAATGACATAAGCCCATCAAAATACTTTTGGGCCTATTTACAGTCTTTCAGGCTCCATAACTCAACAATCTCCCACTTGGAGACTGAACTCAACAGTAACCATCTCTCGACCTTTTTATCCAATAGCCCATAATGGTCCCGGCAGTGTCAAGCCTCTCTTCTCAGTTACTGAGGCCAATTGAAGCCATGCATAGCTTCAATTTCTCAAATGTGACACTTTTAGTCAACATATCAGCAGGATTCTCATCACCTCGAATCTTCTTCAGTTGCAAGATTTTCCTTTCCAAGTGATATCTTATGTAATGATACTTCAATTCAATATGCTTAGTTCTCGAGTGAAACGCTGGATTCTTTGCTAAGTGGATAGCACTCATACTATCACTGTATAGAATACTATTCTTTTGCCCTTTCCCCAATTCACTCAAAAAACCTTGCAACCATACCATCTCTTTACTAGCCTCAGTCACTGCTACATACTCAGCTTCTGCAGTAGACAAAGCCACAACCTTTTGCAACTTTGAAGCCCAAGAAATCGTTGTACCACCCAAAGTAAACACATATCCGGTTGTACTTCTTCTTTTATCAAGATCACTTCCCGCTAAATCAGCATCGACAAACCCTTTCAATTCGACACTTTTGCCTTCAAAACATAAAGTTTTCTCCGTAGTACCACGCAAGTATCTTAGGATCCACTTTACCGCTTCCCAATGTTGCTTTCCCGGATTTCCCATAAACCTACTAACTACTCCCACTGCATGCGCAATATCCGGTCTAGTGCACACCATCGCGTACATTATGCTACCAATTGCCGAAGCATAAGGGGTCTTCTTCATGTAGGCCCTATCCTCATCACTACTAGGCGAATCCTTGTTGGATAGCTTAAATTGGCTACCCAACGGAGTATTTACCGGCTTTGCATCATGCATACTGAACCTCTTCAAAACCTTTTCGATATACTCAGCCTGCGAAAGATACAACTTTCCTGCCAACTTATCCCGATTAATTCGCATACCCAAAATTTGATTTGCCTCTCCTAGATCCTTCATAGCAAATCGCTCAGACAACTGTTTTTTCAACTTGCTCAATTCTCGAGCACACGACCCTGCTATTAACATGTCATCAACATACAATAGCAAAATAATATAACTATTGTCGAACCTCTTGAAGTAGCAACAATGATCGGCATTGCAACGCACAAAATCAATCTCATGCATGAATCCATCAAACTTCTTGTACCACTGTCTAGGAGCTTGTTTCAAACCATACAAGCTCTTCTTGAGCTTACACACTAGCTCAATGTTACCTTCAGACGAGTACCCTTCTGGTTGCATCATATAAATATCTTCTTCAAGATCACCATGAAGGAAAGCCGTTTTTACATCCATCTGCTCTAACAACAAGTTTTCTGCAGCCACCATACTCAACACCAATCGAATAGTGGTTAATTTCACAACGGGAGTAAAAACATCAGTATAATCGATACCATATTTCTGCTGAAATCCCTTCACAACCAGTCTCGCCTTGTAACGTTTGCTTCCATCTGCCTCTTCTTTAATTCTGTAAACCCACTTGTTATGCAAAGCTTTCTTTCCTTTTGGAAGCTCAACAAGTTCCCAAGTATCATTGGACTTTAGAGAGTTCATCTCGTCATCCATCGCAAGTTTCCACTTGTCCCCATATTCACATTGACTAGCCTCTGCATAACATTCAGGTTCACCACTATCAGTCAGCAAAACGTAATGTAAAGATGGCGAATACCTCTCCGGGGCATGACGCTGTCTGCTAGATCTCCGCAGCGGAAGTGTCGGAGTACTCGGTTCTGCCTCAATAGCTACCTCATCATTCTGCGTAACTTTACTCCCACCCGAGTTAGAGATATCCAACTCAATAACCTCGGGATTTTTAGCCTGAGTACTCGTATCATCAATTTTTGGTGCTTCCAACCTATCCTTATACAAAACCTGTTCATTGAATATAACATCTCGACTACGAATAATTTTCCGATTTTGTTCATCCCAAAATCTATAACCAAATTCATCACCACCATATCCAATGAACGTACACTTGACAGATTTAGCATCTAACTTACTTCTAGCAGTAACATCAATGTGAACGTATGAAACACACCCAAATACACGAAGAAACGATAGATTTACCTCCTTACCACTCCAAGCCTCCTCCGGTATGCCATTACCCAACGGAGCTGATGGTCCCCTATTAATCAGAAAAGCAGCAGTGTTAACTGCATTAGCCCAAAACATCTTCGGCAACCCGCATTTCAATCGCATACACCTAGCACGTTCATTCAATGTTCTGTTCATACGTTCTGCAACCCCATTCTGTTGAGGGGTTCCTCTCACAGTCTTTTCCATGCGAATACCGTTCAGATCACAGTATTCCTTAAACTCAGCAAGTTCATACTCTCCACCATTGTCAGATCTCAAGCACTTCAGACTTATTTCGTTTTCTACAAGGGCTTTCCATTTTCTAAAAGCGTCAAAAGCATCAGATTTATGCTTTAGAAAATAAACCCATACCTTTCTCGTGGAGTCATCGATGAAAGTCATGTAGTATGACGCACCACCAAGAGATGTAACTGGTGCAGGTCCCCATAAGTCACTATGCACCAACTCTAACTTTTCGTTCTTCAAGGTCCTGCCACCTTTCGAAAAACTCACCCGTTTCTGTTTTTCGAATATACAGTCCTCACATAAACCAACATCAATTGTTTTGAGGCCTGGCAATTTTCCTTTTGAACAAAGCTCCTTCATCCCCTTCTCACTCATGTGGCCAAGACGGCAATGCCACAAATCTGTATCACTGTTTTCTCCTGCAAGAGAAATACAATCTTTAGTATTGGTTGTCATGTACAATGTACTCTCTTTCTTACCTCGAGCCAGTATCATGGCTCCTTTGGTTATCTTCCAGGTGCTGCAACCAAAGGTCACAACGTATCCAGCATCATCTAGTTGCCCTACAGAGATCAAATTCTTCTTCAAACCAGGAATGTGTCTCACATCACGTAACTGCAAGATGCTGCCATTCGAGGTTTTGATTCGAACATCTCCCTTTCCCACGATTTTCAAAGGCTCATCATCAGCAAGATAAACCTTCCCGAAATCCCCGGAAGTATAGCATTCCATTATATCAGCATCACTGCAAGAATGGAACGATGCTCCAGAATCCAAAACCCACAATTCCAATGGGCTACTCACGCTCAATATCAGAGCATCACTAATGTCTTCGATTGCTGCATTAGCTGATTTTCCATCCCTTTTGGGTGCTGTGCACTTGCTCCTGTAATGTCCAAGTTGCTCACAGTTCCAACACTTTATCGAACTCAGGTCCTTCCTCGACTTACTTTTACCTCTCGATCTTGACCTACCTCTGTTCGATTTCCTTGATTCCGATCTGCCTCTATTTTCCGTATTCAGAACTGAACCCGAAGTTATACCCGATTCTCTCCTACGAATTTCTTCACTTATAATCAGATCTCTAACCTCGTCAAATTTCAGCTTCTCTTTCCCTGCTGAAGCACTAACAGCGGTAACCGTTCCGCCCCAACTTTCAGGCAGAGAAGACAACAGAATTAGGGCTCTAACCTCGTCATCAAAATCAATCTTAACTGAGCTCAATTGGGCTGTAATTAAATTGAACTCATTAAGATGCTGAGCCACCACAGAACCCTCTGACATCTTTAGGTTAAAGAGACGTCGCATCAGATGAACCTTGTTCGCCGCTGATGGCTTCTCGAACATGTCTGCTAAAACCTTCAGAATACCTTTGGTGGTTGTCTCTTTCGTCGTATGGAACGCAACGTTCCGTGATAGAGACAAACGAATCACACTCATAGCTTTCCTGTCAAGTACCTTCCACTCTTCGTCTTTCATGTCTGACGGCTTATCACCAAGGGGCTGATACAAATCTTTACCATACAGGTAATCTTCGATTTGCATCTTCCAGAACCCAAAATCAGTCCCGTCAAACTTTTCAATCGGCGTTTTTCCATCACCCATCATATTCGCTCCCACTCGACCTGGAGCTCTCGATACCAGTTGTTAGGAATATGATCGACTATTGTGAATAAACGCAAGAAAGAAAACACACGAAATTGTTTACCCAGTTCGTCAAAAGAATTTGACTACGTCTGGGGGCACTGCCAAGCCAGGATATTTTCACTATTTTCGAATAATGAGATTACAATAAAAATCTTAGGGTTACAATGATATTAGGGTTATTTATAATACAATATACCTAACCCTAATAGGAGAATGACATAAGCCCATCAAAATACTTTTGGGCCTATTTACAGTCTTTCAGGCTCCATAACTCAACAAATTGCTCAGGTCACGATGATTTTGGGTATTAAAGTCCGCTTACAAGTGTACTTATTTATAGATTAAGTATTATTAATGTCCTCAAATTACAGAAAAAATCGAATCCACAACATTATAATAAAAATAGTTAGTTTGTTACCCAATTGAATCAACGTAAATAAATTTGTATATAAAAGTACGGTTTTGATTTAAATACTAAAGATAACTAAGTACCTAAATGTGTTAGTCCTAAATTTTGGGGGCTTATGAAAGCAAATAGGTGGAATAAGTTTTTTATTTAACGTATCTTTATTAGTAAATTTATCTGAAAATGTCTTTAACAATTTTTTCAAAATGTGAATCAATAATTGACAATAACTAACATTTCGATAAATTATTGTTCACTCTAAAATCTTATTTTTTTCCAGTTAATATATATTAACATTTAATTTAACTTTTAACTTTTGAATGGAAAATTAATTGTTTTGGTAAAAAATACACCTATGGATAATCAAATTAGTACACAATACGTAAAATCTATTTTTTTTAAAAAATAATTTGAACGACAAAATTTTCCCTCCCAACATTTCTACATATTTGCATGCATCGAAGACGTAAACACGAGGCCTTGGTTAAGCTAGAACAATTCCGTGTTTTTGAAATATTTTATCCATTAAATTTTAAGAAAATTATCAATTTAGTCCTTCAATTTAAAGATATTTGCCCAACTAAAGTCGCACGAATATCACAAAATCGCATCACCTTTGATCCACGAGTTTGTCAAAAGTATCATCCTCAAACATTCCAGTACTTCACCCTAAAATCAAATCATCCACAAACCCTAAAATCACAATCCAATTGTTTGATTGTATACAATGCAATCGCCATGTTTGGACGCTTGCAAGACCCTCAGTAGTAGCTTCTTCCAGAAAAGCCTGCGCCAATTCGTCGCAAATCATACAGATTATCGATCAATTTCGTGTTTACAAGCTCGTAGGTACAGTTCTTATCCCTGTGTTTCGTGCAATTTCAATGCCCAAACTAATGATAAGCGTGGGAGGTCGAGTGAGGATTTTAGAGTTAATTGTAAAACAGGGAAAGTGCGAGGCAAGGGGAAGGAAAATGTGTGGAGTATCGATAACGAGATGGCGAAAATCGATAAGGAAAAGGAGAGGACTAGGAGGAGGAAGAAAAGGGGAGGGAAGAGAGTTAGGAATGTGAATAGGAAAGGTGATAAAGTGATGGTCTCTGGTTCGATGTTAATGGAAGATGAAACTGTTTTGCAGACACAGGTAATATAAGCCCAAGTTTTAGAAATTTCAGTTAATTTGTTTAATCGTGCATTTGGGCATTCATGTATTGTATACCCTGTATATGAGAATTTTTTGTGGATATGCTGTGGATTTTCTGCAGATTATGTTTGCCTGAATAAATAGGTATGAACTGTGAATGGTTATTGTCGCTTCCTATTTGCTCATGTCAACAGGAGCACAATTTTTAGAGCGAAAATCTTTGGAGTACAAGGGCCTGCTATCATAAATGTGGTTATAAGTTGGCCGAATACTTGAAACCCGGAGAGCTCCTAAAAATGGCGCTACATATTATGCATTATTGATTGTTAAACAAACATATAGAGCTAATATGCATAACAAACATATAGAGCTAATATGTTTGGCAAGTAATGGCTAGTATGCTTGAACGTATGCATAACAAACAAACACTGCTAAGTAATGGCCATTGGCTTGTTTGACATTTTGGTACTGGACATGGAAGAACTAGAAACTATGCTGGGTGCTGGAGAATAGTTAGTGGGTAGTGGCTATCAAAAGACCACTGCTAAAATGTTTAAGTTTCCATTTTTCTTTAGATCATTTCGGCTACTTTTTTGAGTGTCGATTTTAGTGTGGGAAAAGTTAGGTAAATTAGTTTCTTGCTTCAGTTAATATTGTGCTTTACTTTTATACCTTTTTCTTTTACTTCTCATTTTCCTGACTGAACTATTGATCCCAGCATAGAATTAGAGAATAGAGTATGAGCGTAGATACACTAAGATTTCATTGTTATTGAGTTCAGTCAGTAGTCAGCAAGTGATTGTCCCACTGCTAAATTGAGGGCAAATGAATTATCCCAAGACTTATCTAAATTTTTGCCCATCTATTTTGGTTACTTATGTGTTTTATAAATGAACATGAAACAAGACTGGTCAAGCACTTGGACCCGTGAAGTTAAACAACATTTTGGTCCTCCTATAAATTTGAACTCAAATGAGAAATATATGTATTTTAAAGCCCAAAGGCACAGTGAAGTATATTTTACTCCATGGTTCGATTTAAAACCCACTACTTCTTGTTCACAAGAAGGTTCATGTTAACAGGAACCAGTTATTCGGCCTGCATGGCATACATTTGCAAGTAGTGTCAGTGGCATATGGAAGGGAGTGGGAGCTGTTTATTCTCCCATCACTGCAGAAATGGAGCCTGTTGAGATTGGGAACAAGGATGAAAACTTATTTGACTGCTATACTGTGTCCCGTATTGAGGCATTGCCATCTACTTCTGGGGCTCAGAAATCTCACATACAAAGAAAAATAAATTGGGTTACACTGAATCCTTATGGTGAAGCTCAGCATAATGGTGGTGGTCTCGGATATAAAAACCAAGATGCATCTATCATCACCAACAGAAAACCGACAGGTCACATTTTGCCAAAAATCGAATCGTTCGACTTTGGAAGGAGTGATATCATGGAAGAAGATGTCATGGGAATGGAACCTGGTCTTGTTTTCTTTGAGGTAGTGCTCGATCAACTTTTTTTTCAACTGATTTCGAATTCCCTATATTTCAGTATTTGACATAATGAAATGTAGATGGTGTTTGGCTAAAAATATTTCAAAGAGTAAGTTCATGGCGATTATAAGATGTTTTTGGAACTTCTAAGCCCTCGATTTTATAAGCTCTTCTCCAACTTCTTTTTTGGGATATTGTAAATCTCGTGACAACCTATTATAAGATGTCTTTGAGAGCTTATAAACTATTTTACCGAAAAAATTGGCACACACTTTTTAACATCTTATAAGCTCTCAAACAACTTAAAAGTTTGGTCAAACATCCTCTTAATTAGTCTTAGGAGGAAACATTTGGGCCATATATTTATGTCACGGTCAATCTTTCTTTATTTTATCGTATCAGCAGAAATATTTGAATTTTTATTAATAGGTTTTAAAATGAATCTACAGGATGGATCTTATTCCAGAGGCCCGGTGGATATTCCGATTGGTGAATTGGACGATTCCAAATATTACCTTTCCCCAACTTTCAAGTTCGAACAAGTATGATTTTCTTTGTTTTTGTTGTTTTCTTTATATGGCACCATCTTCCTAGTCCTAAATCCTAACTAGTACTTGACTTATCTGTGGCAAGTTTTGCTTGCTATATTAGATTTCACCTCGGCTTAATAATTAATCAGTCAAGAAACTTCATGATAACATACATATGAAAACTCAAATAAGTTTGCAATCAGAATCTATCCATAGTTATACCATAAATTGTTTTCTCTACTTGTCTTGACTGAAAATTATACTTTACTGTCTTTTACTATCATTTCATTTTTAGATATCTAGGGTTTGATAACAACAATGTTAGAAATCCAATTACCAGCATTCATTTCCTAGTTCTGCTTATTTGAATGGTTGAACTAATTGGTTGGAAAAATAGAGGCTCAAAATTGAATAGTCAAGACTTGGTTCGGATACCATACAAACAAATTAATCAAATTATGTCTTCTAGTATCAAATCATTAAATGTAGAACCAGAAATAAGTTTAATGTACTTTTCTTTTTTGAACTTCAATTTGCTATAAACATATTGTTATTTTTTTTTCTAGTGGGTACGTAAAGAAATTTAATCTTCTTTTTGTGTTTCCGTTTTAGTGTTTGGTGAAAGGTTGCCATAAAAGATTGCGTGTTGTACATACTATAGAATTCAGTAATGGGGGTTCAGATATCCAAATAATGAGAGTCGCTGTTTATGAAGAGGAATGGGTCAGTCCAGCCAATATCCCCGACTCCAGGTACCATTGGTAACATATAAAACTACTATGTGTTCATGCATTTTAAAGCTCTGTTAATTCGAGCCCTATTCAGTACTCTGTTTATGTTATGTGTTTTAGAAAGCTGTAGCATAAGCATGATGCTTTAAAGCACGACATATGTCTGTGAGGGATATTCTAATTGTGACCGTAGACAAGGATGTATAGACGTTTTGGAACCACCTTTCAGACTTGAGGTGCCGATTATACATGTCGAAGCATCATATGCGACAACTCTCTTGAATAATGTTTGTACTCCGCCATTAACATTGCAAGATTAGTTGATTATGAGAAGGATTGTGTATATTATTTTCTCCAATCCGAATCATGTTTAGTGAGATGGTAAAATCCCAATAATCAACGTGAAGTACATCCGACTGCCTTATTATCACACACTAGGGGTGGCAATTGGGCGGATTGGGTTGGTTTTGGGTCGGGTCTAACGGTTTCGTTCTAAAATGAGTTGGGTTCTTAAATGGTTTTTAAGAAGGAACCAACTCAACCCAAAAGGAAACCAAAATCAACCCGAAAGGGAACCAAGCCCAACTCGACTCAATACTTTACATTTTGTTCTTTAACTTTAGAGTATTGACATACAAGCGATTTGGGCCTAAGTTGAAATTAGTTGGACCAACTTGGAACCAAGATGGAACCAATTAGGAACCATATAAAATTTTCTTAGGAACCAATTCAACCTAAATTGGGTTGGAACCGTGGTTCCGGATCCATTTTGCCACCACCATCACACACTATATGAAGCGTTACATCATAGATGTTAACATTATTTGAATTTCATATCTCCTAGCTCATTATACCGGGGCAGTTGGGCTTCATCACTCAAAACAGAACATTGGAACAGCTTAATCATCTTAAAATATCCAGTATTATCCAAAAATGCCATACAGGGCCTTAGTAATTTACATTCCAAATCCGAACTTTATCATATGCTTCAGAGTTCAGATTCTCTCTCAACCATAGTAACACATGGTTACGTCATCTATACTATATATAATTGAAGAGGGGCTTAGGCATTTGCTTTTTGGACTGGCAAACGGTTTCGGTATGACATAAAGGAAAATTATTAAGTGAATTGGGTGGTCATACATCATAGGTTGTTATAGTGCCATCTTATATGTTTTTGTAAGGTGGCATAATAATAACCACATGGTCCATAAACCAGATGTATTTGAGTGTTATCCATGGTTTCACACTCTTTTTCCACATCATTTTGCTATATTTTTCTCATTTTTTCTGTAAATACATGTAATTTCATTTCCCATAATTTTTTTTTTCTATTTTTCCTTTTCTCTACCACCTTTTACATAATCTTCACTAAATCTAATTCAGAAAACTTTGTTATCAATTTTTATTTTCTGCATCGTAGTAATTCTTATTTTACAATGATAGTGAAATGGAACTGGACTTGAAGCCATTTTCTCAGAGGAAAAGAGTCCAACCTGCAGAGCTAACGGGCTCCTTCAAGGTTTTTGAGGTAAGCGCCACACCAATATACAGCGAAGATACAACAATGGATGAAGGTGACAACACACCATACGTGTATCTCTGTACCGAGACCCTAAAAAAGAGAATTTTGCCTGACAACCTCGTTTACTTTGGAGAAGAAGAAATGCTCGATATGCAGGATGTCACGGTCCTCTGGTTGCCAGGTGGCGTAACTGCCTACGTGGATGTGAACAAGGACGGTGTACTCTGTATCGGTGTTGGGTGGTATTCAGATGAGGGAATCAATCTTGTGATGGAAAGAGATTATGGATTAGATGGGAAACTTAAGGAGGTTAGATCCAAGTCTGAGATGAAGAGAAGATGGACTAATCCTCCTCCTATGTAAGTTTTTTTTTTGTTTTCATACGTCTTTCTAAATAAGAGTTATGTTACATGTTTGGCATCGAGAAATGGAAAGTCATTTTGAGAAATTCTCGGGATTTTTGGAGTACTATGGTAATTTGCAAACACAAGCATCTATGTGTTTGGGATACATACTAGATCCCTCGTTCGTAGATGATTGTGATAATGATCTATACTCCCTTAGAATCGATAAGAAATGGATTATTGTACTTTAATCCTCTCATTTTGTTTCTATGTTGTTTCTCATATGTAAATTATGAAACTAGAAAACCCCCATGTTGGCCCTATCCCGAAACGGATGATTCTATGTTTTTGTTGGATTAGGGTGATCGAGATGTGTTTTTGACATCATAATCCTATATTTAACGTTGTATGATGGACCGGGATGAATCATACGAATCTACCATGGGTCCATTCTCATACCTACTTAACTATTTGCAAATTTGGAAATTCCTCAAATGTTCATTCTCTTTTAAGAAAAACTATCATCATTTCATTACATCTAAATTATTCTTTAGTTATTATTTTAAAATAATTATCAATAGTCAAATACAACCCATATTTCTTGTGCAGCATATTAACTAATCATAATATGTTATTTCCTTGAAAGTGATTGAGCTAATTGACTTATTCGGTATTAGGTGAAGTTGATAACGTGGTGAAGTAGTCGTTTCGTAACTTAATTAATTCATCAATTGGGAACATAATCTTTTGGAGAAAGATTTGTCTTTTGAGGATAACATTTCTTTTAACCAACAAACTCAAATACGATCATTATATTATATATATTACATATATAATATGTATTTTGAGAAATTGATTGCCGACGTTATTACATTAAGATATTAAAAATTATCAATATTAACTAAGTTTGTTGCAAATAATATAGGTTTGATACCACACTAAGTAATTTGAGTAGAGTTAAAATAAGACGTTTGAGTCTATTTGAACTTAATTAACTTTAAAATTAAAAACTATGTTTGGATTTGATTGATTATTACTCATGTTAAACTTAAAAATAAATTTTAATCAAATTGAGCACGACTTGAATTTAAGTAGTTTGATATTCTTATATAAAGTTAACTATTATTTAACTAATCCGATTAAGCTATTCTTATATAAAGTTAACTATTATTTAACTAATTCAATTAAGCTGCAATGGAGCTTTAAACTTTATGAACATGCATGTCCATATTTATTTGATATATTACATATGTCGGACTTAAAAAAAAAAAAAAACTTGACGAATAATCTCATGCCGAGTAAAGAAGCTTATTATTAAATCCTAAAATAACCTCTTATTCAAGCAAATAATTATGACAAATTACAAATAATAACAATACAAACAACACTATACCCATGAACCATAAAACTGAAAAAATATCCAAACCCGAGAGTCTAAACAGCACTGCCTCTTGCCTAGCCCATAATAATTCAAACAAGAACAACAGCCAAAACAAGTGAAAATCCAACCATCAAACTACTCTTGCCACTCAAGATGCTCATTGCACTGGACGGCGCGGGCCCACTTGGATTTCCCGACGGTGGTGACGGGGTGGCTCCGGTGGGCGGCGATGGGGTGGTGCCGGCGGGCGGTGATGGGCCGCCAGGAGACGAGCCTCCTGATGTAACGGTGATTGCCAATCTTTGACCTTGAGAGCAATGGTTGGATCGTGGACATATGAAGTATCGTGTGCCCGGGGCCGTTAGATCGATGGTCGTTGGGCTCGAAGTCGAGGTGCTTATGGGGCTTGCACCGTTGCAATTTTGGTAATCGGCTTGACTCACTTCGTCGACAGCATGGGTGGGACCGAAGTTGAACACTGATAATCATCGAAATGTATTATAAGTATTATAATTAGGAATGTTTTCAAATTGAATTGAGCCATAATAAAATCAAAGTTATGATTAATGATCATCAAGATTGGATTAGTGTTAGAATGGTATTTAGTTTTTTAAAATCAATGTTATACTCGTTAAATCTCCATATAATCACAATTACGATTGTATAAATATTTTTTTCCCTTCATATTCTCAAAAATAATTATCCACTTATAAAAAATCTAATTTTAACTAGATTTATTTTATGATCAATAATTCTTCAACAAGGATATTAACTTATTATAATAAAAACTATCGTCACAATAAACTAAATATCACACATTATTTTCATTGTTATTTTACCTAGAAAACATAATTTTAAAAATATAGATAATTAAAGGATGAACAAAAAATGAACTTACCAAGAGAGTCGGAAGTAGTAAATGTTTGACCACTAGCCCAAGAAACATAATTGACACCGGTGTTCCAACCACTGTTGCCGCCAACGGTGTAGTCAACGGCGTAAGCTGCCGGAGAAACGATAAGAAGAACAAGAAAAACTATAGCTTTGTTCATTTTTCTATATGGCTATATTTTTATTCCTTTACAAACTTTAGAGACTCAATGTATAAAGATAATGGTAGCTGCAACTTATATATATAGAGACAATAATATAATATGTTACTAATTTCTTTATAATGTTTGGAACCTTTTTTTCCCATGCCTATCTACCTACTCCATTATCAATTGTTTGAATCCATCAAGGTTGTTGAAAAGAGCTTAAGCTTCAAAATTTTCCAAGTGTTGACTCTAATTATGTAAATGGTTCTGCATGATGTTGATGTTAACGAAAAATCTATAATATACTGGGTTCAACAGATTCGATGTGTTATTCATTATATAAATGTTTATGGGGTATAGGAGGTGAGTGGGTGGTGAAAAACACTCACTCTACCGCCAAATGTGTGTTGTATGGCACAACTGATCTGTTGAATCCAATGTGATATAAATTTTCGGACGATGCTAAATAAAATCATATTTTATTTTATTTATTTATTTATTTAAAATACCGTGATTGTCCATGTTGAGCGGTGTCAACCACTAAGCCGACATGGTGGAGGCTCGGGTTATGGCCGTAACTAATAGGTAAAGTTTTATGATTGTTTCGCAAATCTAAATTCTAGAAATACAATAGCTATAATTTTTAACATAGACTCTTAATTTTCAAAAGTTGCTTTATGACTCTAAATTTTAAGACCTTTATATGGAAAATAAATATTACAATTTTCTCAATTAACTTTATATAAATGAAATAATTGGGCTAGGAAAGTCATGTGAACTCGTAATAAAATTCAATGGGTTTAGCTAATTATATAATCTATATATCTATATATATAGTTATACGTGTGACAGGCGCCCAACATGGTCTAATTGTTTACTATATTATATAGGAGGAGAAATATTGTTTCATAGAGCAGGTAAGTGTGAACAATCTTTTTTTCGGATTTTGGTCTCATATAGTTTTATTATTTATTTACAAACAAAGAATTTAAGAAAAAGAAATGATAACAATAATAAAAAAATAAAAGGGTTTCTTTAGACTTTATTTATTTATCATCCTTGGTCAACTTTATGCAATATTCGTTTAATTAGTGGTTGCAAAGTGGAATACGACGATTTTTTATGGTCAATTAGTATACCAAACATTAACCAAATCCAATCTATTATAATATCCATTATTTGATGTTTGGAAAATTTCAATTCAAATTGAGTTTGGTCACATTTAATATATTACATGCTATTATAATATCCATTTTGTTATCATTTTCATTGCAGTATATGTCGTTGTTTTGTAATTCATTTTCTAATATATTGCATGTTAGTTCGATCAAATTGAGTTTCAAAAAAGATGTCACTGTTTTTTTATAGGTACGCAAACTCATTATCTACATAAAACGAAATTACTTAGTGATTGAAGTTGTCAAAATAGTTGTTGTCAAGATAGTGGAATTGTTTGAAAATATAGTACTTATTACAATTATCAATTTGTCATTAGCAAGATTTTGTTCAGAATGAAGATAAATTTAGACTTCAAATTCCAGCAAGGAAGAGTTGAAAAAATCTTTTGCGTAATAAAATATTAAAATTCTTTGGTTAATGAATTCTAATGTGGTAGTTAGGAAATTATGTTTTATAATTAAGGAAGAGGGAAATCTCATTTTTGGTATTATATGATATAAATTATAATACGGGAAATCTCAATTTTGGTATTATATGATATAAATTATAATATGGGAAATCCGTTTTTCGTATTAAGTTTTTTAAGTAATATATTTTGTACCAAATCAATTTTTTTTGGTCAATTTTGGTGCTATTGATAGTTGGCTAGTTGTCAAATCATATATCCCTTAGTTTTGACATGGGGTTGGGCGGTTGCTTTTGTTCAATTCTTGTCTCAATCTTAGTACGAGAGTAAATGTGTAAAATGGGCCATAACAGGGCCAGATTCGACCGGTCTGTTATGGCCAGGCCCGGCTATTAATTTTTATTTATTTGTAGGAAAGTTTTTGGACTAGTGGGTAAGGTAATTTGAACATTGACCTTAAAGTTTAAGACATAACACTTTTCCTATCGTGCTAGACATTATTTCAAATATATATATATATGCATGTATAAATATATTTATAATATAGTAATTAATAAAAAAAATAAAAATAAGTGTAGTGCCAATTTGGCCCATCGACATAAGGGGTCGGCCCCTTAAGGCTTCCTAAGCCTACTAGGCCGGCCTTACTGGGCCGGCCCGTTGTCAAGCAGGCCAACTCTTATTTTGGGGCCCAAAATCACTTTTTATTTTGGGCCCCAAATATATGGCTTCTTCGTCTTCTTCCTCCAGCAAGCACATATGATGATATGAATTGATACACATTTACATCTTTAACTCATTACATAGAACCCGCCCGGACTTGGCCGGGTCTGGGCCATCAAATCCAAACCCAAACCCGTTTACTTAACCTTGAATTCACCCTAAACGGGGCGAGCTAAGAATAGGTCCATATTCTATTTCTATTCTACTCACGTCATTTGCTCAATCCCAAAAGAGAGAATAGGAAAATAAAATGAATACATAGAATATGGCTGGATTTTATAAGACGTGACATTTCCATGTGGGTCCAAAGGACTTTTAAGTCAACAAAATGCCAAAACCATTTTACAATCCGGTGGCTGGTTTTTCTAGTTTCATACTTTCATTGTGGAAACTAATACTACGAATGGTTTTAGGTCTCATTACTTTTATATCTTATTCATTATTTACAGTAACTTTAATTTGTTACATTAAAGTAAATCAAACACCCACAAATAGAATTTACATAATTCGTTTCTCGCACTATTGAATTAGAGAAATTAGGCCCAATTGGATGGGCACCTATGTCCTCAAAAATATTTTTCAGAGTAAAATTTTTCGAGATATTAGTTTGTTTGGCACATCGTGAAAAATTTCTTACAAAAAAAATTCTCTTAAAACTATAAATAATTTTAAAAAATTCTTCCAACAAATAAATTTTACTATTCATGATTTGACAGTTAATACAATAAATTAAAAGGGTTTTTCCAACTATCTTTCAAAGCCGAAAATTAAATTAATTACATATTCTAATGCAAAATAATGCAACGATTAAAATAAGATCCATTATGGCTATTTTCTGACGTCTAAATCAACGATTTTGACTTAACACATTTAATAAAAATTACATTTAAATATCAACAAAAACAAATTTTTCACAACAAAAAAAACATCACATCAACCACAATCATTACTTTTTTTTTCTCTTAGATCTAATCTCTATGTTTCAAACCACATTTCTCATTTTTTATCATGAAAATAAATTCTCGGAGTTAGACGTGCCAACTAATTAGGCCTATATTTCCACTTTTCTATTATAAAAAATATATACATCTTTTTTATATTTGACATTTTTATAATGACGGTAAAATGACCGAAATACTCCTAACAAACTAACTTGAGACTACGAACGACCACCTCTAGATAGAGGAAAACCCGTTTTACGATTTCTTTTTTTTACTCGATTTTATATTCAAATTTCGATACGGAAAAACCCTAATGGATAAACATAAACACAAGATAAAATACCTCATTCTTTGTGTTTGGCAGTAAATTTAGTCCTCTAACCTGTGACGTTCTTCTCCAGTGATATTAGAAAGCAAGTGGGGGTAACCGCCGAAATTTCTTCTATTTTGAGTCTGAATTCTCCTCACCTCTTGAATGAAACAAAAAGACCTCAAATGCTGCAAAAATAACCTCATTACGTATCAACACTATAAAGATCCAATGTAACTGTACATGAAAGACATAATATATTTATCTATCATTTAAAAATAATTTTCGAAAAGGATATATACACGGTATTTTTCCAGGTTTATAAGTAGGGCATTGCTATCATTTTCTTCAACTTGCCAACACCAAAATATTTTTCGAGGATCACGAGAAATAAAAAAAAATACCTGCTTAAAAATGGGAGAGAATAGCTCAGAGTATTTCATAAGTGCAATGTCACTTTCACAAATGCATATGACTAGCGTTCCTGAACGTTACGTACTCCCTCCACCACAACGACCTACACGAGACCAGAAACAGCATTGCTCCACCCGGGTTTTGCCAGTTATCGATTTATCCTCTTTAGATAACCCTTTACTTCGATCACGCGTGATAGAGGAAGTGCATGTGGCTTGCAAGGAAATTGGAGCTTTTCAGGTATATGTACGCATTCGTATAAACATTCTACATAAGCATTTATATGCATCATTTTATGATCATAAACATTTATGAATTGTTGCATGGAAGTAGAAGAGAAATTTCCACCAGTTCAGATAATCTATTCATTTTATGCAACCCAAGTGTATGAATGGTCCCTTAAACATACTCTTAAGGTGAAGTGAACAATATACAATTCCGGCATGTAAATAAAGCTAAATACAAGATGAAGAGCCAAACTAAAACACAAGAATCAAAGTGGAATTTTTACCAGTAATAAATTTTTACTACATAGTGAACACTTCCAATGATCCATTTACTCAATTTATCGCTCACTTTCATCAGGAAAATCAAGCAAAGAAATTAGGGTTTTACGTCGCACTGCAGTCAACTCGTGAACATATTTCCACGTGCCGACATTATGCATGCATGTCAACAACTGTATTTTTTCAAAAGCTGTACTAAAAGTCGTTCATTCTGCAGGTGATCAACCATGAAATTCCAATTTCATTCACAAATCATGCTGTCGATGTTGCAGCAGAGTTCTTTGCTTTACCGAATGAAACGAAGATGCGTCTTGCATCAACTGATATCCACAAACCTGTAAGGTATGGGACCAGTCTAAATCACATCAATGATAAAGTCCAATATTGGAGAGACTTCATCAAGCACTACTCTAATCCAATCTCAACTTGGATCAACTTGTGGCCATCAGATCCTCCAAGTTACAAGTAAGCCATCTCTACATTGCCTAGACAACTCATTACTAAACAATAGAGCTTTTTTAAGTAAAATAACGCAATAATTTACATTCTTATCTAGAAGCTAAGCATTTGATCACAACTCCATTGAGAGTTTGTTTGGACAAATATGGAGTTACTTTGGATTTTAATTCCATTAGCATCTAAGTTTGACGTATCTATTAACTCTTTATAATATATTAGATATTCACTTACTATTGACATTATTTAATATCCTACACTCCAAATCCTTTCATCCAAAAAAAGTTCTAAATACTAAAAAATGTAGAAGGTTAGGTTTTTAAGTGTATGTGTTATTTATGCAGGGAGAAAATGGGAAACTATGCAAAGGCAATTCACGGCTTGCATAAGAAGCTAATGAAAGTAGTATTTGAGAGCTTAAGTTTAAAGCCCGACTACTTACAAGAAGACATTGAGCAGGGCTCCCAATTCATTGCAGTAAACTGTTATCCAGCTTGTCCAGAGCCAGAATTAGCTCTAGGCCTGCCTCCACACTCGGACTATGGATTGTTCACCATTATACTCCAGGATCAACAGGGCCTGGAAATATTGGATAAGAATGAAACATGGCAATCTGTACCATTTATTAAAGAAGCCTTGGTAGTACTGATGGGAGATCAAATGGAAGTGCTAACCAATGGCAGATACAAAAGTATTGTTCATCGAGCAATACTGAACTCGGAGAAGAAGCGCATTTCAATTGCTAGTCTTCACAGCCTAGCAATAGATAAAAAGGTAACACCTGTTCCAGAACTTGTTGATGAGGAGCATGTATTGTCATATAAAGAAGTTAGCTTCGGAGATTTTCTGCACTTCCTTTCTGATAATGACATCGTGGAAGGAAGATATATAGAGACGTTGAGAATCAATACATAAGGTTTCGTAGCAGACTAAATACTAGAGGCATACGAAGCATCAAGATATATTATCAAGTATCAGCTAAACTTTAAAAGCTCTTTGGAAGGAAATATAATATGGAAAGAATACTACATATGCTTTAATATGGCAAACTTAATTATAGTTAATCAAATATAAGTCTCCTAAAAGCAGACTGCTAAATAAATAAATAATATGGCACCATTTGAGGGTACTAAGGGAATTATCCCAATACTATGATGTTCGCATGAGTTTTCAATAATTTTTCACATGCTTATTTCTTTTTTGAGAAAGTTGAGAAAGAGGACAAGCAACCATATACGGTGTCCTGCAATGGCGGCAAAAGTCAAGAAGTTTCCTACCATACGAATCACGTTGACATATGGTTACCTAAGTAGAGGAATAGACTTTTTAAGTTCTCTGTATTTTTATATTCTGATGTTGATTTTTACTTGTCCATGCTTAAGCAAAATATCTCAAAAAATATCCTGTAATTTTGTTTGATTTTTTCTTTTGTCAGAACTCTCATAAGAAGCAAAAATATTTATTTTCGGCTGTCTCTATCCAATTTTTGAGTTTAAATTACTTATATGGAGTTTTCTGCAAATAACCTCATAACCATTTTAGAATGGAATATTTCATGTAACTTTTGTAGTTCAAGAATGGAATATTTCATCAATGACTATCATCAGCAGGGTAAGTTCATTAATAACAATTTATACAATAAGTTGGATCTTAAAGTGAGATCATCATACATGCATGCATATCATTTTTGCCTAATATGTATTTTGAAAAAGAATGATTTAGCAATAGACTATTTACTTGGTCGGCAATTCAATTAAGGTCAAATACAAAAATCCTAGTTAAAAAAAAGGATATTCCTTTAATATATCCCATTTGTAAGAACTTCGGTAGGATTTTCCAAATTAATGTGTCATTCTTAAGATTCTGATGAGTGAGCTTAATTGATTACTAGTCATTCTTCCTAAACGGTATTCAATTGTGCAATCCAGAGGTATACGCAAACACTTCAGCTAAATGACATATACAAGCTTATCTCACACATTGGTTGTTCGGTCTCTACATGATTAGCTTTGGTTCTAAGTAAACTCTTTTCAATCACATTTATTTCATATGAATGACTCCAACGGTCATATATAACATGCTAACGCCGCATGACAAATGGAACAAGAGCACATACGACTTTCCATATGCGTGCTAAACGATGAATTTCCACGTTAATGAGTAAAAGCATTATATGTGCAACTATGGTGTTGCAACATTTAAAGCTCTGTCCACCACAGGCAGATTCCAATTTTTTATGATGCTTAAGGCTAAACATATATTCCTTCCTAATATTTCGGGAGGTAGATCAAATTTCAGGCGAAATTTTCCATATTCAATTAACTGGCTAAGTGATTTCACAAAATCAGGATTTTTTTTTTTCTTTCTAATAAGCACATAGGAATGTGGAGCCACCAACTCACTGTGAATGAACTTAATTATAAAATCAGCACGTAATTTACCAATAACAATAGCTCATGCATTCAGTAAGAACTCGTAAATGTAAAAATAGTATACAAAGCTCAATTTCGGAAAAAAAACGCCTATTCTTCATGCATTTGTTAGCATATTACATAAGCAGTCATAAATTCGTAACATATTGTTAGCTAAACTCATTAACTCATAATTATCAAAATTCAAACAGTATCTATCATAAGCAATCGGTCGGATCACCTTGACGATGCCTATCGCTTGGGCCTCAATACAGATCTTCTACTATATGCAAAAAAATGCGCGACAAAAAACGCGCCATTTTCTGAAGAAACACAAAATCGAAGTGTTA
Organism: Verbascum thapsus; assembly: GCA_963669365.1. Classification (NCBI taxonomy): domain Eukaryota; kingdom Viridiplantae; phylum Streptophyta; class Magnoliopsida; order Lamiales; family Scrophulariaceae; genus Verbascum; species Verbascum thapsus. The sequence continues at coordinate 17,937,693 of OY770108.1, forward strand.
GGTTAAGAAACTCAGCACATACCTACGGTAAAACGTCGTGATCGGTGTTGCGCCATCACCGCCCCTCCGGCAGCCATGAGCGTGCCTGTGTTCTCTGTTCTGTTCGTCATTGTTGCCTTTTTCTGTTCTGATATTTTATTTATATTCTGGGCAGGCTTGGCCGCTTGGGCTTATTTCAAACTATATATGGGCCTCATTTAAAAAACAATAAAATATAGTGAGCCTTAATGGATATAAATGGGCCTAATTCATTTCAAATTCCAAATGATGCTGGGCCTTATTTGAAAAACAATAAATATAGTGGTCCTTAATGTATATAAATGGGCCTAATTCGTTTCAAATTCCAAATGTTGTTATTTAAGTTAAAACTCGTATTACAACTTACAAGTTACAACCCATTAATATGTGTATGTATAATAATTGATTGAAAAATATTTTTATTGTTTATAAGTTAAATCATTTAATATACCTATATTTTATATAATTCATATTATACCTAATGAACAATACTCTAATTTTCGTAATTTTTTTTTAAATTCAAAAGATAAAAGTTGTGATTAATTTATATAATTATTAGTTAAGTATTATATGATGACGCCCGTATACAGATACGACCATAAACGTTATCGAATTGTTACAAATGGTCCCTTAAACATACGCTTACAAACAATATACACTTCGTCGTGTAAATAAAGCTTAATACAAGATGCAGAGCCAAACTAACACAAGAATCAAAGTGGAATTTTACCAGTGATAAGTTTTTACTGTATAATGAACACTTGCAACAATCCATTTACTTAATTTATCACTCACTTTCATCAGGAAAATCAAGCAAAGAAATTATGGTTTTACATGGCACTGCACTCATTACTAAACAATAAAGCTTTTTTAAGTAAAATAAAGCAATATTTACATTCTTATCTAGAAGCTAAGCATTTGATCACAAACTCGTCGAGTTTGTTTAGACAAATATGGAGTTACTGTGGATTTTAATTCCATTAGCATCTAAGTTGACGTATCTATTAACTCTTTATAATATACTAGATATTCACCTACTATTGGCATTACTTAATATCCATTATTTGATGTTTGGAAAGTTTCAATTTAAATTGAGTTTGGTCACATTTAATATATTACATGCTATTATAATATCCATTTTGTTATCATTTTCATTGCAGTATATGTCGTTGTTTTGTAAATCATTTTCTAATATATTGCATGTTAGTTCGATCAAATTGAGTTTCAAAAAAGATGTCACTGTTTTTATATGTCGATGTTTTGTAAATCATTTTCTAATATATTGCATGTTAGTTCGATCAAATTGAGTTTCAAAAAAGATGTCACTGTTTTTTTATAAGTACGCAAACTCATTATCTACATAAAACGAAATTACTTGTGATTGAAGTTGTCAAAATAGTTGTTGTCAAGATAGTGGAATTGTTTGAAAATATAGTACTTATTACAATTATCAATTTATCATTAGCAAGATTTTGTTCAGAATGAAGATAAATTTAGACTTCAAATTCCAGCAAGGAAGAGTTGAAAAAATCTTTTGCGTAATAAAATACTAAGATTCTTTGGTTAATGAATTCTAATGTGGTAGTTAGGAAATTATGTTTTATAATAAAGGAAGAGGGAAATCTCAATTTTGGAATTATATGATATAAATTATAATATGGGAAATCCGTTTTTCGTATCAAGTTTTTTAAGTAATATATTTTGTACCAAATCAATTTTTTTTGGGTCAATTTTGGTGCTATTGATAGTTGGCTAGTTGTCAAATCATATATCCCTTAGTTTTGACATGGGGTTGGGCGGTTGCTTTTGTTCAATTTGAAGAGAAAATCTCACTTATAGTAGCATAATTTAGGACAATTTCAATTTTGATACCAACATTTGAAAATCTAAACTTACGTACACTAACGTTTTGTCTCAATCTCAATCTTAGTACGACAGTAAAAATGTAAACGGGGCGAGTTAAGAATAGGTCCATATTCTATTTCCACGTCATTTGCTCAATCCCAAAAGAGAGAATAGGAAAATAAAATGAATACATAGAATATGGCTGGATTTTATAAGACGTGGCATTTCCATGTGGGTCCAAAGGACTTTTAAGTCAACAAAATGCCAAAACCATTTTACAATTCCTTCTATTTTGAGTCTGAATTCTCCTCCCCTCTTGAATGAAACTAATACTACGAATGCTGCAAAAATAGCCTCATTACGTATCAATACAAAGATCCAATGTAACTGTACATGAAAGACATAATATATTCATCTATCATTTAAAAACTATGATGCACGGACACGGGACACGGGATACGGCACACGACACGACACGGATACGGGACACGGCATTTTTAAAAATGTTAGGACACGACACGACCTTGAAACTACTAATAAAATATATATATAAAAATTAATATATATATATATATATGTTCATTAATTTACGTTAACTATATAAATTAGTTTTTTCATTATAATTTAAATGACTGGTTAGAGAAATAAACTATAAGAATGACTATTGTACGTTATAAATTTGTATTTGATTTGAAAAGTTATATATTTGAAAGAAAAACAAATACTTCAATTTTCAAAATCACAAAAAATAAGTGAAATAACATCAAGTGTCACAAATAATGCATACATAGTAGACATATCATCTAACTATATTCATTACGGTGTTCATATTTTATTTTTTTCATTTTATTTAAGCAGAAAAATTTATTTTTATATTGGACACGGTGTCGGGAGTGTCGGACACGGTGTCGGGGAGTGTCGGGGAGTGTCGGACGAGTGTCGTGTCCGATCAGGTGTCCGACACGACACGTTGTGATTTTTTGAAGTGTCCGTGCATTAGAGTTGAAAAATAAGAACAAAAAAAGGAAATTATTCGAAAAGGAATACACAGTATTTTTCCAGGTTTATAAGAAGGGCATGGGCATTGCTATCATTTTCATCAACTTGCCAACACCAAAATATTTTTCGAGGATCACGAGAAATAAAAAATACCTGCTTAAAAATGGGAGAGAAGAGTTCAGATTCTTTCACGAGTGTAATGTCACTTTCACAAATGCATATGACTAGTGTTCCCGAACGTTACGTACTTCCTCCACCACTACGACCTACCCTTGACAAGAAACACCATAGCTCCACCCGGGTTTTGCCAGTTATCGATTTATCCTCTTTAGATAACCCTTTACTTCGATCACGTATGATAGAGGAAGTGCATGTGGCTTGCAAGAAAGTCGGAGCTTTTCAGGTATATGTATGCATTTGTATAAACATTCTACATAAGCATTTATATATATGCATCATTTTATGATCATAAATTGTTGCATTTATATATATTCTGATTTGGTGTTTCATGTATTCTACTTCACGTATGCAACCCGTGTATGAATGGTCCCTTAAACATACTCTTAAGGTGAACAATATACACTTCGGCATGTAAATAAAGCTAAATACAAGATGAAGAACCAAACTAAAACACAAGAATCAAAGTGGAATTTTTACCAGTAATAAGTTTTTACTACATAGTGAACACTTTCAATGATCCATTTACTCAATTTATCACTCACATTCATCAGGAAAATCAAGCAAAGAAATTAGGGTTTTACATCGCACTGCAGTCAACTCGTGAACATATTTCCACGTGCCAACATTATGCATGCATGTCAACAACTGTATTTTTTAAAAGATATACTAAAAGTCGTTCATTCTGCAGGTGATCAACCATGAAATTCCAATTTCATTCACAAATCATGTTGTCGATGTTGCAGCAGAGTTCTTTGCTTTACCGAATGAAACGAAGATGTGTCTTGCATCAACTGATATCCACAAACCTGTAAGGTATGGGACCAGTCTAAATCACATCAACGATAAAGTCCTATACTGGAGAGACTTCATCAAGCACTATTCTAATCCAATCTCAACTTGGATCAACTTGTGGCCATCAGATCCTCCAAGTTACAAGTAAGGACAACTCATTACTAAACAATAGAGCTTTTAAGTAAAATAACGCAATAATTTACATTCTTATATAGAAGCTAAGCATCTGATCACAAGCCCATCGAGTTTGTTTTGACAAATATGGAGTTACTGCGGATTTTTATTCCATTAGCATCTAAGTTGACGTGTCTTTTAACTCTTTGTAATATATTAGATATTACCTACTATTGGCATTACTTAATATCCTACACTCCAATTCCTTTCATTCAAACACAACCTAAAAGTTCTAAATATAAAAAAATGTAGAAGGTTGTTTTTAAGTGAATGTGCTATTTATGCAGGGAGAAAATGGGGAACTATGCAAAGGCAATTCACGGCTTGCATAAAAAGCTAATGGAAGTAGTATTTGAGAGCTTAGGTTTAAAGCCCGACTACTTACAAGAAGACATTGAGCAGGGCTCCCAATTGATTGCAGTAAACTGTTATCCAGCTTGTCCAGAGCCAGAATTAGCACTAGGCCTGCCTCCACACTCGGACTATGGATTGTTCACCATTATACTCCAGGATCAACAAGGCCTGGAAATATTGGATAAGAATGAAACATGGCAATCTGTACCATTTATTGAAGAAGCCTTGGTAATACTGGTGGGAGATCAAATGGAAGTGCTAACCAATGGCAGATATAAAAGTGTTGTTCATCGAGCAATACTGAACTCAGAGAAGAAGCGCATTTCAATTGCTAGTCTTCACAGCTTAGCGATAGATAAAAAGGTAACACCTGTTCCAGAACTCGTGGATGAGGAGCATGTATTGTCGTATAAAGAAGTTAGCTTTGAAGATTTTCTGCACTTCCTTTCTGATAATGACACTGTGGAAGAAAGATTTATAGAGACGTTGAGAATCAATAGATAAGGCTTACGTAGCAGATTAAATTCTAGAGGCATAAAAAGCATCAAGATATATTATCAAGTATCAGCTAAGCTTTAAAAGTTCTTTGGAAGGAAATATAATATGGAAAAAATACTACATATGCTTTAATATGGCAAACTTAATTATAGTTAATCAAATATAAGTCCCATAGAAGCAGACAGTTAAATAAATAGATAATATGGCACCATTTGAGGGTACTAAGGGAATTATCCCAATACTAATGATGTTCGCATGAGTTTTCAAAGAGGACAAGCAACCATATACGATGTCCTGCAATGGCGGCAAAAGTCAAGAAGTTTCCTACCATACGAATCACGTTGACATATGGTTACGTAAGTAGAGGAATAGACTTTTTAAGTTCTCTGTATTTTTATATTCTGATGTTGAATTTTGCTTGTCCATGCTTGAGCAAAATATCTCAAAAAATATCCTGTAATTTTGTATGATTTTTTCTTTTGTCAGAACTTTCATAAGAAGCAGAAATATTTATTTTCGGCTGTCTCTATCCAATTTTTGAGTTTAAATTACTTATATAGAGTTTTCTGCAAATAACCTCATAACCATTTTAGAATGGAATATTTCATCTAACTTTTGTAGTTCAAGAATGGAATATTTCATCAATGACTAAGTTCATTAATAACAATTTATACAATAAGTTGGATCTTAAAGTGAGATCATCATGCATGCATATCATTTTTGCCTAATATGTATTTTGAAAAAGCGTGATTTAGCAATAGACTATTTACTTGGTCGGCAATTCAATTAAGGTCAAATACAAAAATCCTAGTTAAAAAAAGGATACTCCTTTAATATATCCCATTTGTAAGAATTTTGGTAGGATTTTCCAAATTAATATGTCATTCTTAAGATTCTGATGAGTGAGCTTAATTGATTACTAGTCATTCTTCCTAAACGGTATTCAATTGTGCAATCCAGAGCTATACGCAAACACTACAGCTAAATGACATATACAAGCTTATCTCACACATTGGTCGTTCGGTCTCTACATGATTAGCTTTGGTTCTAAGTAAACTGTTTTCAATCACATTTATTTCATATGAATGACTCCAACGGTCATATATAACATGCTAACGCCGCATGACAAATGGAACAAGAGCACATACGACTTTCCATATGCGTGCTAAACGATGAATTTCCACGTTAATGAGTAAAAGCATTATATGTGCAACTATGGTGTTGCAACATTTAAAGCTCTGTCCACCACAGGCAGATTCCAATTTTTTATGATGCTTAAGGCTAAACATATATTCCTTCCTAATATTTCGGGAGGTAGATCAAATTTCAGGCGAAATTTGACAGATTCAATTAACTGGCTAAGTGATTTCACAAAATCAGTTGTTGTTTTTTTTCGAATAAGCACATAGGATGTGGAGCCACCAACTCACTTTGAATGAACTTAATTACAAAATCAGCACGTAATTTACCAATAACAATAGCTCATGCATTCAATAAGAACTCGTAAATGTAAAAAGAGTATACAAAGCTTAATTTCGGAAAAAAACACCTATTCTTCATGCATTTGTTAGCATATTACATAAGCAATCATAAATTCGTAACATATTGTTAGCTAAACTCATTAACTCACAATTATCAAAATTCAAACAGTATATATCATAAGCAATCGGTAGGATCACCTTGACAGATGCCTATCGCTTGGGCCTCAATACAGAGTTACAGACCTTCTACTATATACCAAAAATGCGCGACAAAAAAAGCGCCATTTTTTGAAGAAACACAAAATCGAAGTGTTAGGTTAAGAAACTCAGCACATACCTACGGTAAAACGTCGTGATCGGTGTTGCGCCATCACCGCCCCTCCGGCAGCCATGAGCGCCTTCTTCACATGTGCCTGTGTTCTCTGTTCTGTTCCCTTTCTCTATTCTGATATTTTATTTATATTCTGGGCAGGCTTGGCCGCTTGGGCTTATTTCAAACTATATATGGGCCTTATTTAAAAAAAATAAACTATAGTGGGCCTTAATGTATATAAATGGGCCTAATTCGTTTCAAATTACAAATGTTGCTGGGCCTTATTTAAAAACAATAAAATATACTAGGCCTTAATGTATATAAATGGGCCTAATTCGTTTCAAATTCCAAATGTTGCTATTTAAGTTAAAACTCGTATTACAACCCATTAAATATGTGTATGTATAATAATTGATTGAAAAATACATTTATTGTTTGTAAGTTAAATCATTTAATATACCTATATTTTATATAATTCATATTATACCTAATGAACAATACTCTAATTTTCGTAATTTTTTTTTAAATTCAAAAGATAAAAGTTGTGATTAATTTGTATAAATATTAGTTAAGTATTATATGATGATGCACGTATACAGATACGACCATAAACATTATCGAATTGTTACAAATGGTCCCTTAAACATACTCTTACAAACAATATACACTTCGTCGTGTAAATAAAGCTTAATACTATTACCGGGTTCGAGCAGCTGACGTAAAGGTATTGCACCATTTCTCCATGAACAAAAAAGTATCCTAAGACCGCGTCGCACTTGTTCACCATTGTGCAACGCGATGATGAGCCCCTCCGAGATTATGTGCGACGCTTCTCAGTGGCAGTGTCTGAAGTACCCCATGTCAACCACGAGCTACTGTCCAGCATCATGCAACAGAACCTCCGCTTGGGCAGATTTAGGGACTCCATAGCGGGAAAGCCTTCATCAACTATGGAGGAGCTGCTCGACCGGGCAGAGAAGTATATACGGATCGAGGAAACAATCAAACCCGCCAAGGCTGAGGCAGGTGCAGGTAAGCGGAAGGTCCGGGAAGATGACAAACTTTTGGAGCCCAAGGAGCGCAAGCATATGCCTCCTCCAGACTTCTCCCAATACACCCCGCTAACACTATCTCGCGAGCAAGTGTTACCCATAGCGGAGCAACAAGGGATTGTGAGCTGGCCAAAGAAAATGAGAGACAATCCCACCAGGCTGAAGTCAAATGACTACCGTCGTTTTCACCGAGACAAAGGGCACACCACCGAGGACTGTTATCATTTGCAAGTGGAGATAGAGGCTGATCAAGAGAGGTTATCTGCAAGAGGTGGTGTCTACCACTACTGCCAATGAAGAGATGGATAACCCCCTGTCAATGGAGTGATCCCGTGAGGAACTACCAACCCTGTCATGTATAACGTCACTAGCTGGGAGGTGGAGCTGTAAAGATTTATTTTACTTGTTTCAAAAATTGTATCGAGTCGGCCCAGAGCCGAGCGTTGAATAAAGTGCCCCTTCGAGCACGCTTTCAGTATTTGAATGTTTATCTCTGACCATGTATCGAGTTGGCCTAGAGCCAAGCGCTTGATAATGTGCCCCTTTCGGGCACACTTTTAGTTTTAATGACTGTTTTATTTTTCTTAACATTAACGTGCATGTCTCAAAGAAAATCACTTCGTTCGAGCATTATCTGATGTCTAAACGTAGATAGGGGTCTGAAGCTCCCAAGTGTGAGAGCTCCCCCCAATAAAACTTAGACTCTAGGTCGAGGTTACCCCGAGTAACCCCCCTAAGAGCACCTATGAGACTTGAAGCTCCTAAATGTGAGAGCTCCCCCCAATAATACTTGGACTCTAGGTCGAGGTTACCCCGAGTAACCCCCTAAGAGCACCAATGAGGCTTGAAGCTCCTAAATGTGAGAGCTCCCCCCAATAATACTTGGACTCTAGGTCGAGGTTACCCAGAGTAACCCCCTAAGAGCGCCAATGAAGTTTGAAGCTCCTAAATGTGAGAGCTCCTCCCTACTAATACTTGGACTCTAGGTTGAGGTTACCCCGAGTAACCCCTCTGAGGCTTGAAGCTCACAAGTGTGAGAGCTCCCCCCAACAAAACTTAGACTCGAGGACGAGGTTTCCAAGTGTAACCCCCACGAGCATACATGGGATCTGAAGCTCCCAAGTGTGAGAGCTCCTCCAACAATACTTGGACTCGAGGTCATGGCTACCACGTGTAACCCCCTACGAGCATATATGAGGTCCGAGGCTCCCAAGTGTGAGGGCCCCCCTTAACAAACCCTAGCCTCAAGTGCACCAAGCCTAAACCTTAAAATTGCGCTAAGTGTCGAACCCATCGTGCCTAAACAACAACGTTCAAGCCCAATGTCTTTGATAGGTGGGCATAGGATGGGGACACGCCTTTAAAACATAGCAACAATGCACGATATCAAAAATAACAGTGCATGCGACCTCATAGTAGAGTACAAAAGCGACAATGTCTACCCCTTTACACTCGATAGGGAGATATCTGAGAGCACCTAAGCAACAACGCTTATCCCAACACCCTCGACATGGGGGCATACGAGGAAGGCACAGTGAAAGGTAAAATAAAATAAAAAGTTCGTCATTTCATATTAAAAAGTCACGATTATTGAAAATCGAATGGACAAGACGACCTTTGCGACCGCCAGAGCGACGGAGTCGAATGGCCGAGGGGTCGGGACCCTCAACCCCCCTCTGGCGCGCGGACTGGGTGCGCGCGTTGCGCACACGGCGCACGCTGCGCGCAGCGCTCACGACGCGCACGGCGCTGCGCGCGCGCAGCGCTCCTACGCAGACCCCCCAGTGGTCTGTGCGCGTGCTGCTTCCAGGGGGTCTGCGCGTACAATGCGTGCTGCGCGCACGACGCGCGCGATGCGCCCGACGCCGCGCGTGCGATGTGCGCCTGCGCTCCGTTGCTGCGCAGACCCCCTAGGGGTCTGCGCGTGCACGCCACGCGTACGATGCGCGAAGCGTGCGACGCCACGTGCGCGATGCACGCCTGCACAGCGTTGCAGTGCAGACCCCCTTGGGGTCTACGTTGTATGCCTGTCTGCGCAGGGGGTCTGCGCGCGCATGCCTGCGCAGACCGATGCGCGCGCGCACCGCGCGCCTGCACGGACCCCTCCCGCGTGAGGGGTCGAGTAAAATAAAAATAAAATGAATAAAGACAATAACGAGGAGGAGGAATCTCATTTTGAGGATTCGAGTTGGAATTCACCATCTCCAAGAGTTAGAGGAAGGAATTCACCATCTCCAAGAGGTAGAGGAAGGAAAGCTCCCATCCCTCTAATTTTCTACTCCCGAGAGCCCCCACAGTCGAGCACTCGGGAGTGGGGGGCATATGATGGGTCCCCAATTATATATAAGGGTAATTTAGTAATTCAATAAAGTAATTGATATAAATGTAATATTAGTATCTGGGCCTCCAGCGTGGGCCCAATAAAGCGAGTCCATAGCCCAACTAAAATCCCTATAAATACCATCCTGATCAGCTAAATTGAGGATTATCTAGTTTACACTCCAAAAACTAGAATTACTAAATACTCTCCCAAATCCACGAGATTGAGGAGTATAATATCCGAGAACTACGAAGAGGCTTGATCCTATCAAAGTAGGTACGTAGGCAGCTCGAAGTTATTGAGTGCAGCCCCACTATCTAAAAACACTCAATCTGGTCTGTCGTGAGTCGGGTCGGATCCCATCCCCACGTGACCCTCACGTGATTTCACTATTTGATCCCGCATCAAAGCTAAAGCATTTGATCATAAACCCATCGAGTTTATTTGGACAAATATGGAGTTACTGTGGATTTTAATTCCATTAGCATCTAAATTGACGTATCTATTAACTCTTTATAATATATTAAATATTCACCTACTATTCGCATTACTTAATATCCTACACTCCAAATCCTTTCATTCAAACACAACCTAAAAGTTCTAAATATAAAAAAATGTAGAAGGTTAAGGATGACTGATTTTAAAGTGTGTTTTTGTTTTTGCAAAATAAAAATATAAAAAAGGTGTTTGGCCAAGCTTGTTCCCACTTTATGTTTTAGATGAATGAACTCCAAAATTTGTTTTTTCGCAAAACATGTTTTATCTGTTTTTAATTTTTTTTAAGTTTTACATAACACTTATAAACTTCAAACTAGTCAACCAAACAGGATTTTAACATTATTTATACTGCAAAATTGTTTTGATAAAACTGTTCTACAAAACTATTTTGCAAAACATCAAAAACAAAAACAATCCAAACAAATCCTTGTTTTTAAGTGAATGTGCTATTTATGCAGGGAGAAAATGGGAAACTATGCAAACTCAATTCACGGCTTGCATAAAAAGCTAATGAAAGTAGTATTTGAGAGCAGTAGAAGGAAGACATATAGAGACGTTGAGAATCAATATATAAGGCTTACGTAGCAGAATAAATACTAAAGGCATAAGAAGCATCAAGATATATGATATATCATCAAGAACCAGCTAAACTTTAAGAGTTCTTTGGAAGGAAATATAGTATGGAAGAAATGCTACATATGCTTTTAATATGGCAAACTTAATTATTGTTAATCAAGTTTAAGTCCCGTAGAAGTGGAATGCTAAATAGATAGATAATATGGCACCATTTGAGGGTACTTAGTGAATTATGCCAATACTAATGATTTTTTCTTTTGTCAGAACTTTCATAAGAAGCAAAAATATTTATTTTCTTGGCTGTCTTTTGTTGGGAAAAATTTGGAGCGTAATGGGTAGGGGTGGCAAATGGATGGATCGGATCGGATTTGGGTTGGGTCCAATTGAGTTTGTAAAAAGATAAGTTGAAACCAACAAGAAACCAAAATGTCTTTTCAATATGAATTTGGTCCTTATTGGTTTTGATTGGTTCCAAATGGTTCTTATACAAAAAGAACCATTATAGAACCATAATAGACCCAATATAGTGAGTTGGTGACTTATGGATCCAACATTTGTATACTAATCACTAATCTTTTTTTATTGTTCACCAACTAATCCAATATAATGCAAACAAATTTTTTTTCATGTTCACTAACTAACTTATTACATTATATTTTTATAATTTTCTTATAAAATTCCAATCATATTATACTAATGTAATAATTTATATGTAAAATATATTATTAACTAATGTATTTTAATTTATAACGAAAAAATTAATGTAGAGAAATTAAAGATATAATTTTTTTTTCGGTTACAAAAATTAAAAATATAATATTTTTTTTCGGTTACAGAAATTAAAGATATATTAATTGATACTAAGTTATAATTTATGTTACTATTTAAAAGTTAGTCGGTTCAGAATAGAGGTGTAAACGAGCCGAGCTTGACATTTTTTTCGAACTCGTCGAGCCCAAAATTTTCGAGCTCGGACTCGAGCTCGTGAGCATGGGTTCGAGCTCGCGAGCTCGAGCCCAACTCGAGCCGAGCCCAAAATTTTCGAGCTCGGACTCGAGCTTGTGAGCATGGATTCGAGCTCGAGCCGAGCCTAAGCTCGTGAGCTCGAGTCCGTACTCGAGCTGAGCCAAATATTTTTATTTATTTTTAATTATTTAATATATATTTATTAATTATTCAATATATATTTATTAATATAATAATAAAAAAATATATATTAAAAAATAAAAAAGCTCAAATGACTAAAAATTATATAACATAATTTTTTTGATCTTATTATAAAAATTTATTTAAAGTATAAGTTCAAATGACTAAAAATAATATAAAATAATTTTTTGATTTTATTATAAAAATTTATTTAAAGTATAAGTTGAAATGACTAAAACAAGTATGCGTTTAGTTCTTAAGCAATCACATATCTTCTACAAGTGAAATTTTAAAGAAAGAAAACCAATTGGGTCTAAGAAAGAAAAAAGGGAGAATTGTTTCTCTCTTTTTTTAATTGGATCCATTTAGGAACCAAAATAGGCCCATTATTGGAACCAATTTGGACCCAATCAAAAACCATAAGAAACCAAGGTCTTGAAAATCCAATAAATACAAAACCAATTGGAACCATAATTCTTTTTTTTAAGATCCATCCAAACCCAAAACTTATTGGGTCGGGTTGGACCCATGGTTTTGGGTCTAACTTGCCACCCCTAGTAATGGGCGGTGTTTATGAAAATAGAATATAATGATGAAATGTCGAGGTACGGAATACCCGAGTTCCTTAAGACAATATTGCCCCGCTCTTGGTGATTACGGTTTTACGGCAATTGTCTCCCAAGATACAACGACATCGTCTCGATAATAGTACTACTAAAAATTACCGAGTCTAGCGAACAAATACTTGTTCCAAACTCTCTCGATGGACTCGTATGATCTAATGCATGTCTAGACATTTAATATGCAAGATTTATTCTTAAACTATTAATTTAATATTAAGAATATTCAAAGTACTCAATTTAGTACTAAAAAGTTCTTCGAAGAACTTCAAGAATATTTCAAATGCTTAATTTAGCATTTAATATTTAAGAAATAAAAGAACTCTCAAAATACTTAAATTAGTATTTAGGAGAAAAAGAGAGAAGAGAAATGATATTTGGTGTATTTAATTTCATAAATGGAGGGCCTTTATATAGAAAATGAAGAGTTTTGGATCAATTATTGCAACTTTTCGTACATTGCATAAGGGCCCAAAAGGTGTGTCTTTTGGTCTAAAAGTCCTCCTAAATAACTTTTCAAAATAGCCCCAAAAGTTGCTTTGTTTGGTGAAAAGCCCCCAAGCGAGCTCGAATCTAGTGTAGCAGGTTCACAGTGCACCCCGCATCTCAACCAATCATCTTGCTCACATGTAGGGGTATGATTTGGTATGGCTAGGTGCACCCGCTACGGAGCACCTCATTTCTTATCTTTTCCAAACTTATAATTTGATCCCAAAACTTTGTATCTTGAACAATTACGTCCTTTCAAGTTGGTCCTTAATTTTTTCGATTCGAACATTTTAGTCCCAACTAAATGAACTATTCTCATACGATCTGGCCATCGACTATATGATTTATGATCATTTAATGACTTATGTACATATCGATAAATCAATTCCAACTATGAATAACGTTTTAAGTGTTTCACTTTGTTAATTAATTTATCATTCACCCGAAATCGCATTTGAGTAATTAAATACTCTAAATTTATCTACTCGAGACGTAGAATAATTAGAGCCAAAGACATTCCACTTTCGACATACGAAAGTCACTTAAATCTTTACATAAATCGTGCTAAAACACAATTTACTCAATCAAGATTTCCAACATTTTTATTCAATTAACTGAGTTTAAAATACTTATATAAAGTTTTATGCAAATAACCTCATAATCATTTTACAAAAATCAATTTTTATTATGTCAGCCAAACAATTTATTTTCCATGTATGAATATATTGCAAAGTACCAACCATCAACACCTAAGTTCAAAGGGACCAAATATTTAGGAACCATAACTCTCCCTATATGTATGCCACAATCTCTATGTAACTTTTGCAGTTCAAGAATGAAATATTTCATCAATGTCGATCATTAGCAGGGTAAGGCCATTAATACTAATGCATATAATAAGTTGGATCTTAAAGTGAGATCATCACTCATGCATGTTATGTGTATTTACAAATCCTAGTTAAAAATGGATACTATTGTATTAAGCTCGCTTCTGTCAGCACTGGCTTGGCCAGCAGCATTGCTTACTATAGCTAATCTTATCGACAGCAAATTGGCAATTGCCGTTGACAGGTTTTCCTTACACTTAACTGTCACAAAAGATATTCCCTCTATGCCAAACTGCTATGCTATATTGTGTAGATCTGATTTTTCTGCTATATTGTGTAGATCTGATAATGCAGGCAAACTGCTAGCAGAAGCATTACAGAGGGGGTTGCAAGGGCACAGGTAACCTGCTTATAAAAGAAATTCAAATAGTGCCACTTAATTTTGTTCCAAGAAGTTGTAATTGTGAAATGTTTTCGAGGTTAATTCCTCGTGTTCACTTAATTTTCTCGACATTTTGAATTTTTTTTAGCACATATGCATATGTTATAATTTTTAACATTGCCGTCCCACCTAAATTTTTTAAAACATATGTATATTTAAAAAAAATTAATATTAGCCACACCTAATTTATAATTGCATAAAATAAACCCACAATAAAAGTTTGATAAAATAGAAATTAGGGATCTAAGTAAAGTGTTATTAATAATTTAGGGGTCATTGTGCAATATGCTGCTACATAGTAAAAAGTAAAAATATCTTATCACTTCCCATTTACACTTATTTTGAATCAAAGCAAAGTGGCTCTCACTCAACAAATTCTCTCAAACAGAACCATGTAGTTTTTTTTTTTTATCTAATTGTATTTCTGATTGAAATTAATTAGAATAATAAGGGTTCTTCAATGTGTTATGTGTATTATCATAACACATAACACATTGAAGAACCCATTTGGTGGTTTGGTGTGATTCTTTGTAATTCTTTTCAATCACATTTATAAACTTTCATATTAATGACTCCCAACAATTTTTATCTTCTATTTATTCAACTCTCATTCCTCAATGTGCGATGGTGATCAATTTGATTTAACAATTATAATTAATTATTTAGAACATTTCTATCCATATATTTACAAAGACTATTCTAAACATCTTTTGAAAATTTCTAAACATCTCTATTCATTTTTAAAAATCCATATTTTATTTCAAAATTTATAAAAGTATACCAATTGTTGATAAAATTTCAATAACGAACTAAGTGATAATATTGGAATCAAATTTAGCGCTTTTATAACATATAATCGACAAAGTTCAAGCAACTTAACTTATAAAATACAAAATTATAAAAGTGTTACGGTATATATTTTAAATTATTAAAAGAAAAAATTGATCAATAAGTATGTATTATGTTATTTGTTAAAAATAATCATTTAATAACCCATATATCGTTATAAAAAAATTGTAATACCTTAACTTTTTGTATTTTATTACGCGCGTGTTTAAATATAAACAAAATTGTCAATGATTTCGTTGATTAATTATTTACAACTTATTTGATTATATTTCGGACTTAATTTAGTAAATTGATAGATTTATAACTCTTTTATGTTTTTCTCTTTTTTTATTTTTTTAATTTTATTCATTATTATATACTCTATCCCAAAAAAAGTTAAGAAACTTTTAGTGTTTCGTGGAAACTATAGAAACACTGAAAATTTTGATGGAAACAATTGAAACATTACGAGTTTCCTTGGAAACATTGTAATTTCCAAACTTTTTCATAATTTCTTTTCGCTTAGTTGAAAAATGGAAACTTTTCAAACTTTTCGATGGAAAAGAAAGAAAATTAGAACCATGTACGCACGTATACAGATACAAGTGTATGTGTATGTACGATACAATACTAATATAAAAATATGTTAAGTTTTAAAATTATAGGATGGATACGTGGAGATACAAATAATATATATATATATATAATATTTATAGATAAATTTATGTTATAATTTTTAGTAGTATAAATAAAGACATCAACTAATTATTTACAAGTTCAAAAATATTAAAAGATAAAAAAAATTATCATTGCAATAAAGTATAAATAATAGATTTTACGTGAAAGTGATTGAAAAAAAGTATATTAAAAAGTTAACCACAATATCTTTTACTTCTTTATTTTTTTTATTAGTTTAATTTTTTAACATACGATCAAAGTTATTATTATTTTCTCATTTTAACCTATATAGTATTATATAAATCAAATAATATTATGTATGTTATTCAAGACGTGATCGATATTTCAAATTTTATATTTGATACATTATCAAAGTAATATATATTATACAAATTTATTTTATTTAATTTTTGAATAAAGTATCCTAGTGTTATTCATATAGTATTTTATGATTGTATCCAATTTAAATAAAAGACTTTTTAGAAATATATTTTTTAAATTTATACAAAATAAAATTATATTTTTGCTCCCAATTAATTTTATTTATATTTATTTATACTTATATATGAATATAATTTTCATATTATTGTAACACAACTGATTTTTCACAATAACTTGAAAACAAAAAAACAGCAATAATTCTTGAATTGGCATCCCATGAAGTCCGGATAAACCCTCCATCCCCCAATACAAAGCACAAAATCTCACACTTCGTTCAATTTCTCCCTTTCAGTCGCAGAAATGGCGATTCTTTCACTACCATTGGTCACCTCCATTCTCAATAAACGTCTCCATAGCCGCCACCTCTCCTTCCTCTTCACCGGTTGCCGGAGGATTAATCCCCGCGGTGCACACCTCATTTTCCGGCCGAAGCGCTTTTCCGCCGCCGCTGCTAGCTTTTCTTCGTCCGCCAATGATCATTCTTCTTCTTCAGTTTCCACATCAATGGAGCAGGAGAGCCAGAAGTCGTCGTCCTCTGCACTCACTTTTCAACAAGCTATTCAGCGCCTACAGGTTGACTATCTTGTTTTTCTATCAAGGAAAAACATAGAATTAACTTCAAGATTTTGGTTTATCATACATATATTAATTATATATGCTAATTTGAGTGTTAAACGGCACATGGTGTTTCTATAGTTCGAATTATGGACTTTGAATTTATATTTTTCAGGAATATTGGGCTTCTGTTGGATGCGCTGTGATGCAATGCAGCAATACCGAGGTAATTGGAATCCAAATTTTCTCGTCTGAACACGGTCGGAAAAGCACAACTTATTTTCTACCTCTGTATTTCTTGTTAAGTGATTTCAGTTCTTAATGAAGCTGTAAAACTTATGCATGGATCCCTTTGGTGTATCCGTTGTTAGCATTTTATAGCTTCAAATGGCAATTGAAATGTTCTCTTCCAGAAGCTTTTTGTCACATGAGTATGCCCAATAATTTTAACATCAGTTCTTACTACATGATGAAAATGCCGTGTTCTAGAGTATTGAATTATATCATGCACGCCTCTCCGTTATCTCTCTTTGAATGTGTTCAATGAAAGACATTACGGGTTCTTTCTCCTAATTTCTTGTTTCACATCATTTCATATTCTCTCCTATTTCAATTTTTGTACACGTATTTGAGGTGATTTCCTGTCAACATATTGTTTAGTTACTTTAGGTTTTGTCAATTTTGAGCAGGTTGGAGCTGGGACTATGAACCCTCTTACATTTTTACGTGTTCTTGGTCCAGAACCATGGAATGTTGCGTAAGTATGCTTGTGATCCTTACTGAAATTCATATGTTTTGGCGTTCTCTGTATTTGTCTTCTCTCCCAAACTTCCTTTCTTAATTCCCGCAGTTGACCTCTTAGCATCGAAAAGGAAGAAAATGAATCTATTGGTCAGACTTAATTCAATCTTCCTTCCTCTGAAGGTGGAGAGAATAAACCTTGAATAGATCTACATGTATAACTTCACCCAGTGCCCTGCTGAAGAATGCATGTCGCCATTCAATAAAAATGATATATTTGGATTCCAATGTCTTCTTTTTCGCATTTTGAACTTAGAATGTTCTATCTATCATAACAAATATTGGAGGTCGTACTACCTTGGAAAGAAACAAACAAATAATATTTTGAGAAAGAGATTAGTTTACAGTCAGGAAATGGTTTTTCTTTTTATAACTTTCATAAAAAAAGTAATCTTTTGAAAATATGAAGAGCCCACAATAGTTCTGAATTGAGTTTACTTTGAGTCCTCACTAGCTAGTTTAATTTTTTCTTTAAAAATTAATCTAGTTAAGGGAATATAGAAATACTGTACTACTCATTGTTTCCTTTCTTTTTTATTCAGCTTTAAATGATTATGATCACCAGATATTCCCGATAAATTCAAGTCTCTAGTACTTTTAGAATTGCTCTTACACTAGTGCAAATTAGCTAATTTCAGAAATCTGGCCTTCTTTTTTTTAAAGTTCGAAATGACGAACTTCACCCATCCTTGATCTAAGGAATAGAGAACTAACAAAGTTATCCGCACTGTGACATCATTGTATATGTTTTTGATAAATCAAATGCTATGTCATGAGTGGATGATAGTGGAAATGGTACCTTGTTCCTCATTTTCATGCTTTCGGGAAGGATTGAAATAAGTTGAAAAGAAAAGGTTTCAAAACTAATTATGAACTAGATAAAGTGTTCCAGAGTAGGAGACCACTTTTGAGTTATTGATTATTGGACAGATTATAGATGAGTTTTAGATCATGTCTTACTCAGATGAATTGTGCAAAGATGCATAGAATTATAAATAATCTCTAAACGGATTTCCTAAAAGCTGAAGGACCTATTTCACACTTGGGCGCGGATGACGACATGGCTTAGTGTTTAGTGTTGATTGGAGCATCATGGTCGGTCCAATTTGAAGTTCTAACTGTCCCAAATTTTCTCGACTTACTGTTTAAATAGTGATTATAAAAAGCATATGATTCCATTTTGGTTGTTGGTTTTCTCAAGTTCTTAATCTGTTCACTGATTTAGTAGTTTCTGGTGGAAGGTATGTAGAACCTAGTATCCGACCCGATGACAGTCGTTATGGTGAAAACCCAAACCGACTTCAAAGACACACCCAATTCCAGGTCAATTATGATTTTTTTTTTGTTTTGAATCAGAACTATGATTGATTTACGGAACCCATTGAAGCATTTCAGGGGTAATTTTGGCTTTTATCATTCTATCATTTGCTTATCATTGCTCTTGTGAAATTTATCTCAGGTGATATTGAAGCCTGATCCTGGGAATTCTCAAGACTTGTTCATTCGGAGCTTATCAGCCTTAGGTTCTACAGTGCTACCAGTCATTATTCTTTCTGTTTTTGTGATCATTTGATTATTATCTCTGTCATGTAAAGTGATTGTTAATCTTGTTGTTTCATGATTATTATTCTATTATGCTTATCCACTGGTACTTGATATTATACCAGATTGCATGTCAAGTATGCACTGACTTCAAATTTGACTTTAGTAAAATTCCGAACACACATACAGTAGGTTGTGGAATGACATAATGACCAGTGTCGAACAAGATAAGCTTGACAATTGATTCGGAAATTCTGAACGGCGGACTTTTTTGGCCAACTTTTCAAGTAGTTGAGCGGTCTAAAAAACTCTGCAATCTGAGTTTCATGGAACTAGTGCAGTTTACTATCTATATACTGTTGATGGTTCCGTGGTTTTGAAAGATTAATTCTGCTGATTTTAGTGGTCATAGGTTTGAAGTCTCGATATCTACCTTTGACCTTTTGTTTCATTGCTATTTTATCTTGGGTTTGCTCCAGTGTGAAAATTAATACTGGTTTCATCCATAAAAAAGTCAACGTCACTGTCAAAAGAGATATAACCTCTTAGTTCATGTGGCTGAAGTTATAATTTGGGCTCTCCTCAAAGTATTGGCAACACTGCAATCATTATTTTACCTGTCCTTTTTCAGAAATAAAAATGATTAGTATTTGTTTATCATATTGGATTATACAAGATAGCGTTCTATTTGGTTACCACCCATTTTAGCACTTCTTATTTCCTCTAACCAGTATTTTGTTATGAGATGACAGTTTAATCAAGCAATTTGTACTTTCTGTTTAATTAGTGAACCAACCCATGCAAAGACCAAAAATTTCTGCATATATCAGTTGTTTGCTTTAGTTGGTTATTTTATGAAAAAATGCAACCTATTCTATCAGTGCCTTGTATAATCTTATGGATTTAATCTTTATATTTATTCCTGCCATAACTTTTCACTTTAATGTGTAACAGGTATAAATGTTAATGACCATGACATTCGTTTTGTTGAAGACAACTGGGAGAGCCCGGTAAGGCTTTATGTTAATTGTTTCACACTCGTATTGGGCACATATCTATTATATTTGATGTTTGGCGAACGCTCATAATTCCGACCTTAATTATATGCTGTTACTTTTTGTTTGATTAGTGCTTTTCATCATTTCACTTTTTCCTGAACATGCAGTTTACACTGTTTAACAAATGTTTCTTGTAATGTTTGATTTCTGGTAGGTGTTAGGTGCCTGGGGATTGGGTTGGGAAATTTGGATGGATGGGATGGAGATAACACAATTCACCTACTTCCAGCAGGTCTTCTTACTTTGTCACGATAAGTAATTCTAAAATTTGAGAACTATGCTATACTTACAAAAAATAAATATTATATTCCCTTTTTCAAATCTTTTATCGATCAATTGTCAGGAGCTTCAGTCATCAATAATATGATATTATAATGTCTCGATTTTTTAATTTCTTTCAACAACTCCAGGCTGGAAGTCTGCAACTGACGCCTATATCCGTTGAGATTACTTACGGTCTTGAAAGAATCCTTATGTCACTTCAGGTCCCTCATAAGTCTTCAGTTATTTTCTGTGATATTATGCGCTCTTACACATGCTTGCCTGAAGTTTGCTGAATTACTTTCAGGGAGTCGATCATTTCAAGAAAATTCAATATGCTGATGGGATAACATATGGAGAGCTTTTTCTGGAAAATGAGTTAATAAGCTGTTTAAACTATTATCGTT
This sequence comes from Verbascum thapsus, assembly GCA_963669365.1. Taxonomy (NCBI): domain Eukaryota; kingdom Viridiplantae; phylum Streptophyta; class Magnoliopsida; order Lamiales; family Scrophulariaceae; genus Verbascum; species Verbascum thapsus. Next base: position 17,958,888 of record OY770108.1, read on the forward strand.
TTCTGCAATAAATGCAGGCTACTATGCAAGAATTCCATTATTTTATATATTTGTTCTGTTAGCCCACGGTGCGGAAAGTGAACTTGTTTTTGTTTCTTGCCATTGCATGCGATTTGACATATTAATAGAGAACATTATGATGGTTATATGATATCACCTCTAATGATTAGACCAATTTCTATCTTCTGCTCTTTCTCGATGCATGTGTTATTATTACTGTCGTGTTCTGTCCCCCACATTCCTCTATTGCCAGCAAACCACTACTACAAGTATCAAACTTACACTGTTATTTAGCTACTCTGTACAAGGAATCATTATCCTATAACGTCATTTATTGACAGGGTTGAGTTGCATTATAGGTTTATGGGAGTGGTAACCCTTGTTCCAAAGCTTCCTATGTTAAAATTAATGATGATATATGTAGCTTCATGACAACTGTATGATGAGGTGGAGAGAGGCAATAAACATGGAAACAAACATGTTGACTTCATGTATACATAAATTAAGGCAGAGGGTCTTTCTCGAATAATTGATGAAGTATTCACTTCTAAAACATGTGTTACTTTCTTTATAATGAAGAACGAAACATAAAGTATTTGATTTATCAAATGATGTATAAGAAATTGGATGAATTACTGGTTTGTGTTGAATTAGTCCATTTTCCTCTTCTTAGAGCTTTTGTTTCAGCCAAAAAATAAGTCTTTAAGGGTCATTTTTGTTTTCAATTTTTAGCAGCTAGAAGTCTTTTATTATGTTATTAAGTGTGTGCCGTATTAATCAAAACACAAACCTCAGTTGATCTCCTTTTCGTGCTTCATCCTCCACCCACTCTCTTTACTGTACTTTGGACCATGTAACTCACCAAACACATTGTTTCTAATTGATATTTCTTCTGCAAAACTCTACAATTTTCTCTTTCTTTTTTGTTTCATATTCGATGAGCTTATATATAGGACAATGATCTCCTTGTGGGTAAATCTTTTTGTTATGTCCTCATATCATGTTTTGCAATATCATCCTGTTCCCTTTAAAGAAATTAATTATGAGTTCCGTGATCTGTTTCAGGAAGGAAATGAGTGCATATTATTTGGAACATGCCAGTGTAGATCACATTCATAATCATTTTGATCTATTTGAGGCTGAAGCTCGTAGTTTGCTTGAGAAAGGCCTTGCTATTCCTGCGTATGTTTTCTTATTTCTATCCCGCCTTTATGACATGTAATATCAATTAAGGAATGTTCCGTTGTTTCTGGTTTTAGAGATGCAGGTTTTAGTGACATACATCTCGATATCCTTTTGTAATGTTAGGTATGATCAGCTTTTGAAGACATCCCATGCCTTCAATGTACTGGATTCTAGAGGGTTTGTCGGGGTCACAGAACGTGCTCGATATTTTGGTCGCATGCGTAGGTTGGTGATCCTGTCTCCCTTTTTTTGTCCATTAAGAGTTTAGAAAAGTCTGTTCTTTTGTATAACATGTGAAACTTTTTCTATAACATGTGAAACTTACACAAGTGACTTCACAAGAAACCCTTAATTTTGCTTTCTGATTTTAATTCATGTCACTGTATCTATATTAATAACCAGTTTATCTTTGTGATCAGTTACATTCCACCTAGATGCTTGATTATATTCTTTCTCTAACTATGGTTGACAAATCTTTGATCATGTTTGTTTCCACCTTCCAGTTTAGCCCGTCAATGTGCACAGCTATGGTTAAAGACAAGAGAATCTCTTGGGCACCCCTTGGGGGATGCTTCCCATCCTGATCTCCTTGGCTTACAGAAAGGAGAACTAGAAGAAATGAAGAAAAAGGTTTATTTGAGAAACTATATATTTTTCTGTAGAACTTCTATACCTGTAACAATGTCAGTTGTGCTGAGAAATTTGAACCGTCATCTATTATTTATCATATTATCCTTAATATCACCATTATTTTGTTCACAAAATGTAAATATCTGTTAACAATGACAGTTGCTTGGTCTGTGTCGGAGATATAATTTGCGGAAAATAATTCTAATTTGTTAGCTAATTAGCCCGTGGAGGATGGGGAATCTAGCGCATAACATTTGTTCTGTAAAGAAGAAAAAGAAGTGAGCTTAAAATCAAATTTAAAGTCTAATAACCTCAACAAAGATTTAATTCAGAAAATTTGAATATCTTTTGAAATTATGATTGCTTGATTCTGTGGGGAATATTATTTGTAAAAATTAATTCTATAGTTCTATAAAGAAGAAAAAACTGATAAGCTTAAAAACATATCTTAAACTCAGAGAACCTCTGAATTATACCCCGGCATTTGATTCTCACAAATATTAGATCCGGAGATAACTGCCTTCCTGGAAACTAACAGTTAGAAGCCTTTAAACAGCTTTTGCCTCTCCATCATAGTGGTCTAAAAATATTTAAAATCTCTCAACGCATAACAATAAGAGCTCCACAAAGTCATAGAGGATGTTGCTACTTGTTCTACTTTACCCCAATAATCAACTCTGTTTTTCTTTGCAATTGTCAAGATCTTATGCTCCTTTCCTTTGAGGTCATTTTTGGATTTAATACTGAACCGTTAGGTATGCTTTTTGAGTTGCTTCATGTAGTACTTCACATGATCTTGTCGAGGATTGCCAAATATTGACCTTTTTTCTCATTGCAAGCTGTTTTTCTTTTATGTTTATAATCTGTTACAAGTAAATTCTTTCTTCTGAATACACTCTCTCTCTCACTATATATATGGATATATATGACACTTTGTTTTGTTAAAAATGTGAAATCTCAATAAAGGATATTTTAATTTCCATTTAAGCTGATTGCTCATCTAGAATTTTTTCATCAAGAGTTTTTCAAACATAGATGTTTCCTACATGGTCCAACAGAGTTTCGTAACAGATACACATTTACTTTTGATGAATGTCAGATTTTCTATGTGCAGGTTATATGACATTGGCCTCTATGAATTATTTGTTATTTTGTTATATTGACTATTGCATATTGCTTATGAATCTTTAATTTGTTCATACTTATTTGCCAAATTAGATTCATTACAGTATGACTGCTCAAGTTACTTTTCTTTTCATGTTCTCTTCTGGAAAATCGAATTAGCCTTTTCCATTTCTTATAGGTGTCTGAAGGACCACGGACTTTTATTCTTGAAATTGGGACAGAGGAGTTACCGCCAAATGATGTGGTCAATGCTTGCAATCAAGTAATGTATTTTTTTTTTCCTTAAAACAAGTATTGAGTTTACTTTCTCAAGGCTATGTGGGAAGTCTGCTTTGGTTTTTACCTATTTCACCTTTCATTAATTCTTTTTGAATTTTACTTTCTCTTCAAGTCATATATGTTGTATAGTCTCTCTCCAATTTCTGCAATCCATTTTATTAATGATTCTAGAAAGAACGCCTTTTGCCAACCATACTACTGTCTAAAGTATGATTATTATGCTATGTTGATTATTGCAGCTCAAAGATCTGGTCAAGCAGTTGTTGGAAAAACAAAGATTCAGTCATGGAGATGTGCAAACATATGGAACACCACGTAGACTTGTGGTATGGTTGAATTTTTTATTGATGGTTCTAGTTTTTGATATCATTTGGTCGAGTTGCTTCACCCTCTTCTTGATGTAAAACAGCTTACTTACACGTGTTTGCTCTCTTACCATATTTTCTTTACAATTTAAGACCTCAGGTCGCGAGAACATTCACTTAGTATAAAAAGCTGTTTCTTGTATCTTCCATCCTTCCGTATATATTTTTCTAATAATTGCAATTCTTGAAGAACATCTTGTTGAAAGGATTTTTGTGGGTCCTATAAATTAATTGGTAATTTATCCAAAGGCAATGCCATGTCATCAAAATAAGCCCCTCATGTGTTTCCTTCATGTTAAGCAATGAATTTTGTCAAATATGCTAGAATTTCTTATTTTTATGGTTTAATTTTCTTTATATAACTTATTATCAGGTTCATGTAGATAATCTAGGTGATAAGCAGGTGGCCAATGAAGTCGAGGTTCGGGGACCTCCAGCATCAAAATCATTTGACCAACAAGGAAATCCTACCAAGGTCATTGGGTCCTGGTTTATTGTTTTATTTATGATTTTTATAATGTTATATATGATATATAAATCATATAAGTGCCAGCTGTTTGAGCTGTGTGCTTTAATTAGGAAGACATGTCAGATAAACAACCTCGGTACGTAGGCCTATGCAGATGAGCGATTGTACCTCCATACATAGATTTCTACAACCATTTTTTTCTTCTATTTTCTGATATGTTTTTTTAGCACAATTGTGCTCCAGAAAAGTGTTACCTCAGTATCTGGATTTGAGAACATTAATTTTCTATTTTCCTCTCCTCAATCATGCTGTCTTTCTCTATTGTCAAACCATAAATGATATATTCAATTTTATTCATTCTATGATATTAAGTTTACTTATTTTATGGGGAAAGTCAATACTTTGACCACTTTTCCTAAGGTAATTAGTTAACCATCATCGAATATGATTACATTATCGAATTGCTTGCTCTGTTATTTCATCTTCAGCTAACTTAACTGTTACTAACTAAAGTTGAACTTATAATATTGCTAGTGCATCTTAACATTCACTACTCATCTATGCAAAATTTGTATTATCCTATTTTTGCATGGTTTTTTATCTGTTAGTTTGGTAATGCTAATTTTATTTTGCCTCACCAATTTTGGCGATGCACTTTGGCAGCCTCCAAAGCTGTATCTTAAAGAGCAACAAGAACAAATATGATGGCATGGAAGAGTGTTTATAGATCTGTAATAAGAAAGATATAGCTTATTTGAGGAGTGTAATTATCATTTTTCTTGACTGACGTATTTAACTTATCTAATGTTGGGAATCTTTTTCCTACGTATTGATTATTCCTGATATGAGGAATTTTCTCTTTTGATTATGACTATGTATTGATTTTAACTACATAAAACCTTGTCCATTGAACTGAATTGTATCTTGAAAATTAAGTGTTTCCTTATCATGTATAGCTTTGTTCAGGCTGCTGAAGGTTTCTGCCGCAGAAATGGAGTGCCTTTAAGCTCCTTGTACAGAAGGGTTGAAGGTATTTCAATGAGGGCACATGCTAAACTTTTCTTATCATTCATCATAGGGTTTTCTATTTTAGATATTTTGTTTATCATCTATCATGTGTCATCTATTTATTATCACCATGCTTCTTACTTGTCAACCTTATCTATTTGTAAATTATCAGTTCAGTTTATTGTAGATACTTTGCAAATATGACCGTTGGTCATTTTTTTCATCAGAGGATAGAAGTGCTGTTATTTAGTCTTTTTTCTTTCTGAAGGAGAGTTGTTTTGATCCATGTTTTTTAACTTTTATTCTTAATCCGTTTAATTATTAACATTACTGCAGGTAAAACAGAGTATATCTATGTTCGTGCAGTGGAACCATCACGGCTTGCTTTGGAGGTATTTCCTAAATTTCTTTTGCTTCTCTCCTTTAACTCTTTGTACTTTTTTGTATGTGACATGTTTATGTGTACTCTCGGATTACCTGTAAATTTGGTTCGTTGTCATCTTGATCAGGTTTTATCTGAAGAGTTACCTGCGGCGCTATGTAAAATATCATTCCCCAAGTCTATGCGGTGGAACTCTCAGGTTTGGACTGTCTAGCAGAACTTCAGTATCTGATATCTAGTTTTCTGTTATGTTTTTGTGTCATTTGACACTTGATTTTGTTTTGGCGTAAGTTTCCTAGTTGATACTATTTCAGCTCATTTGTCTGATGGCTTCGCTGAGTTTTTTCTTCATTATCTGGATGCAACCGTGATAATCAGTACCAATGGTATCTGAACAATATTGACATAGGACTCTGACCTTTTTTTGTGCATTTTGAGTTTTGTTGGGAAAATGGCATTTCATACTCACAACTTGATGCATGCACTGATTTCTGCAAGTTTTGGACATATTAAAATAATCCAGTTGTACCTCTTGTAATCTGTATGTATTTGTATTGCATTGAAGACTTTGAGCATAAATATTTACCATTCATTATCCCGAAGCATGAAGCCATTTTGCATGAAAACAAACAATTATTTGCTGGTGGATTGAACATTCTCCTGATCTGTTTATAAACTTAAAATTACCTTGTTCAATCGTGTTACGTCTTCATGTACCAAAACTATTTCATTTCCATTAGTTTAATGCAATTTTGTATTATACTAAATAAATAATTTTCTAAAGAACTTTGAAGTAAACAAAAGGCACAAGTATGTAGTTAATTTGAAGACTATCCCTGCACACTCTAATAATTCTTTGTAACTTTGGTTCCTATTATATACAATTTACATCACGCACTAATTGATGACCATTGTCATTACAGGGCATGTTCAGTAGACCCATCCGATGGATACTGTCGCTACATGGAGATGCAGTTGTTCCCTTTACATTTGCTGGTGTTCTAAGGCAAGTTTAGATGACATATGATCCTTTATTCAAAGTCTTTACTAACTGTTAATACTCTTCTCCTCAACTTGAGGTTTTAATTCAATTTGCATGTGTATCTTTGGGGAAGTGGTGAATTTTAGGGTATACAAGTTACCTATTGGCTGAAGCAGAATACAAAACGTGTATTTTAATAAACTAGGAAATCTTTTTCTTCAGTCATGAACTACTATACTCCTGCTTATTTTTAAGTGTGTTCTAGTAGTTGCATATGAGTCTATAAATGCTAGACAAGCATAATTTATTATTAAAATTGATGAAATGGGTAGATAATGTAAATTGCATCTTAGATGTTGTTATTGAGTTTTATATGAATAACTATGGCATCTAATTTGGACAAGAAAAATAACTGAAACTTTTCTATTTACATTTCATATTCAGAAAGATCTCTATTAATTCACAGCATTTACTGGAGACTAGGGACATTCATTTTTCCCACACAATGCATAGATCAGTTGTGGAAGTACTTTCTTGGTCATATTCTTTAAAATTGTTTATTCTAATTTTCACTTTTATTTATTTCATGCCAGCTAGAACATGTAATTTGTCCATATGCCTATCATTGTGTCAATTTGACTCAACATCTTTCCCTTTATTTTGTGCGGAGTAGAAATTATTTTCGAATATGATTTTCTAAATTCTGTGCTCATATATAGTTATTATCTCATTTTTTTCCACAGTGGGGATGTTTCTCACGGGCTTCGGAACACTCCGTCAGCTACTATTAAGGTACATTGTGAACTCATGAACATAATATTTCTCTCAAGCTCGACACCTCTTTTTTAGTATCTTTTTTCTTCTTTAGTTGTACTAATGAAGGTGCACAGCTAATGCAATATGAATGGAACAAGGTTTAGCGAAACAAAACAGTATTAAAATGGCAGTATTTATAATACAATTAACCCCAGCTGACTGTTAGGACTTCTGATGTTATTTGTCCCCGTGTCGAACCTATGTCATCCCTGGTGCATCTGTTTCGATTGAAGTGTAAAAACAAACAGCTTCAATCTATTAGAGGTATTAAATATTAAATGTCTCTCATCTCTAACTACTTAGGTTTTTAGATGAGTGGTCATTTAATATTAATTAACAGTGCCAAGCAAGAGGTTTTGTGTTATCACCAGTGATGTAAAAAAGAGTTCTCCGTACTAGGTTTCATAAAAAGAATATCGGTTGCACAGGTACTAAATATTTAATGTAACAACTTAAGTTTTTACACGTGAGGGTCATTTGGTAAAAACTTATGTTTAAAGTGTTACAAAGAGTTTTTGCATGCTTGGTGCACGTCTCAGCTGCATTACAAGCATTTTGCAATTTGTGAGCCATATCACCGAACAAAAAACATGTTGGCTTATTCCTTTTCCTTTATGAAACACCAATTAAAAGTTGTTTATTTTATTTATTTTTACACTTACATTGCCACTTGTTACTCTAGTGTTTCTTTGTTCTAAAACAACTTATCCTGTTTGCTCTATTATTACTTAGTCTTTGTCTTCATATCCAAGTTTGTTGATCTACCTTTCAAATAGCTCGTATCCTAACTCTTGAAAAATAATGTTTATTTCTAATTGTATTCTATAAGATTTCTACCGAAATGTTTTCATGTATATAGGTAGGAAATGCAGAATCTTATACTGATGTAATGCTGAATGCTGGAATAGCCATCGATATTGAGGTGATTGACATGAAAGCTCTCTTGTGTAGTTTTGTTTGCTATGCTGGTGGTAAATATTTCATGACAGAGTGCTTGAATTGTTTGTTTTTGCAGCAACGCAAAAAAACCATCATAGAGAAGTCTACTTCCATTGCAAAGAGTATTAATGGTTCTGTTGTTATGCCAAGTGGTTTACTCGATGAGGTAAGAAATGGGCAGCTTCAGTTTTGTGCTTTGTCCTTTATCCTTGAGGATAATTTGAAAACAACTTCTTCAATGTTTAGGTCGTAAATCTTGTTGAAGCACCACGTCCAGTTCTTGGCAAGTTCAATGAGTCATTCCTAGAGCTTCCAAAAGATCTCCTAATAATGGTTAGTTATTTGCCGCTCACATAAAGCTATAATATCTTCTTTTGATTCTGTTTACATGTTTTTTTGGCATGCTCTTGCTTTCTTCTTTTTGCTTGAGAAAATTTACAAGCTTATCGATTTCTTTCATAGTAACTACGATATTGCTTGATTGGTCCCGTGAGTATTTGTTTTTATACACAGTCAATCATTTAAAACCATGCTAAGGTGTTTGATTTTCATGAAACCGTGCAGGTTATGCAGAAGCATCAGAAATATTTTGCAATAACTGATCAGGATGGAAACCTATTGCCATATTTTATTGCTGTGAGAAAGGCTAATTGTATTGTTTATCCACTATATTATAAGCTTCTTGATATAAGTAGTCGCACTGTAATGATAGATTTATGACTCAATTGTTGGTTCAGGTTGCAAATGGAGCAATTAATGAAACGATTGTCAGGAAAGGAAATGAAGCTGTACTCAGGTTGATATGCACCCCATATATGTACTGTTGCACTAATTCTTGTATTTTCTTTACATCTAGATGGATATATACTGCATGTAATTATTCTATAAAGGTGATTAGCTGAAAAATGAAATTTCTATCAACTAGAAATTCTGTTTCCTATTTATTCTAATGACATGAGCAACGAATCGAGTATACATATATCCTCACAGGGCGCGATATGAAGATGCAAAGTTCTTCTATGAGTTGGACACAAGTAAGAGATTTTCTGAATTTCGAGATCAATTAAAGGGCATCCTTTTCCATGTAAGTTTTCAATAATCTCAATATGTCTTGTGATGCTTAGAAGGTGTGATTGGAAACGTGAATAAGGCTCATCTCTATTTTATCATTAACATCTAATAGTAGTTAGAACCAAATGGTTCTGCTTCATTGAGAGAACATAAGGTTATATTAGTTTACGAACATCAACATTTCTTTCTATTGTTTTCACGCTATGGGGAATCGGAGGTTTTCAGCATTTCCATATGACCTTAAAGATCATTGAACCTTCTAAACTCTAATTTCAAAGCAAGACCGTACAGAATCTTTTTTTGTTTACCGTAATTTTATGTTCTCATATGAGTAATCAAACAGGAAAAACTGGGGACAATGCTGGACAAGATGACACGTGTCCAACGTCTGGTTACTGAAGTGGGCTTATTGCTGGGATTAACTGACGATACACTCAAAATCATTCAGGATGCTGCATCATTGGCCATGTCAGATCTTTCTTCTGCGGTTGTTACGGAATTTACCTCCCTTGCTGGGGTGATGGGTCGTCACTATGCACTCAGAGATGGATACTCAGAGCAGGTTGTGAGCATAATGAGCTTCTTCAATTAGTCTCAAAAACTTTTTGCAAATTTCAGTTTTTTTCTCTGCTCTCATTATATTTCCTGTCTTTATTTTGTGGTGATTCATTGTTGCAGTTAGTCTTATAACTTATTTTAATTTGATCAAATTTTATGCTTTTTGACTCGTCTTTTGGAAAGACGCACTGAATTAATGCATATGCTGGACTAAATCGAGACGCTTCTTTTGGTGGTACTCGAATAAAACCTATCATGGAAGTGGTTATTAGATTTTCAAATTAAGTTTATTTTCTCCAAATACTAATTTACTTTATATCAGGTTGCTGAGGCAGTACTTGAGATTACACTTCCACGATCTTCGGGAGATATACTTCCAAAAACTGAGGTTGGGACAGTATTGGCAATAGCTGATAGGTAATACACAAGTGACTCTCTTCTCTTCCAACCAAGTATATGACATAACTCACACTATATTGCATTTTGATCTGTCTGTGTGTAATTGATTTCTTATTTTCTATTGCAATCGGCCTTATTTTTCTTTCTTATTTCTTCTTTCCCATTTCTTTTCTGCAGGTTGGAGAGCCTTGTCGGGTTGTTTGCTGCTGGTTGTCAGCCAAGCTCTACTAACGACCCGTTTGGTCTGCGAAGAATCTCTTATGGACTAGTATGCCAACCAATATAATTATAGAATCCCGTTTTGTACTGGGCTTACAAAACTAATGCATCCTTCATATGTTTTAGGTGCAACTGCTAGTAGAAACCAATAGGAATCTGGAACTAAGGCATGCTTTGGAACTTGCTGCTGCAGTTCAACCCATGAAAGTAGAAGCCCAAACAATAGACGATGTAAGATATTCTTTGTTCCGATCTTTGGACTAATATTGAAAATGGAAGTATTTCCCAAATGAACTGCTTTTTATATTCACCACAGGAAATTTCTAAAATATAATTTTTTTTTCCTTCATTTTTTGTTACGGAACCACTAAATTCTCTATTATCTCATCTGTCAAAATTTGTTCTTATTCCAAATCATTTGACTACCTATTACCTTGTAGCCATTGTTTATCAGTTATTGGATATGCTGTTGTAACTTACATCAAGTTGCAACTGATGGATTTTTTTGTATACTAGTAAATAATACGTTCGTTGAATGTGAAACATATGATTTCGTTTAGTAATTCATATATATAGTTGTTGTTCAATTTAAAAGATGTTAGTAATTTAAATTTAATTAAATAAACTATCACTTAATAAGTTAGTTATTTGAAAAATCAAATAAACTAATTCTTGTGATTAAGTTTCATAAATATATTTAATAAAATATATTTTTTTTTCAATTTTCTTCCTTATTTTAGGTACTTCAATTTGTAACGAGGAGACTTGAACAACTATTGGTATGTTGATCTTCTGTCTGGATATTTCTTTTACTGTGACAATTTATTATTTTTGTGCCTACACTATTTAAGACCTTGTTCTGGACTCGCGGAAAAGACATTATTCAAAATTATTATAGAATGTGCCACATGCATCACTATGTGATTAAAGACAAAAAATTACTCCTGTTTAGAAATGAATGTCTGCTCTCCCTGGTTTTGGATACTATGTGTAACGGTGTAACTGTGTTTCTAACAGAGTTTTTGAATCGTACTGTGATGTAATTGAAAGTAAATTTGTATACTGACGGACTTTCCCTTGGGACATTAGCTTTTAGATTACTGAAGGGTTAGCTTAACTGTGTGATATCAAGTTATACTCAAGCTAAGAATTTGGTAGAGCTATTCCTGTAGTTGTTATATTTGTACTTGATCAGTGCCACTTACTGGTTTTTTCTGGTGTACCTTAGAGAAAAATGTGATATTTTTAACCGGATATGCTGGCAATGAATGAATCTTAGATATGTTATTTGACGACCGTTTCTCTGCACTTGTAATGGGTCAAAAGGTTTTTATTTTCTGGAGTGCAGTCTTTCCTTATATGATTGTAATGAATTTTACCCGCATTTGACAGATTGACCAAGGAATAAGTCCAGAAGTAGTTCGTTCTGTTCTTGCAGAGCGTGCAAATCTGCCTTGTCTGGCAACCAAATCTGTATACAAAGTAAGTCCTAGCATTCTTCTTGTGTATATGTATTTATCTACACAAGATGTATCTAATAAGATGATTTCTTTTATGATAATGTATAAAATTTGGAGAGCAATGTTGGTTATTCATGGTCTCTCCGATAGCTTATGCCTTCTCATGTAAACGTAACAGTTACCTTGTCATGCTACTAATATAAATCTATTTTATCCAGAGTGTATTCAAGATGATTTTTGTTGGATAAGTGTGCGCCTTAAGTCATCTGAAATTGTTGTTTGATATACTTTTTTTTTACTATTTAACACAATCCTCCGAGAAAGATAACATAAGCTGCCTTTTTTTACTACTTTTTTATGCAGATGAAAGCCTTATCAGAAGGTGAGGTGCTGCCCAAAATTATCGAGGCGTATTCTCGTCCAACAAGAATTGTTCGCGGAAAGGATGTCAATGATAATTTGGAGGTGCCTTCTTTTACTTGGAAAACCCTACTTACTCTCTTCAGAAACTTTTTTCACTTTTCTCCCATAAAAGATGAAGCTTTTTTCACTTTTTCACTAATCCGTGAGCATTGTGCATATATTAACATTTCTATTAATCAGTATAGCTAAAACTGTATCTTGAACTAAAAATTAGGATCTTGTTCTTGTTGTGGTTGAGCTGTATACCTTTTTTCCTTTTTCCTAAGCTGAGATTATTGTAAATCATGTAGAAATGGATAAAGAATCTTATATGTACCAATGCAGCATCAGTTTTTCCACTATTTGTTGTAGCATGAGGTACTTGCTTTTCCAATCTGCAATTCTATTACTGCTAACACATATGCTGAGTACTTTACCTGCATAATTTTATGCTGGATCTGTTGCAACACTCTCTTACCATCCATAGCCATTGGATTAAAATGATTGGTAAATTGCCTCCTTCGCCCGCCAAATCCAATGGTTTGCAGTGCGCGGGAGGATTGCTTCTTGCACACTGTCGAATTTCCCATATTTTCCATGCATGAAACATATCAGAGGCTGTTTCCTGTTGTACATGTAGTTCCTTTTCATTTTTTCGAGTTTAGTTTTTTATTAATCTTCACTAAAGTAAAAATAATAATACTGTTAGGTGGATGAGGCAGCTTTTGAAACAAAGGAAGAAAGAGCTTTATGGAGCACTTTTACATCATTGAGGAGTAAAATTCATCCAGGTCTCCTCATCTTTCATAAGCACTTATATCTTGTCTTGTTGAGTTGATTTTAATATTCTGACCATTTTGTTTTTCCTATCCGTTTACTCACTATGCTCCGGTTTTACAGACATGGAAGTGGATGATTTTGTTGAAGCATCTTTAGATCTATTACAACCTCTGGAAGATTTCTTCAACAATGTATTTGTTATGGTGGTATGTTCCTTTTAGTGCTGTGTTGTCACATTATCTTGCCATTGTTCTTAGGATAAATTACATAGGCACCCTTAGCGTAAGACCCTAATTACGAAAATCATCTTGAGCTTTAGTAATTATCATAACTTTCCATATCAGTAAAAATATAATACTATTTCATCGTACTTTCACAATAAAACCAGATATGATTTCACCCCTGTTTTTTAAGTTCTCACTCAGTATTTGACAGTGTATATCTTGGTAATATGTAAACCTCATACGGCTCGTGCTAGTTACCAATTAGTGAGATGTGCATGCAATTACACCCCCCTCCCCCCCAAAAAAAAAAAACAAAAAAGAATAATTACTCTGTATATCCTTGTTAAATTGAATAAAAAGACCTCTGTATATATACTTTCATCCTTTTTTTGGTTAAAAACCTGCTAGATATTTCAAGTCTGTATGAGGGGTGAAGATTCATTAACTAAAAGTATATTTATTTACTCCTGAATTCGATTTTGCAGGAAGATGAAAGAATCAGAATGAACAGGCTTGCACTCTTACAGAGAATATCTGACCTTCCAAAGGGAATAGTAGACCTCTCAATTTTACCAGGTTTTTAAAACCATTCAATTATTTTAAATTAAACGCGCTATTACAGAGGGACAACAAGAACACTGATTTTGTAGAGGTAAGAAGTGAAAAGTAAATTTTGAGGGTAATACGAAAATTAGCACTAGTTTTGCTATCTGAAATCCAAGAGCACTGTTTGTTTTTCAACTGGATTCGTTCAAGTTACTACAAATCGGTGAATAATTGAGGGTTCAATTTCGAGTTGTAATTCTGTAGATTATATGCATTGACAAAGGAATAATGTTGAGTTGTAATTTGTTATGATAATATGTAATAAACAGGCTTATTGTATATCTTCAAATGTGTTGCTCTATGAGCCCCTATGAAGAGTTTATATGTATACATTATACATCATTTTTCTTTTTTCTCTCACAAAAAGAATATTGTATGAATTGATGTTTCACTGTGACATGGGTCCATGTTATGGTTAGGGGTGATGTTATTTGTTAAACCTGTAATCTTTTATTTAGAATCTTTTTTTGGTTTTTTTTTACTATTAATTGCTTCGATTAAGTCCCACAATCCAACAGTTTATTTTATTTACTGTGGTCATTTTGACCATTTCTGATCGATTTTGATTAGAAAGTTTTGTCATGTGACATGTACATATCATATTTAAGTTTCATGCTTGTGTTCATGACTAATTTTTCGGTCAAAATCATGGTTAGGAAATTGAGTTGAGGGACTTAATAGACGTAATTAGAAGTAGAGGTACTAAAGTGATTTTAAATGTAAAATTGATGGAAATGATTATATTGAAATTTGTAATATTAGAGAAAGTATTATCATCTTGGTAATAATTCTTCTAAATTCTAACAGAGAAGAATATAATGTGTTTCTATGAACATACTTTCTACAACTTATTTTGCACAAGAAATTTATTTGTTTTGTTTCATGGAGCCATATATTTTAGTAAAGTAATATTTTGGTCATTGAATAGTATATAATTTACAACCGGTGTAAAAAATATTACTTTACTAAAATATATGGATTAGTTTAATTAACAAAAAACAATTGATTCTAATATTTATGTTTAAAAGAAAGAATTATATAGTTAAATATATTTATATTTAATAGATTTAATTCAAGCCTTTAAACTTTTTGAATTTAAAAAGATAGATATTAATATAATTATTTGATTTATATAAATAAAATTATAAAATAAAGTAAAATTATATATTTTTAAATACTAAAATCAGCCGATATAAATATATATATAGTCAATCAATAATAACGTGCCCATTCTATTTTCTTATTTATGTTCCCCATATCAATTTTACATTACTTTTTCCGCAATAAAACAATTAACTAGAAAAGCCAACCAATATAGACACCCGCGACTAATAGCCACCGGAATATTTCCGCCGTCGCCGCCGCCTCTGATCTGATGGCAGAAGAAGAAGAAGTAACGGCAGAATTAGAGGCAGTTCAGGCGGTGTACGGCGACGATTGCGAAATAATCGAAGCTTACCCTCCCCATCTCCGCATTCACCTCAAACCGCGCACCGCAGATGTATCTTCTCAACAGGTTTGTTTCAATTTTCTGGTTGTAAAATTGTTCATAAATCCATAAATTCCACAAAGTTCTTTTTACCTGGTACTGTACCTCGTTTCGCCCTTTACAGTTGATGTTTCATAGAATAGTATCGGTGTTGGGATGATTTTCTTTTTGACTTGTTTTTCGTGTGAATAGTTATGGTACTTTTAGTTTGGTTTAGCTGAATTATTATGATATTGAATATATTTCAGTTGGTTTTGTAGACTTTGCAACAGTATATGTGAGTTTGAAATTCATAAAGAACACTTCTTTAATTTAATGTAATTAGAAAGTGATGAGAGAAACTTATTAGGAAGCATGATCATAAAGACATATACTTGTTAAGTTCCTTCATCTCTTCCTTTCATTGCATTATTTCTTATTTCATTTCTTGTTGATTTGGTATCATGGAAGTAATTCCACTAAAGTAATGATTGTTGAGATAATAATTATAATGCTTTCTTCTGCAGTTTGTAGAAGCAACTATAGCAATCCGGGCTGGCCCTCAGGTACTTATGCATGTTCATACATACGAGAGACACTCCCAGGGTTGTTTCACCCATTTAATAATAACATTTTGAGATGGCACTTTGATAGTTGGTTGATCGGTCTATGAGTTACTATTTGCTATTTGAACAAAAGATTCTACTGAAGTTCATTAGAATCTTTTCCCTACTTCGATAATATTTCTATAGTTTCTGATAAATTGTGCTGGTTTTCAAACAGACACGCGCCCACACACACACACACACACACATATTCATATTCTGCTGATTTATTCATTTTTGACAGCCTTTCTGCGTCACTGACACACTAATCATTGTTAAATGAGAGTAAAATGTTTGTGCGTTTATTATCAATTTTTTTTGCTGTGCAGTACCCTGAAGAGCCCCCAGATATTAGTGTTATTGATTCTAAGGGTCTTGATGAGCGAAGGCAAAAGCATCTGATAAGTAGCATCTGTGACAAAGCTTTTGAATTTGCCTCGTGTTTAATGCTTGTAGCCCTTTGTGAGGTAATGATTATGCGCTTTGGATCAAAATGTTTATTTTTCTGCTAAAAAAGCTGGCTCTTTGTGTCTTGTTTTACCATATGCTTGGCTTGACTTTCGGCAGCCTAGTTTTGAACAGAAGGATCATGGAACTGTAGAAGTGCTTAGTAGTGCCCTTGCTATTGTGAATGAACTTTATACAACTTGGCCATAGGTTTTTATATTTGAAGAGTATTATACTCAAAATTACCATCTCAAGATGTTAATACTCCATGATGTATTAGGAAGCAGTGGAGAGGCTCACTAGTATGAATCACCCTGATGGAGACTGCCCATTATGTTTATATCCTTTACTTGATGAAGATTCTGGAAGCAACTCATTGCCCTTTATGAAGTTAATGTCTTGTTTCCATTGCTTTCATTGGTGAGTGGTGACAATGCTTTTTATTCACTTTAAATTATAAGTTAGTTTCATTTACTATTAGGAGAGGGGGACTCTAAATTTTGTAACTTTTGGCATTTCATTTTTTTCAAAATGTTGCAGTGATTGTATCATCAGATGGTGGAACTTTATCCAGATGCAAAGTGAAAAGGAAATTATGAGTTCATCGTCTTCAACTTCTGCTAGGATTATGAGAGATCAACAAGGTATGCTCCCATGAAAAAAATACTTGAACTTGAAGATCTTTAATGGCACTATTCTGTTTTAACTATTGTATAATTAGAAGGTCCGAGGAAGCGTTGTGTAATATATTTGTGGTTTGGATGGTATTCAAGCCATTCTAATTCATTTTTTCAAAATTATGTGATTAATATTGTTATATATAATATTATCACTATCGCGACACTATTTTATTTACTTACTTTACACTTTCATTTCCGGTTGTCATTATTGTTGCTTCTAGGAACAGTGATTATTATTGCAAGCATATTTAACTTTTTTTTGTTAATATATAATTTTTGAATTACCAAAGAATCTTACTGTTGAATACTTCAGTATCACACCAGATGTTTTTAATACTAATAAAATAAGAATTGGTTGTTGAATTGGATCTTTGTGTTTATTCAGTTGTTAATTGTTAATTACTTCAACAAAACTATGTCAAGCAAGTAATTAGATTTTCTCCTTGATCTGAAAGACTTTTAGACAAGCTGCAATCACGCGCATTTAATCTGCTATCACTAGACATTCATGTGTAGTAGGAATTAAATTCTATTGGCACAATAACACACTGATTTTATTAGCTATTCTTGACTACTTTAGTTATCTATTTCTTCTTGTTATATTTTTCTTTCTCATATTCCTTTTCCGATGCCAGTAGAGCAATTATCCCATTCTCCGACCCCATGAATTTGCACTTACTCATCTTTGGTCTTTGTTTTCTATATAATTCTGACTAGTCTGATTTGTTTTCTGTATTTCGTTCTTGCACAGGCATGCGTAAAATGATGGAAGGAAGTATGGGAAATTGCCCTGTATGTCGTAAAGTTTTTCTTGCGAAGGACATTGAGCACGTGCTTGACTTGGTTGGGACTGGTGCCCAATTGGTATGTAAAATGAACTCTATGAGAAAGGTTATATTATTTATTTTCCTTGATGTCTTAATAATAATGTGCAGTTTAATGCTCTCCTAAAGTTTCTGTTTCTTTATCATTTCTTCTTCTCATCACGATTTTCCAATGAATATCTGTATTACCAAAATAATTTGTATTTCTCAACCTGAGCAAGTAGTAACCTTTTCATTTCCTAACGGAGAGTTGATTTTAAGATATCCTAGTTCACACAGTCTCAACGTCAAGATGACACTACTTGGCATTGGCCTTGGTATATGTTGACGCTCTGGGATAAGATGATCCCACTATGGGTAGGAAAACCTCTGTAATCAGATGAGGATTTTGAATGCTGTGCACCATGCCTACTAAGTACTAAGTGAAGGGATGAATGTAGCTTCATTTTCACTCATCGTCGGTTACTTAAGTAATATAATAGCAATCAGTCATAGTATCATACAGTGAATTGGTTATTGTTATGATCAGTTATTTTGCTGATCGAACATATCTCGAAGAATCACAAAATGCTCGTACTGGAAGGAGTGAGAAAATCTACACATTATGTTTAATGAATTCTTGAAATTTCTCAACTGATCATATCCATCACCTCTTACTCTTCCAGGATAAGTAATTGCATTTTCAAGTATCTAGAATTCTTTTCTATCAAGATGGTTCATTTTCAAGTATCTTCACAACCCCATAGGTTAACCATAATGAATAAACTTGTATTTTATGTGCTTACTCTACTTTAAGAAACATATTAAATGTCCAAACAAAAATTCATAGGCCAAGTGTTGCTGATGCTTAATACTATTATCTACCCATTTATAATTATAATAGTTAATTGATTTAATTAATTATAGGATTCTAGCGCGGCTGAGGTTGATGCAGACATTCTTCAGTCTGATTCTGAGAAAATCAGGAGACAAAGATATGAAGCCATATTACACCGCCAACAAGAAAATAGTGGCTTGATCGAGCCCAAAAGAAACGAGGTCTTATTGCCTGGTATGTTTCTTCCCCAGCCAGTTGTTGTACCCTCAACTGAATCTGACATTGGATCCACTGAGTTACAAAACAATAATCCAGCTGAGAAATCTGAATCGAATTCGAGCAGCTCTGTCAACAGACCTGGCTTCAGGAAACAAAACAATTCCCATATGAGGAAGCACAGAACACAAAATTCAAGAAACCAAGTAAGGCATTGGGTTAAGAAAGACGATGTTTCAAAAAGTTAAATTATTTTTTTTCACCTCTTTCTTGGATGTCTTTTTCTTGCAATTGTTTTGAGATGAATATGCTACAGGTCGGAGTATGTGCTAGAAAAATCTCTGATCTGACTGGGGATATATATATATATATATACATGTGTGTGTGTTCTAGATTTGAAGATGAAGATAATATTGAAGTATTGATTCATATTTGGCCATTATTGTGGCTTTTTTTTTGAATGATAAGAAAAATGATGTTAGAAATAAGTTTGAATGAATTATTTATTCGAGGAAAATACGTAATGGTTAAAGTTGATATTATATGTTTTTTTTTTTTTTTGAAATTGTTTTGAATTAGTGTTTATATATATATATATATATATATATATATATATATATATATATTGTAAACTTAAGTCAAACTTATCAATTTAGACTTTAAAAATAGGTGAAATGGATCTTACGTTGTATGTTATGCTATTTATATTTGGATTGAAGAATGTGACTACTTTCACTCTAGATGTTGTGAAATAGGGGGAAGAAACCCATTTAACCAATGGTGTCATATCATAATTTATTTGTTATTGAGAATTATCATTACGCTTACTATACAATTAATTTGAGTTTTATCTCGTACTTTTTTTTTTTTTGAAAACTATTATTAGTTTGATGCTGGATCAATATATAATATCATTTAATTCGTATGCACCATCCCTAATCTAATCCCGGCTATCACATATGCACCATAGGCGTATTATTAATTTATTAGCATTACAATTCAGTAGATATTGGACCAGTAATGAGATATTATAATTCATACCCAAAATAATAATATACTTGAATTAATAATTATGATACTCTTGGAATGGAGAGAACAATTTTAGAAATTTTCCCAAAAATAAAATACGTGAATTAATAATAATGAGCTTCCACTACAAGAAAATAAAGTATTAACGAAAGATGTTAGATTACAAGATTTTTTGTTTGTCATAAAGTAATATCGATCTCCAGAATTATCTGAAGAACTCTTACTCATTGTGGGAATAGCCCGTTTTCATGACAAAAATTGTATACGGAGTATATTCTATTATAGTATTGTTCATCGAATAACTCATTATTTTACTTCTGTAGTAAAAGTTACGGTGATTATGGTTAGAACAGATAACAGTAGGATACACATGTCTACATCCATTTTATGATGATCAAATCACAAATCCCTATACTTACAATTTCACTCGAAAAGGGTGAAATAATATGGCGAACATACACAAATTACACTTTTTCGTATACACTTGGTAAAAAAATAAGAGAACGAGAAAATGTACCAACAGTTGGTCAGAATCTTTGGTTCCTGAAGAGCTCTAACTCCTTTAACTTGCTTTTCAATTGGTCATGTTCATATTGCATTTTCTCCAGCATAGTTCCAACAAAATTCATCTCCTCTTTCAGATACTTAATTTGCTTATTCAATGAGGCAACTTCTTCCGCCCTACTTCCACTTACGCTGCTCATGTAGCCTGCTTGAGGAATTATGTGAATCCTTTGTGGTCTACTTAATAACACGAGGATGCTTATCTGCAGCAAAGGAAAGAAATGTGGACTCATTACATTTTATACAATTCTATTACTGAGATTTAATACTCTCATCATATCCAAACATAACGACTTTTTCCAATTTCAGACATTGAAATTCATTCGTAGGCATACAAAAAATCGAGGGAAAGTATTAAGGTTTATTGACTAGTTCTTCGTAAGAAGTAAACTTAGTAAAATAGTTTTTTCTCGGAAACAAATCCACAAAATTTTCAAGCCTTTTGATCATTAACACAAGGTATGATGATCTTTCTACAATACTTGATGGTCTTATGACACCACTTACCAAGCCAGCCCCGCCCCAAAAGATATTAGTAAACAGATGAGAGGGCTTCAGTTTTTTTTCCCCTCTTTTCTTGACATACATACTTAAACAAGTAAAACTAAGCAAATTGTTGGATAATTGTAAACCAACATATAATAAATAAATGCAGAAACACTAAACCAGTCCTGAGTGTAATGGACAATAAGGAAAAAGAAAAAGGAAAGCAAGAAGCATCATTTAAAGATCGATAAGCTCGACCTTCAGATATACTAATAGTTGGAAGAGAATTGCAAATTGAACATGCAGGTTTCCTTGTTTCTTCCTAAGAGATGAGAAATATAACACACTAAATATAACACACTAGAGCATCAAATGCATGCATAATAATTCCAACAATTTAAGGAGATATTAGCGAGTTTTACCTGCATTAAGACGAGAATTACAGCAATGGCAACGACCAGAAGTAGGGATGAAGTGCTTTGATATTTTAAAGATGTAGAGAATTTGGAAAAGGTAGCTCCCAACAGAGATCCAACCGATGCTTCATTGATATTTCCTTGGGGAGCACTGATGACTCTTTGGTTCACATTCTCCACATCTGGTAGGATTTGTGATATTCTCGCATCACTAGCCTTTAATTCCACTTGTTGCTGAGTGTTCTCTTGCTTTTCAAGTTGACCTTGTTCGCTTGGAATCAAGTTAGATGCTGAACCTGCTATTACACCCAAGAATAGTTGACCAGATTTTTCCAGGGGGGAGAAAAAACTAAAATAACTTTCATGAAGTTAAACATTTATGCTCAGTTCGTCTCAAGAATTTGATGGGGAAAGGAAAATACTAGGATAAATAAAAGAGAAAGATCGAATAAACACAAAATCTGAAACTTTTTAGGGAAAACAATGGGGAGGGAGGTGGATGGTACTTGAAATATAAGCTAATAACCCTTTCCTCATTCTCTTCTCTACATTTCCTCACATTTTTTTTTTTTTTGAAGAAAATGAATTTTCCCCAATTACATGAAACTTTTCCTCGGAAGTTCTCGTTTCCATTGTACTTTCTCTAGCAACATACAAACTCAACTGTTTTTAATTGCATTTTTTTTTCTATTCCTCACAAAATCCTTGTACCAAACAGGGTGTTAAATGATTAAGCACTATATTGAACATGTTTGGCACTAAACAAGGAAATACCTTCTTGTTTCTCCAGGTTCTTCTGCTTCAACACTTCATGTGCCTGAAAAATTATTCCACAGAATCCTTTAATGCTGAAAATGGGCTAGTATAAAATTCAAGACCGATTCAAGAAAAGGCAAGAGGAATACAAGGTCTATCCAAGTCGCATATGCTTCTCGACATTCTTCCACTGTAGACTGCACTATCTTCCCTGCAAAATAGCACCGGTCAACAATCAAACTAATTTGTTATCAGAGCTGTTCCAAATGCTTTACTGGAAGCCTCAATATTCCAACAACAAACACAACAGGTCAAAATATGTGTTTGAAGCAACCAGGAAAGCAGCAAAACTCCAATGTGCAGTTAAGAGTGTAAAAAGCATGAGAAATGCCAAACTAAACCTAGACAAAGTGAAGATGAATGACTCCAAGCACAAAGCTCCGTCGGTGATACCAATAAGTAAAGACAAGAATAGCTATACAAATGATAAGAAAAAGGACACTACAATTATGATTGGCGCCATGACAAAATCAAACTTGTTTGCGTGTATGCTAGAACTTCATAACAGATTCGTAAGTTCATTAATGGGTTCGATCAATGGGTCTAAATTCACTTTTTGGACCAGGACATTTATATGAAGTCATAGATGAACTTCCAAGGATTCAAAAGCACAAGTTTCTCAAAAGCATCCAGACAGTTAAATTTTACGTTAGAAGAAACGCCCCATTCCATGGTCACCCTGCTTTCTGGACCCAGATATGTTGAATATTTAACACTTCCCATTGTTTTTGTGCATAATGACAAGAAGGCTGCTTAAAAGTACCAGAAAGTTGAAGGCAAACCTTTCCACATGGTTTTCTTAGAAAAGGCCACATTGGTGTAAACCCTCAGTGTGCAGCAACGGTTTGAATCATCGCCCACATTCTCTACATCCCAACACCCCTGTGGAAATGCATATAGGATAACTCATGAAAGGCATTAAGTACAGAATACCAATTCTTTCAAGAAAGATTGAGTCAAGCAGTTCTAGAAAGTAAAGGATTTGATTCATAGTTTTTATCTCTTTTTCATAAATAAAAACTTAAACAACTAAAAAAATGCATGATGCGGCACCCTAGACTGTAAATTTTAGAGATTTTGGTTGGTAACCATGGACAACCCTGGACTGGAAATTGTATTTATCAATGCCATCTCTAATCCTCCTTATGGTCCCTGGATTTTAGAGAGGAAAGCATTGAGAAAAATGTTTTCATCACTTCAAATGGGAATACCTCGTGTTTGATCCTTTTCATGTTTCCTTTTCATTTCATCACCAAAATCTCAATATCCAAACAAAGCATAAAGGACAAAACTCCTTTCCCCATATACGGTAGTTCAGATCAGACTTTACCTTAAAAGTATAGAAGATAAGATATGGAAAAATAAAGAGAAGCAATTATGTCATTGATGCAATTCACAGGGATATGAAATGTAAAATGATATTCACAGGAACGTGAAATGTAAAATGACTCCAATAGGTCTAGCAACATAAAGAAGGGGTTTCAACAACATCCATTACATGCTAGTCCAAGTATTCCATAAATACAACAGAGAATCCATACCTCCACATTGAAGTAGTCCCCATACGGTACATCATTGATCTCTTGTGAAGTATCCACAATCAAATGACTGGCATGATAAAACTGAGGGGTAAGCAAAACAATAATTCTGTTGACGACCAAAATGAATCTTAAATTATCAAAGCTCTCATGAAAGATTTAGCAGCTAAACACGACAGAAACTCATCAACTTATAACGTAAAAAACCAGCTAGTAAAGAAGTCAAACAGAATTGTAAGCATTTGCTGGAGTATTTAAAAGGATTCAATATTTGTAATTAATGAATACATGTTTACTTGGATTCAGGTACCTCTGACAATGGACAAAAAGTTGGAGATTATAACATTTACAACGAAAACATCCTCATATCAGGAACATATAACCACATTCATCATAAGAACTTGAGGCAACTCTATTTACTTCGTATTAAATTTACACTATTGGTCTGAAGTTCAAGATTTGAATAGTGTTTGAAACAATCATGTTGAAATTCTTAAGAGTAAAATGTATGTCGAACTTAATATGATATTAATTAATACCTTAATATGCTATTGGTAACACAAGTGTAAGTGAAACATAGATGAATAATCTGAGACCGCAATTCAAAATCAAAGCAGCCAATCAAGGAAGAAGGCAGTAACATTTTGTTCTCCGTAGACTACATCCTTTCATGAATGATACAGTTTAGTTTCCATTTATTCCTTTGGAGCTCACATCAGCTAGAATGATATACAGCAGAAACAGAGACAGATGGAGACAGCCTAACCAAACCTTAACCTCAAACAGAATATGTTTCTCCGATTGGAGTCAAGTGATCAACTGCCTAAAACTTCTTTGTTTCAGCATTTTATTTTCCTTCATTCATTTTCTTAGAACTCATGACTCTAAAACTTTTTAAGACCTGAGAGCAACATTGCCTCCATCAAATTATTGGTCTGCAAAGGTGCGTGTGATATTAATTTAATAATAGATTATATTTTTTCTCTCTCATATTTTTTAGGCCTTCATTCTTTAACAGATTGCTATTAAAGTGAACCTCAGATCCAACTAACTGGGTTCTAATTTAGATAGTGACAAGCTCCAAGTAACCAATTTAGTCTACATAACAAGTGTATGGCACTAAGCTGACACGGGACGTGTTTCTCTAAAACCAGTGTAATAGATACATGCAAACCTTGTTAAACCCTAAAGGCTACGAGAACTTCTCCAGGTAACCTTGCATGCACCTACAGGTGCTTAATTTTGTACATAATTGACATTTGATGATAATCAACTCTAGAGATGATTAGAAATGCATTTTCAAAAAAGTCGTAATGCTTGCATGTAAGACATGATAAGTAGCATGAAAGATCAATGAATTTATTTAGCAAAATAAGAGATGATAGGAGAACATATTCAAAACCATAGGTGACATCACAAAATGACATAGGCAAAAGTAGTAGTATAGTGAGAATGGTGGGAACAATAGCACACCATCTACAATTATTATGAACATCAAACAAATACGAACTTGCCTGTTCCTGTAGACTCGATATTTCTGAACCTCTTTACAACTACCAAATCTTGCACCTGAAAAGAATCAAAGGTAGAGAATAATCATCTGTCTATCATTTAAGCCCAGAAAATATCATTTCTAACATGAAAATGACCTGAACAAGACATACCAAAATAGATTTTAATTGGATGCTGAAATGACACATCACGGGTGTGGCCAAATTTTTCATGAGGATGCCATGGAGTACACTTGAACTCTACGTGGAACAATGACAAACCGCATCAAATACAACGTTAGAACTACAGAAGAAAATAACACAGATATAACAACCCACAGAATGCCTTCAATCAGTCACCTTTATCGCCACATTTGCCATGAAACGACTCATGGAAATTGATAGCAGCGTCAGAAAAGAATAGATCAAAAAACTCTTCCACTGCAATCTGCATCACGAAAATCGACAATTGAATGTATCCTTCTCATGCCCAATCTATTAGAAATTATATAACCAAAATGAAACGCAAAAAACCATGTATTACCGAAAACCTCGTTTCTGCAACTTTGGTGAAGCATTCAGGAACTGCATCATGAAAATTCAAATCAGGACAAATTATAGAGTGAAGAACAGAGTTGACCAAAATGTTGTGAAGCGGTAAGAACCACTGACCAATAAAAATAATATTTAAAACAAGCAAATATTTGGAGACCATGAGAAGGGTAAAAAACTAATCTCTCCCCCCACCCCCAACCCAGAACACAGACACGCACAAAAATGTTAAGCCTCAGTTGCTTCCAAGCTCTAGCATAAAATTGGATGAAAATGGGAAAACTGAGAAGAATTATCAACTAACCTCCAGGTGCATCAGCATCCTCGGCCTTCCAACGTGAAGATTTTACAGATGATGAACACTCAATACTTGGAGCAGCTCCTGCATTCTCCTCCTCCCTAACTTGCATGCCCGAAGACGTTGAGACAATTTCAGGTTCATCATTACCAATAGGTTTGGGCTCCTCCGACATGGGACCATTTTTATCACTGTGCAAAAGTAACATCAAGTGAATTAGACAGCCAATCAGTCATTATAGAAAGAGAACCAAGAAGATGCTTCTTTGGATAGCACTATTAGCAAGAGCAGCCACAATATTTTACATAAGACTCGATTTGTGACTTCTGAGGTTTGTTTCAAGATATTTTGTAAAGCAAACATTTATCAGATGAATTGAGTAAAATGATGCAATAAAGCCAATTCATGCTGTCAACCCTTATGTAACTAATCTTCGTGATCAGGATCTCTTTATCTCTTCATAATTTTCCTTTTATTTTTTTGTGCAGTAGGTGCTCCTGGCCGCGGGGTGGGGGGTTCATGCTTAGTCATCAAACTAGCTCACTTTTCATCTTTAATAACTTCCAATAATGACCAGCTTCTTCATTCTCCCCACCCAGATAATGTGATCGAAAACATATCACAGTTTTCAGAACAAAAAAAGCAATCTCAAGATTGATTCTTTAGTCTTGTGTGTCTCAATTTGATAACTGATATGATGACTATAATTAAATAAATAATCCATTACTGCCAGTTGAAGAGGCAGAAATTGGAAAAGAAAAAAACAATTTTCGAGTTGAAATATCCATATGGGTGTTGATGTCTAAATGGCCTGAATTAGCTCACTCAATTAACCGCAGTTAACTTCTTTGGTTGAAATATGCCACAGATTAATGCACTTCTACACAAAACAAGCATATGATTATTTATGATTTAGCAACTAATATTACGTGGATCTTGGAAAGGCTTGTATATTAAAAATGATAACTCCCGGGTCTCAAAGATACCATATAGATTCGAATGACCAGAAAAGTCATCTGCAACGTCCAATGTGAACATCTGTTCGGTTACAAAGTTATAGCTTATAGAACGAAGATATGTGTCATATTACATGTGAACCTGGTAGAATCGCATAATCGTTGAATAACTGAAGAAAACGATACCTTTCGGTGATATCCAACTCATCCACAGACTGCCTAGAATGACATGATTCCTCAATTACAGAAATGCCATTCTCCTGGCTGCTTATCTCAGACTTCGTCTCCTATGTCAAGTAGAAATAAGGTAGAAACATTTAAATAAAAAAGCAGTGATTCAGATCAACACTTGTTAGATATTGATGGAACAATTGAGCATGAGGAAGAAACATTGCTACCAACTAGGATCGCTGATATTTACAATTACCAATAAAAAAAACAGTCCAGTAGGGTTCCCACGGAAAAGATGCAACCTACTATGTATATAAAAATTGTACAAAATCCAAAGAAATTAAGAAGGTTGAGCGAGATCAATTAATTATTAGAACTCAAAGAGACAGAACAAGATTTCAAGGGAAGCTGATACTACAAGAGCTAAATTTCATATTTATCTGAAAGAAGGGAACATCCAAAATAAATTTGAACTTCCAGAATGACAAACAAGGTCTATCTTTCCCCAAAACAAAGAAGGATAAAGGATCGAACATGCTTTAGTGGAAAGGGAATGATGGTAAGCTGATAGTGATTAGTTTATCAATCTTTATCTGTATTTGTCCTTCATATTAAAAAGAAGACCACTAGTTTTGACAAAATTAAAATGTACATCAAAATGAAAGGAAAAAATTAATCAAGAATAAATCAGAAGAAACGGAATCCAAGAAAGGATGCAACTTAGTAACTAAAGCTCATAATGTAAGTAAGGACCATGCTGAAACGAGTTTAAGCAAGAATGTATTTCAGACATCATTCAGATACCTGCTGATCTGTAATTTCCTTAGACCCATCCGTGTGCTCTACCCAACCTTCACTAATGAGCTTAAAAGCTTCATCTCGGAATAAAAAAGAGGTGAAGAAGTACTGTAGAAAAGAAGAGAATTATATAACACCAAAATACAATGGGTACCCTTAACAGCACAGATTGAAGAACACCAAAGGCATACCGAAAGTAGGTTCTTACCTTCTTTCCCCCAGCCATTATTTCTATTGCAGTTGGAAAAACAGCTACTGCTTTTGCTCTTTTCACAGATGTGATTTCGTGAAATGGAATAATTTTCTAAGAACACAAAAGTTGATATTCAAATTGTTAATAAGGGTCAACAAATTCGGGAAACATGTCAAGCAACACAAGTAACATTTACCCTTTTAGAGTCAACATTTAATAAGTACCAGAAACATCCTCAAAATACTGGAGAATCATAATTCTATTAAATCAAAAAATAATACCACTAGAAATACATAACACATATTTATATATATGGCATGCATCCTTCACATGTCAAACATGTGTTTCAATTGCATGAGGGATTAAAAGATTGTTGAGAAATACAGCATGAATACCTATGGAAACGCCAAAAAAAACATTTTTGCTTTCTTAACATGATTATACTAAATATTTTGGTAAATTTTGTCCTCATTTCATGTGATATTATTCTGCGGCAATTTCAACTATACTTGCACGAATAGTTTAGTCAAATGCAGATGCTACTCATCTGAAATTGTGACCCAGTTTGGCACAAGTTCTACAAGACATAAGAAACTGCAAGTTCAAAAATAGACCTTTGTTTCAAATCCAAAGAGATTGGAATAGAAGCAGATGTAGTGGTCAAACAGATACATATGACCCTGCAAGGAAGAAAAATAAATCTATCAGCAAAGTTTGAAAAGCCTGCAGCAATAAAACCAATTGCTTGCTTTAAAATCTATCAGAACATAAAGGGTAAAAAATGTTGATGACAAAGTAACATCTCAGTCTTATGTGATGAAATAAATTATATTTCCGCATGCAGAGATGAGATCAAATTTCAAGCAATAATTTTACAAGTAAACTAACTAAATAATAAACTACCTGAAGAAGAAAATTCTCTTGCAATGCACAATTGAAGTCTTGGATGAGAACCTGTAAAGTTCCAGAGAAACTGAAATAAGTGATGTGCGTAGTAGTTTTCATGTCCCAATGCTAGATAACTAAATAATTCATAGGAGATGACAGTCTCAGAAGACAGCAGTCTTGGCTAATCTAATGTTAAATTACAATTGTCTAGTTGAAAATACACTATTAATACTCGTTGTGTGCACAAGAAACTCAGTTCTTCAAAAGGAACAGAAATTAGTTACAAATTTTATTTTTATCAATGTTCCAGTGACCAGTATACAACAAAACATTCAAATCTTACAATAAAAATAATATAAATACAACATAAACCCTCTATTTTACTAATATAGTTGACTTTAACTTCCTATAAATTGCTTTATTTTCTCTCTTTTAATAAACTGCTTTGTCAATAGACCATAACGTCCATTCTAGAAGGTTTCATTTTCCTTTTTCCTTTTGTGCCAAATTTTTTAATGCTTCTTTTCTACATCACTGCAGAATGCCCAAGTTGTTCACAAGGGTTGCACTTATTGGGACAGTGAACGAATTATTTAACAACAAAACAGAATTGGTGCTTAAGCTTCCATCATAATGTTTCCAGTAGAACTTGAAGTAAATCATTTCTGAAATCTTAACCACGAGATAAGATATGGTAATACAATAAACAACTAAAACTCCAATCCATTATCCCACTGACATAACTCCTGCAGCCAATGCATGACTAATGAAATTGCGAATTATCATAATACAAGCCTATCTGATCAAACAGTCAAGTAAAGAAAAGATAAGTTCACCAAATGTTACTTACTTCATCAGGTGGAAGACGAAATAGCTGCCGATATTCTTCAACTCTTGAAGGCGGTTGACTCTGCAAAAGACATAGCAGTTACCCATCAGCTAATGCACTAAAATTATTGAAGTGAGCCCTGAAGCTTTTTCATTGACATTTCCAGCTGTGGTCAGTTCCTGAAGACAATGAGAACTCAAGAGCGGAGAAAACGGTGCATCTTAAAGGGAAAGTGCAGCCTTTATCTTCTCCTTTTGTGGTACCAAAGAAAAGATAAGACACCATTTTTTCTTCAATGTACTGCTATTAGGGGTGTAAATGAGTTGATCCAAGCCGAACGAGTTGTTGTTCAATCTTGTTTAATTACACTCTAACTTCAAAATTTGTATTTGAGTTTATTGATAGTTGAGTCACGCTCAAACAAGCTCTAATCTAGTGCACATGGGCCGAGCTCGAGTAGTTTGAATTATTATTATTTTTTATCAGTCGAGTTGAGCTTCAAACCCAATATTGATTTGATATGTCAAGGAACCGCGTTCAAACGGGTCTAGCTCGGGTCGAGTATTGAGTACTTTGGTTCGTCTTTCAACCCTAACTGCTGTACTTTCATTATTATTGGCTTACATATGAATGGTCACATTAATTTAGTCTATCCACTGATGCACATTCGTCTATCTATCTACAAAATTTGGGTGAGAAAAAATAGATGATCATGGAAATATAATGTTCGTCATTAACTTTACTTCCGGCGCCGTTATTTCCCCCACCAATTGAATCAAAACTTCTTTACTTCTGCTTGTGTTTCCCTGTCATTTATGACCCCCCACCCCCCCAAAAAAAAACAAATACTGGCTTAGCAAGTGATTTACCAAATACTGGCTTAGCAAGTGATTTTTGATGTACTATTTCATTTTACATTTTGGTACATCCTCATTATCTTCCTGAGGTAAGAAAGTTGTCTATGTTCAACACTGATAGCATTAATGACTTCTCCATTTCAACTAAATATGACCCCTAACAATGGCAAAAACTGGCTCACATCCGTGTATAATATCAATTCAAAATGACAAACTTACTAATTAACTTCCTAAGCCCTAACCAACAACAATAACAATAATTATCATGATGATGATGATGATGATGATTTTAATCTTATCATGTTTGAAATGAACTGAAGGTGTCTAACTAGTTAGAGCTCAGAACTCGCACAACAGTTGGCAAAACCTTGAAACATCAAGACGCTAAAGGCATAACACATTAAGCTCCCAAGAAAATCAATTTCAGGTCACTCAAACGCTCTCCTCCAAAAACACTAACCAATTATCAACTAACAAAAAGATTAATGTCCCTTTCATTCCAACCACAACACAGCTTCCCACACACAATCAAAACACAATAAAACCTAAAATGAGTACCTAGCGAGCACAGCTATAACTAAGAGAAAAAACACAATTCATATCAGACCTGGGGATCGAGCTGCCTGGAAGGACTGGGAGTAGAAGCTAAAGACCGATCGGCGGCACCAATTGCAGGAGAACTCGGCGGCGAGTCGCCGGAAGGATTGTAATTGTCCATGGATTGTGAAATTGGAGCGCCGGAGGTAGGGTTCACCATCTTCTCCGAGACTACTGCTGCCATTGTAGGGTCGAAATTATGTATGTATAGGTGTATGTATAGGCGGTGGTGTTGGTGGCGATGGATTCAAGTAATGGTTAGTGAGTGTCGGTTGGTATGTAAAGTTAATAACTTTTATTGGAAAAAATGAAGTCTTCTTTTGAGTAAGTTGACATTTATTCAAGTTGTATTTTTCATTATTTTATTTATTTTATAATTTAATTAATTGATAATAATAATAATTTGAGAATATTTGTCCTATAAGTTAGGTTTATCCTATAAGTTAGGTAGAAAAATGGAGAAAGAAAAAAAAAGGAATGTGATTTTAGTGGTATTTCTAATAATATTTTAGTTGATTGATTGCACATTTTTTAATTTAAGATTGTCGATAAAAATTCGTTTAACATCCATTTATAAAATATAAAATTAAGATTGAATAATATTTTTTATCGATGAGTTTGAAATTTAGGTCGAGCTCGACTTGATTAGTGAAAAATAATCAATCTTTTTAATCTGTTTGAACTCGTCTTATGTTCGATTAGATTGAAGCTCGTTTGAGTTCAACTCGATTAATAATCAAATTAATTTCAAACATAAAATTTGAAGCTCGATCAGTGGCGGAGCCAGGAATCGAAAGTGAGGGGGGCGAAATGTTAAATTTTTTATTTGGGGGGGCGAAATGTTAAATTTTTTCAAAAATACACATGTAAAAAAAAAATTAAAAATTTAAAAATTTGGGGGGCCCCCCCCGCCCCCCCTAGCTCCGCTAGAGCTCGATAATTATTTAAATAAACTTGAACAAATTCAAATCGACTCGATTCATTTGTAACATGTATGATGTATCATGAATTTGATTAACAATGGGTGGACCAAATAAGAAAGAAAATTATATGACTCGAACTTTGGAATCTCGTGGGCTTGATTAGTGTGGCTAGTAAAAGCTAGCCCGTCCAAACTACAAGTCTTTACTAAAGCCCATTTACGATTATGGGCTTCAAGGTTTACCCACATGGGCAGCCCAATCAATTGCTTCAAATTAATATTTCATCTCATATTTAATTTCTCATTTACTTATTTATATATTAAAAAATTATGTACAAAGTTTTATTTTATATATAAGATATACATAATAGGTAAATTTTTTTCCTTGACTATATATGATATGAATTTTATAATTTAATACAAGCTTATATATTAATGTAATGAATTTTAACATAGTTTATTCAATGTCCCAAATTATTGCTTAATTTTTTAATTTAATTTTAAACCAACCATTTTGGAGAATTCTAAGCTAATTAGGACCCACTAGAAATTTAAAAATACTTAGCAGTAATGTTAGACTAACCTAAGAATATTAAACCTAAAAGTGTAGTAATTTGATTATTCTTTCCTCAATGGCACTCAATTGAAAGTCAATTAGTGGGAAAACAAAACAATCACTCGCAATTAATATTAAACTATACTACTTAATATTCACATTCAATTTGAACTCGATTTCTAGAGGTTCGTTTTAACTGAAATTATTA
Source organism: Verbascum thapsus (assembly GCA_963669365.1). Taxonomy (NCBI): domain Eukaryota; kingdom Viridiplantae; phylum Streptophyta; class Magnoliopsida; order Lamiales; family Scrophulariaceae; genus Verbascum; species Verbascum thapsus. Next base: position 17,992,008 of record OY770108.1, read on the forward strand.
ATTTATCGAATCAGACTCGAACAACTTCAATGAATTTTAAAACTCAACTTAATAAGTAAAAATAGTCAAAATATATTTAAAAAAACTCAAACTACTCGGCTCATGTTGAGCTAATTAAAGCTCGTTCATCTCAAACCATTAAACAATTAAAAAAAAGTTTAAACACAAATTTTAAAATTCAATTGTAATTGAAATAAACTTCAACAACAATTTATTCGACTCGACTTGTTTATACTGTTAATAGTCAAATCACAAATGGATAATATTTCAACGAACCAATCCGAAAATATAGATTTCTTGTATAAAACAACTTGATAATCTAATGTAATAAAGTCATCAAGTAAATTAAATTAATGCACCGTATTTAGTGCAAGACTTATAGTTAGATGATTAAAATAATAATAATAGATCTCACAAAAAAAGATAATTAGTGGGCCAAAACTCCAAAGTGAAAAAGGAATCATACAAAGAACCCACATTTGAATTAATGCCCAATTCCCTTTTCCTAATTCCAATAAATTTACTCAAACTTTCAAAGTTCAATGGCTTATACTTTTCAAAAAGCAATTAGGGCCCACTTTAAAAAAATATTTTTAAAATAATTTCCATTTTTTGATATATGTGTTAGATTTTGTTTTGTGTGACAAAAATAAATAAATAAATGTTTGGCTAATCATTTTATTCACTAACTTTGAAGTTTTCATGGGATTGGAGTCACACATTACAATTTGTCTAGTTAACTTATTATGGCATTTACTAATAAAAAATTCTCTAATTAAATTATCCATATCATCGTCACTCCATTATATTGCTCCCCATCATGAAATTTCATTTTATTTGATTGCTTTCTTCTTTTCTTTTTGTTTTTTTCTAATCTAGGGGTTGGTAGCTTATACACAATTTAAGAAAAAAAATTCGATTTTTTAGATACTTTTAACATATTATAAATAATTGTGTTGTGGGATCCACGTGGAAGTTCATATATTTAATTACTTGTGATTATATAGAATTTAAAGTTCTTGATAACTTATAAAAAATCAGTTTTGTACGTATTAAGGGTGAGTTTGGCCCAATCATGTGTAGAATTGATCATATTATGGTATTATATTAAAATGATTGATTTTTAGCTTTGTCAATCGTCATTTTTAAATTAAAAATAAAACCTTAAATTGTTATTGTATAAGCGATGACTAGATACTCATTCAAATTACATTAATAAAATAGATTATAACTTATCAATTGCGAATAATAAATAGATAAATCATAAATGTCAAAAATACTAGCATATTTCAATCTATTTTTTTTTTTTTTCATTTTTATCTCTTTTATTTTGAGTGACAAAATAGAGAAGAATAATTAAAATGAAAGGAAAAAAAAAAGTGAGAATTCTTCTTTGTTGAAAAAATTGGTTCTCAATTTTACACTTTACTTAAAAACTACTTATTCTTCCCTTAGCAAAAAGTTGCATTAGATGTAAATAATAACCCTAGCTAGGATTAATAGCATGGCAAATCTATTAGAGATAATTGACAAACCTTTAATTGCAAACTTAATCATCAATTAGAAAATATAATTTTATGGTGAAGTTTCAATGCTCAAACAAAATGGCATTAATTCCTTAATAATAGCTAAGTACATTGTTGTAGACTACTATTTAGACTATAAAAATTATATTCGAAAGATTTCGCACACGATTGAAAAGTATCAATCGAGATCATATTTATTTATCTACGACCATCTATATGTGTGGGCCCCATCAGATGGAATTACGAAGACTCGCCAATCGAATAAAATCTCGAGATCTACAAATTTTGAGATCTTCTACAAATTTCACCCTCATAAATCTATTTACAACGACTTAGATGTGTGGCTGATCCATAAAATGAACCGATTTGATGATTTTACGAGACTGACAAATCTCTGAAAATCTAATAACTTTCTAGTAAAAATCATCTAATTACATGAAAATCGTGAGATCTACAAATCCGAAAGCCTTCTATAAAATCTCGATCGAGATATCTCATCGATTTATTACAACAACCAACACATTTGGCCCCATATTCAGTGTTTTAAAAACCCGAACCGGACCGGTCGGACCGAACCGACAATTGGTTGTAATTGACGCTGACCAGCATCAGACTGCTTCTATTATGCAGCACTGTTATTTAGACAATGATTGAGCATGCATGCTCACTTGTCATTTTCCATAACCATTTCTATTTTTTTTCATGTTTTTTAATTTCTAATTTTTAAAAAAAAACAATAAAAATTCATGTGTTTGATATTATATGTATAGTGTCATGTAATGAGATGTATATACTTTTTTTTTAATTGTTAGTGTTGTTTGCATTAAAGGGAAAAACTAGTTTTGATCAACACTTTTGAGGGAAAAATATTTTTAGGAACTTTCGTGAGAAATTATTTATAGTGTAATTAACTAAAAATATACAAAATTTGTTCAAATATTAAGAAAAATATTGTTTTGTATTGTTTTATTAGCCCAAAAAATTATTAATTAGTTTAAAGTTTATGAGTTTTAGAGCCATATTTTTAGAATAATATTAATATTTGATTATTTATTTTCTTGTTAATAATATGCAGTCAGTGGTATTTTATAACTTTTAATTCTCAAACACATTATTTAATGATATTCAACTTTTTATCTCAAAATGGAGGGTTATTCTAAATTGTAATTAGAAAAGCTATTAAAACATTTAAGGTGAGATTCATGTCAAAATATAATATGTTGGTCGTAAATAATATCACGTGAATATAATTATAATATTCCGTTATTATATTATATTTATATAAAAAGGAAACTGAAACAAGGAAACACATAATCTGGTCATACTGTCACAATGAAACTTTTGTCACGAAGAAAAAAATGTACATCAATAAATTATTCTAATTGTCCAAAAAGGTAAAATTGATGTGTAAACATCAAGAAATTTAATTTTAACTTATTTCTTGTATGCAAAGTCATTTTCCCGACATTGCTTTAGTTTTTTCTGTAATTAGGTGTGTGTAAAGAATATTTTGTCTCCAATATAATATAATATATATATATATATATTATATATATAACTAGTATATTTCTTAATAAATGGTTATTCAAGTTCATTAAAAGGGTATTTGGTAAAGTTTATAAAATGGTTTTTTAGCTTATAAGATATTATAAAGTTTTTGTTAATTTTTTTGAAGGATCATTGAAATAAATAAGAATACTATTTCTTATAAAATAAATAGTTAAACAAACGTTTATGAAGAGCCAAGTTCGAGCGTCAAAATAAATGTTCAGATTCTAAATAAAATAATAAAATATTTTTTAACTTTTATTAACATATAAGGATATAACATTTATTTATTTATTTATTAATATGTATTCGTATATACAATATAATATCTATAAGATTATATATGTGCAAATGATGTTGTATTTAATACTTAACATAAATATTTTAATAATTTCCAAACTCGAGCTCGTTTCGACTCAGATTCAAGCTCGAGCAAGCTTGAACTCAAACTCTCTTTTCTTAATTTAAGATGTTAACCGAATTCATACGAGTCAATCAATCATTCTATAATATATTTATATGCTCTTTATAACTTTATATTTGACTTTAAATAGCATTTACTAGGGGTTAGTTTTTAATTTTTAATTATTTGGGGGGTGAATAGAAATGGAAAAATAGCAAAAGGAGTACATAAAATCGTTGGTTTTTTCTTTTTTATTTTTGGCCCTTTGAAAAGATGTGTTCTCCAAAGAAGGAGCACGTGTGGGTCCCACTTAAACTCTAGTCCCATTCCAACGGTGAAAAAATTTGCTTGTGGTCCCCACCATTCTTTCTAGTTCCAGTCCTACTTTATGCTATTGCCACTCCACCCCAATTATTCATTAGACAATATTACCCTTGTTGCCGTTTGTCTATGCTATAGCTAGTCCTACCACTACTCCCCAAAAGTACTCTATACTTAAAGTAATTATTAAAATACTATTATAATTAGAGGATTTATCATTTATGAAAACAATAATACATGTGGTTTATAATATTAAAAAGGCTATATCACATTACAATAATAAAATATAGCCAACTTAATGTCACAATTATATTAACCAATGACTATATATCATCACATTTTTTTATATGATTAGCCCCTTAACAATTTATATTTTATGAATAAATTTTTAAAACTCAACACATTAAGATAAAAAAAAAAAAGATTAAGGAAAGGACCAGACAGCCTATAGTAGATTAATTTAAAAATAATTATGAAACATGTCATCATAATCCAAAATTTAATACTCACAAAAGTACCTAATAATAATGCAAAGTGTAATCAAGATCGATTTAATAATGCTAATTGCTATTTTGTGAATTAATTTGCCTAGCATAATTATATTAGCATTATCATGTGAAGGACAAAAGTATTATGAAGACACAATTTTATATAGGTCCAATAAATCTATCTTACGTCAGTATCATAATCTTCTAGACGAGAATTTTCTAATGCACTGAGAATATTATTCTCAGTGTATCCAATTTTATAGTATAAAACGAAAAAAAAAATTCTCATAAAAAAGGTATTTATAATTCTAGAGTTACATTTTTTAATCTGTGATTGTGAACCTAATCCAAATAAATAAATTGTCTTGATATAGTTGGATACAGTATGATGTGGATCAACAGAATCGATCATATCATATATTTATAATGTTTTGATCTTATAAACCACCAAAAAATAAAATATTTTGATCTTATAAATTATTTCAAAATAAGTAACCAAAATCTCACTTTATTCGTTACATTTTATAACCTTCTAAAACATTATATCATCTTATAAGAGTTTATAAACATTTTAAATAAGTTTAACTTAACTATACACACTTGATCTAATTTCAAAATTAATATTTTCTCTTATAAAAAAAGAACAAAGGGTATTTTCGTTATTTAATATATGTCTAAAACCTAGCAATAGCTTCTAATTTGGTCAGTCCATAGCCATCCCTCTCTCTCTCTCACACACAAACACACACTCATTTTTCAACAGTCGATCACAGTCATAGCCATAGCCTCGAAAGCATACAAATACAGAACTAAAACAATAAAGCATTAGCTATTCTCTCTCTGCTACACAATTTTCTTTGTCCTTGTATCACTACACTATACATTACTCTGCGAAAAACCCATATAATCAATACCTTTTTCTATTGCCACAAGATTTGAGCTATTATACCCATTTTCTTTAGAAGCTGAAGATTATTTTTGTAGAGGTATATGTAATATATTGTTGTATTTTGGGTTATTACTGCTGATTCGGGTGATGTTTTGTTTTTTTAATTTTATTTTGTTATGTTGATTGTTGATCATGTCACTTTGATTGTTCCTTTTGCATTGTGGGTTTTTTGTTTGAATGTCATTTTTATGCTTAATTTATTGGGTTCTTCTTCATTTTTATTTTTAATGTTTGGGATTTAGCTTGGAATCTAAGTTATACTAATTCTTCACGTTTCCATAACTTTTTTTCTTTAATTATGCGTAGTTGTACTGTTTTTCTACTAAAAGATGTATATATATCGTAATGTGGAATTTTGCTAATTGAGTTTGGATTTTAAATTTTTGAAAAAATTAAGAGGTGGAGGGTAATTTCTTAGAAGCTTTGTCATGTGAGATGCTGATAATTCTGTGAAGATTTATGTTCCACTCATTTTTTATGAGAGTTTATCTTTATCAGAAAGTACAACTACTATTTGCTTCTTATGTGATACTTATATAGTAACTAATAATTCTTGTATCAACATCTGTCTTATGTTCTAGAGTTATGTGGTGATAGTAATATGAATGGAATGTATTCTGTTGTGAGATATTGGAATCTTGAAAGAATGTCTAGTTTACATCTCGATTCTCATTATTGTTACCAAGTAGGTTAGATTTCGAGAACGCTGATACGGTAATGAGGGATTCGTTCTTGGTCTGTTTATTGTTTATTGTTGAATCCATGAAAAGTTAGTACTAGATTTGGTTGAATTGAGTCAAATGCGAAAAGTGATTGCTTACTGTATTTTCTTCTTCATTTGCAGTTTTAATCATTGAAGAGAGATAGATACATGTGATGATACATAGTGATCTGATATGGAAAGGATCCCTGAACCACGATCATTTCCCAGGCAACAACCCCTCGCCCCTAACGTCACAAAAACTCGCCCCACTTTGCTAAAAGATGAGATTAAAAAACCGCCCATCTTTTGGGAGTCTTTAGAACCCGATTCACGCATCCCTTTACATGCATGGAAAGGGAAACCGTTTTTGGAGGAGGATGAAGAACTCATGCCCGACGTAATTTCATTTAAATTCAGTCGCGATTCGTTCGAGGAAGCGGGCTCCACTTCATTTCATGGGGTGAGTCACCCCCCCGAACCGGTCGACTCGGACCTTATGAAGCCGGTCTATGTACCAATCGGAAACAACAATGGCGATGGAAAGTGTTTGATCAAAAGCATGTCTATGAAGGGACCTTTTCTTGAAGATCTTTCAATTCGCGTACCTAGTATAAAACCGAGCCCAACATTACTTTCGCGAGCCGAGAGCTTAGTTGAAGAGCCCAATGAGATAACGACAGCTGTCCCATCTCCGTTCTTAGTTCCTCGAACATCGCGTAACACAGAAATAGCAAGCCCGTTAACGGAAAACGAGGAAAAAGAATGTATATGGGATGTTAGTCCACATAGTAGCATTGATAGTGTCGGTGTAGCTACAGCTATGAGCATAATCAATAGCTCTGCTAGCACATACCGTAGTGATGGCCTAATGAGTGATGGTATGCTTAGTGTTGATAGAAACTACGAAAGCACAAAAGGGAGCGCTAAAACGAGCCTTAGCCGAGCGAGCAATAGTAGTGGTCTTAGTGATGATAGTAATTGGAGTAATATTACGGGTAGTGCAAATAAACCCCACAAGGGAAATGATCCTAGATGGAAAGCTATACTTGCGATTCGTGTTCGTGATGGTATGTTAGGCATGAGCCATTTCAAGTTACTGAAAAGGCTCGGTTGTGGGGATATTGGGAGTGTTTATCTTTCTGAACTGAGTTCAACGCGGTGTTTTTTTGCGATGAAGGTGATGGATAAGGCTTCGCTTGCTAGTAGGAAGAAGTTGATGAGGGCACAAACGGAGAGAGAAATTTTGCAGCTATTGGATCATCCGTTTTTGCCAACATTGTACACTCATTTCGAGACTGATAGATTTTCGTGCTTGGTTATGGAGTATTGTCCTGGAGGAGATTTGCATGCACTGAGGCAACGACAACCGGGAAAACATTTTTCAGAATACGCCGCTCGGTAATCAATTTGTTTTGAAATTTGTATTTTTTTTATTACTAAAGGCATATTGGCTTCTGCTTAATTTCATTCCTAATACGAAATTCCTACTTTTCGTGTTTGTTGTTATTAGCTTTTCTTTTTCAAAATCTACTTTACAATGAATGTAGAGTTGGACCGATTTGAAATTGGAGTCGGGTTTCAGTTTATTCACAGCTTTGGAACTCTATGTAAATTCACCGGTGATACAGATGATTGCAGCAATTAGTCCTTTGCTTAGGTTTATTGTTTACAAAGTTGCAAAATTAATTCATATGATGCATTTTTCTGTTGCATTTTATACCCAACGTGCCTTGCATGTGATCAGCGTTAAATTTAACGGGCAGGACCAAATGTGCAAAATATTTCATTCTACGGGATTGGTTTTGCGATTTTCGAAACAATGTTCATTTCCGTGGCAATATTAACACTCCTTCTATCACGCCATTATGATCGTGAACGATAACCGTTTATTTTCATTTTTTTCGATAATCACAGGTTTTATGCAGCTGAAGTTCTATTGGCGCTCGAGTACCTTCACATGCTAGGAGTGGTATACAGAGACCTAAAACCCGAAAATGTCCTTGTCCGTGATGACGGTCATATTATGCTTTCGGATTTCGACCTTTCCCTTAGATGTGTAGTTTCACCAACCCTTATAAGAACTTCTTCACATGATTCCGATCCTTCCAAACGAGGCTCAGCATTCTGTGTCCAGCCCGCTTGCATCGAGCCCACATCAGCATGCATCCAGCCCACATGCTTCCTTCCTCGAATTTTAAGAAACAAGAAAAAATCCCGAGCTGACCCGGGCACCCTGTCGGGCAACCTGCCCGAGCTACTTGCGGAGCCCACATCTGCCCGGTCGATGTCGTTTGTCGGGACCCACGAATATTTAGCCCCGGAAATCATCAAAGGCGAAGGGCATGGCAGTGCGGTGGATTGGTGGACGTTTGGGATATTCTTGCACGAGTTGTTATACGGTAAAACGCCGTTTAAGGGTTCGGGCAACCGGGCAACGCTTTTTAACGTAGTCGGGCAGCAGCTTAAATTTCCCGATTCGCCCGCAACGAGTTACGCTAGTCGAGATCTTATTCGTGGGCTGCTCGTTAAGGAGCCACAGAACCGGTTAGGGGTTAAAAGGGGTGCAACCGAAATAAAGCAACATCCGTTCTTTGAAGGTGTTAATTGGGCTCTGATCAGGTGCAGCACGCCGCCCGAGGTTCCTAAGCCGGTCGAGGCTGAGCTGCCCGTGAAATGCGGGCAGGTTGACCCGGTCGGGATGGGCAGCGGCGGAGGGAGTAAAAGGATGGTAGGGGCAGATGTGAAGCAATCTGGAGGTAAATTTCTGGACTTTGAGTTCTTTTAGTTGTAGGGATAATATATAGTGTTGTTTTGTGTTTGTGTTAGTGTTGTTAAGTGATCCCAAGCATGTATTATGCATTTAAAAAAATTATCTGACTTTGGAATTTGATTGGGGAATATATATGAGCCTGTGATTGGGCTATAATTGGTAGCATAATTAAGATTTAATTTGCATAATATTAGAGATTGAGCTTTGTTTATTCTTTATTTATTAGTTTTCTTAATTATAGTAATTCATAACTTTACAAATGATCCAATTTGGGTATTTTATATTCTTGAGAATCCAAAAAATTGCATTTGGTAACCATGTTTGGAATTTTTTGGGTTTGTATCATATCAATGATAATCATGTTTGGATCTTTTGCCATAATCAATCATGTTTGGATTGATGAATTTAGATTTGAGGAGTATCTAGCCCAACAGAATGAGCCCATCATTCTTAATGGGCCCTTATTAGTCCATTTGGAGCCCATTAATCAATCTTGATCCTTTTAAAGGAAGAGGATGGATATTTGTTGCATTATTTAACTATATAAATTAAAATTCATTTTAATTGAGAAAAAAAAAAATCATTTTTGTCCTATCACATTAATTGAGAATAGTTTCGTATACAAGTCTCTCATTCCCATGATTTTCACACGGCTCTCAAAACTCAAATCAAGACCTTGAATAAGCTAGAACAATTTTGTATCAATTAATTTACGTGTTTGGGATTTAGTTACTACATTTATATATTAATCAAAGTTCTTTAATATTGCCCTTCACCTTTTTATTTATCTACATAAAGTTATTAGGGAAATAAAATTTAATTTTTTTTTACTAAAGTTTTGCTTTTTTATTCCTCAAAATTTTTCTACTATAGTTTCATTTTCATCAAATCTAACATGTTATCCAATTAACAAGATGATGGTCCTCTCATCAAATAATTTTTCATTTTTTATGCTCACTTCACCTTATACTAAAATGCTTAAAACATTTTGAAACACAATTACTACTATACTACGAATTGCATTAATTTTCTTCTTCTAGTCAAACTTGATTTTGTTGGCAAACCCCAACCCCCCACACTACACACACATAACAATAACGTGCATAATTATTATTTTTTAAAACTCATAAAATTTATGGAAAAATCATACAATAGATCTTGATAATATTTGGTGTTTAATTTTTATCCATTATTTTGATATGTTATGTGATAAATATCTCTAAAGAATTAGATTGTTTAGAGCGACAGAAGTCCAACGGAAAGTCGAACCAAATTACTTGATACTTAGATCTAAATAACGATCGAGCTAACGATGATTTTCTGCTTGTCGCTTGGGTTGCTGATTCTTCAATTTCTTCATATTAATAGATTCACTTATAATTCTACTGACGCTAAAAGCGTCTAAAATATAACGGGAAGACAAACCAAGTTTAAGAACTCGATTTAGATCATTTATGCCTTGATTAACAGAGCCATCAAAAAACATTCACTCACCTACCCAACATTAAGCATAAGACTTGGACTCGAGATCCAAGATTAGTCTAAAGATACTAAGGATCCACTTAAACTAATTAATTAAAATTAATCAAGGGTATTAAACACATAGCTATTTTATAGCATAGGTTTGATCTTGATAGTGGACAAAACCAAAAGAGAAAAAAACATGCACTCTGACAAGTCCATATTTCTAGGTTGTTCATTTGCCACTTTTTATTTCTTCTTCTATTTGTTTGTCTTATTCTCCTAAATATATTTGGTGCTCAATATTTTTAATTTAAAATATATATAATATATATGATTTCCAAATCTGTTAGATTCAATTATGTAGTTTTTGTTCTTATATTATAGGAAATATATAAATAATATAACAAGATCTTTGTTATCATTCAGATTTGAAAAGATGGTTTACCTAATCTGCCTCAGATTTCTTTCTTATTGTACTCACAAATTTGCAGAACGGAAATAATGCTTTTTCTTTTTCTATTTAAGGGCCCATTCATGATTTGAAATGTTCATAAGTCGAGCTCGAGTTAAACTGGACCAAAAATTCGAGATCGAGCTCAAATATAAAAAAAATAGATTATTAACTTTTATATTTATTTATATATTATTAAATATAATCATAATTAATGTTAAAAATATTATTATTCATACATGTATTACTATAATATATTTATGTTTTATATAAATTAATTAAATATTATGTTTTTTATTCCAACTCGCCGAGCTCGTGAGCCGACTAGACTCGTGAACACCCTTAGCTTTGTTGGTAAAAAAATGTGTTCAAATGGAGTTTTATAAGCGTATTAATAAAGGCATAAGCTCAAGTTTTAAGTGGAGATTATATGACATATAATAAAACCAGAAAAAAGGAAAAAAGCAAAAAACCAAAAAATTCAAGCTAATTGCAGATAAGATTCATAAGATAAAATCTTTAAAACAAACAATTTATTCATCTTCAGGAGAAAATTGAACCTCTGATACAATAAATGCAAGCACTTTTATGTACAGAGATATATATTTCCCATACCCACCAGCAAAAGGGGTATTATGAGGCTCTAAAATTCCAAATATTTACACATTTTTGTCAAAAATACACTTACCCAAAAAAGAATACCTGTCTTTCTATTTCCAACTTGCCTCAAAAACCCAAAAAACAAAAAAAAAAACAAAAAAAAACAAAAAACAAAAAATATAATCATATTTTTCATTCATTTTTTTTTCTCGCATTTACGCTAAATCGCGTACGAACGGGTACAAACCGTCTCGAGCGACTCAGTTACCAGGGCCGAAAAACTAGTCATAGCTTGGAAAACTCCAGGCAACCCTGTCTGAATGTTATTCAATGTCATTGCTCTCGTCACTTCTACCGCCTTCGAGTGTTTAACCATCTCGTCCTCGACCCGCCTCTGGCAAGTAGCCAGCTCAGCTTTTTTCTCCGAGAGTGGGTCCCGCGCGTCCAAAACGGGCCCACCTTCCGACCCATTATCCGGAACGCCAATCCCGACCATGGAATACGAGTGGTAATACTTCTTCTCGATGCTTCTCAAAGACGAAGCCTTTTTCTCGAGCTCTTTCGACACGGTCTCGGTCCGTTTCTTGATTTTAATCTCGTCCGCTTGTTTCAGTGAGATCGAATGGACGACGTTGATGAAGCTCTTGATGGCCTCGGAGGCTACAGTATCGGGTATACGTTCGAGTGCTAGTTTCCATTCATCACAAAAGGCGAAAACCGATGAGGGCTCGTGAGTGGTGGTGTTGTTGGGCTCGTGGTGAACCGGAATTAGGGTGAGTTTGAACCAGCCATGGAGAGATTGGACGAAATCCCGTTGAAATTTTATGAGACGGCAAAAACTTGAGTGCCATGATGATACGGCCGCTTCGAGATCGCGAGTCGCTTGTCTGTGAAGATCGGATGTCGATTCGCCTTTGTTCGAGTCGTTAACGAGGCCGCGGACTTGTTGGACTATGTGGTTTTGGGTTTCGTGGAATTGGTTCATCGATCTCCACATGTACATGAACCTGCATTTTATTCTCATTAGTTGAAATTCCAAGTTTTATTACAATCACAATCATTGATCACGGCTGAAAATTGAACCAAGCTACTTGATTACTAGAACTTGAGTTCGATCGCCTGAAGCTCGGTTCGAGCTCGTTTGATAACCTTATCAATCAAGCTTGAACAACTTTTTGTGTTTCAGAAATTTTGAAGTGACAAATAACAAAAACATGTAGAAGTTAATCAAACTACTGAAGTTCGGCTCATGATCGGCTCGATTAACAATCAAACCATGTTCAAGCACAATTTTCAAAGCTCAATTGGAATTCAAACAAGCTTGAACATTATGTGTTCGGCTCGATACGACTCGACTCATTTATACCCCTAATCATGGTGGACCCGAGTCTAGTCCCACCGAGCAGATGGCTATGATTGTCTGATACTTTACGTCCCAGATAGGGTGGCATTGGGTGGGTTGCACCCAGACTCAGACCCAAATAAGATATGGGTTCGGACCCTGACCCTGACTCAATATCTTAATGGGCCTTCCAGATGGCGGAAAAATCTCTAATTTTCAGACAAAACCGACAACCGAGATTCTAACGCAAGACAAAGAGATATTGTACTTACCCATGACAAAGCTCAACAAGCTGCGGGACGAGATCGGAATCTCTCGTACCGATAATGGCAGATGATGTAGTTGATACAGCCTGAGATGTCACCGAAATTAAGGATTGTAGCCTCTGTATTGATGCTTTTGTCTTGTCCAACTTGGCTTCATCTTCCCCCTTGTACTCCTGGCTCTGAAGTGCTGATAATTTTTTCTCGTGCTCGATTTTGACCCCTTCTCGAGCCTAAATGATAATCATTTAACCAATATATCAAAAACAGTAGAATAAAAATAACCTTCTTTATTAACTATCATCGGTAAAATATTTGTTGTAAGAAAATTGTTCAACAGAGAAATATTTTTGTGTAGTTAGTTTCCTTGATGACATACAGATCAGCTGGAAGTAAAGACAAGTTAGTTGTTAGGCAGACCCTACAACCATGTTCCAAGTTGAAAAATCCTAAGATCATTCCAGGTTGTTCTTGTCACAGACAAGAAAAGTTACTCGGGGCATTTTGGTCATTTCACATGACGAAAAACCGAACGAAAACCAGCTTACGGAAGCAAGATGCTATTATAAGCACTTACAGATGAGTTTTCAATATAAAATCACCCAACTAAAGACACTTGTTTCAAGTACATATACAACCTCCCCTAGCTTTCAGGGCTCAGTTTCGTCATTTCATTACTAAAAATACATATAACGACGAAAAGGATAATATTTATATTTATACATTCATCAACTATTTTGTTTATATGATACTGTATCTAAGACAATAAGTAAAGATAATATTTACAAAAATGAAGATTTAGATGATTTTACCTTTACTTCTTGATACAGTTTCTTCTCCCACGCCAAGAGTCGTTCCAAAGTCGAACAAAGGCTCTTTGGCCCGTTAGGTTGCTCTGTCGAACTGGGCTCGAACCGATATTTAACAGACAATGGAGGCTTCGATGTCCAGCTCGAGCTCAAGTTACTCAACACTCCACTAGAATGATACACTGTCTCTGTAATAATACCATAAACAATATCAATTTCAACACTCATCTTAGCCGAAAATATCAATTATCAGAAGTAAAAAAAGACGATTCAAAACGAAAAAAAAAACTAGAATTATTAATCTGAAAAAGGCTTAAATCAATGCTTAACTTCATAATGGCAATTTGTAAATAGGTAAAACTTACTTCTCAATTGCTTGAAGCTTCGATCGAGCTGAGCCCGGCCTGTTTCCAGCATCTCGGAAACCTGTTCTCCGGCAGCAGCAGCCTTATCAAAATACTCCCTAATAGCAGCCGCAATCTCAGCCAGATCCTTATGCCTAACCACGACCCTAAGGTCAGAATTCATCCTCTCAGTACTGTCCATATCCCCCCAGCTAACTGATGATTTTCCATCATCCTCAGACTCAAGCTTCTCCAATTTACTCATGAATTTGGGATTCGAATTAGGGTTAGGGTTAGCAGGCGTAGCAGCAGCAGTAGCTTCGCTCTTAACTGACCCGAAATTTGATCTGGGCCCGTAATCGGATCTCGATTTCAAATCGGTGTCATCATCAGATGAACTGCTTGTGCTGCTGTAATGATCATGGTCACCCCATTCACTGCATTGAACCTCTTCTCGTTCTGTTTCTTCTTCATCTTCTTCGGGTTCACTTTCGTACTGTTTCGGGTTTTGATTTTGACCCTTTGGGAATGGGATTTGACTTTTCTTTGAGAAATTTGAATATGAGGAGTAATTTGATGCTCGATCATCGAATTGCTTGCTTCTGCTTAAAGGGTTCTGATCCTGATTGGGGATATTAGAGTATGAAGAAAATATTGAGCCCTTATCATCATTATCTTCATCCGAATCATCGATTTGGGTAGTGTTTTTTTTGTTGTTGAAATATTCGGAGGTAGGGGGCGAGGGGGGTGGGTAGAAATTGTCCCAGTTCCAGACGGATGAAGTTTGAGATGCGGTGTCTGAATAAGTTGAATTAGCTTTAGTGGCGTTGTATGTGAAGTTGTTGTGGTGGTGTGGTGGGGATGATGTGAAGCTCGAGTCGGATAAAATGTGTGGGACTTTGAGGGGCTTGCGCCGGCGCGGCGGCGGTGGTGGCTGGGGTTTGGTGGTGGAGATGGGTGGCGGTGGGTGGGGTTTGTGTGAGGAGGTTGTGGACATGGGGGGTGGTGGAGGGTGGAAAGAGGGTGATGGGGACGGGATGTGATGATGTGGCGGCGGCGGAGGGGTGAAAGTGGTGGACGAGGGGGTGCGGAGGAGGACGGCGGGTGTGTGGTGGGAAACGGAGAGGGGTTCGCCGGAGGCGAAGGTGACGAGAGCCGAGCCAGTGATGCGGAGGGAGCGGCAGTAGTCGGAGTGTGCGGCGGCGAGGTGGTGGCGTGCGTGGACGGCCTCTTTCATCAGGCGGCGGCGATCCTTGCACCGCCGGACAGTGTCCTCGTTGTCGAGTTTCGAAGCTGCGCAACCCATTTGGTCACGCCAGATGGTGAAGGGTTAATGTTGGAACCACCGTTAGGCGGCGGCGCGTGGTGGTGGCGGCGTTGGAGATTAGAGAATTAAGACAGTGGAGAGACGATGATGGAGATGTCCCATCTGTGTTTTGTTTCTTTTTTTCACACTACACACACTCCACTGCTTTCCACTACTTAATTAAAATATAAATTGATTTTTCTATTATTTTCTCACTTTTTCAAATTCATTTATTATTTCTTGTTACATTTTGTATTTGAAACAAATATGAAAAATTTAATGTAATTTGATTTATATTGAAAGGTTAAAATCTACATTTATTTTGATGATTGTTAGCATTACAGTTTTTTATTTTTAAATCTAGTTTAATCAGAATTATTTATATCATAATCAATTATGTATATATATATATATATATTATCTTATTTAAAAAAAAGAAATTAGAAAGTTTCATTAATGTTAATGATTTTTCTTTTCTTTGTAGATCGTTTACATATATTTAATATTTTGATGTGTTAGTATTTCACTTTATAAAATTATTATATTCATATTTAAATAAAAAAATTTGCATACTTTTAATTGAATATGCTAATATAAACCGAATTATAATGCATCATTATGTCGGACGTAAGAGGACATAAAATCACCTTTAAATTGATCGATTATGTTTCGGTTTTATGGTTAATTATTTATGATTAGTGATGCAATTGCAGTGATTACTTGAATAATCATAATCAATAATGGTTACCATAAATTATTTCCAAAATAAATTTCACCAACCAATTTGAGAAATTCTATAACAAGTTGAATTTAATAAAATCGGTCCAATATAAATAATTGGATGATAGAATATTTTGATAAAATAATTACATAATTACATCTAATAAATTACGATAAATTAACTTTCTTAGAACCTTATAAAATTAACTTTATAAACTAGGTCAGATATTTTCTTACCTTTTATTATTATAACATGAATTAAAAAAAAAAAGTGGGCCATTATAAGTGACAATTTGGTCAACCACAATCTTACCAAGTAGATCTGATCTATTTGGATTTTATGCATGCTGATTGTGTAAAATAAATATCCTCATTTATTTGTCAACTTTTTATGGAAATACAATTATTTGTAATTTTTGAAATCTCGAATATCAATAAAAATATCATTATTCGTGTATGATAATAATTAATTATTACTCTC
Organism: Verbascum thapsus; assembly: GCA_963669365.1. Lineage (NCBI taxonomy): Eukaryota > Viridiplantae > Streptophyta > Magnoliopsida > Lamiales > Scrophulariaceae > Verbascum > Verbascum thapsus. The sequence continues at coordinate 18,008,496 of OY770108.1, forward strand.
TCCGTCTTAAAAAGTATATTCATCTTTTTAATTTCGTCAGTTCAAAATAAATTATATCTTACTTTATATAATAAGTAATTATTAGTTAAATTTCTATTACGTCCTTATATTTTTTTGCCTTAGTTCATTTTATATAAATATTAAAGTACTTATTTTGATAATATACCCTCAAGTACAATACATTTTTCGCAATAAACTACTTTAATTTAATAGTAGTAAATATGTAAAATTTGAATTTAAGAAACATTGGTTAAGGTGTCTTATACATTGGAAATATGTAAAATTTGAGAACATATGGTTAAGTAATTAAATTTTTCACAGATTTTAAAAAGGTCAAGTGAAACATTATTTTTGAAAGGAATGAAATATTAAATTAAGACTCAATAATTACTTATACATTGGAAATAAGGTGTCAAAAAGCTGCAATTATAAATTATAATGTCTTAAATTTGAATTTAACAAAACTTAAAAGCATATGTAATAAGTGAAGTTGGTGAACAAAAAAGTTAAATAAATAGTAAGGGGCTATGTAACTTTGTTATCTTCACATTCTCAAAAAAAGAGTGCATATTCATAACAACCTTTTCTTTTAGTCAAAAAGAAATTTTAGTGTTTGGATTTCTTCTAAGCAAGAATAAAATTTGTAAAAGTAATAAAATGTTGCGTTTAAGTATATTGGACCAGTGTGATAAATTTTTCCATTATTTTTTACTTCCGAGATTTGTATTTTGGACCAATTACAATTACAATTTCAATAAAACTCACAATAAATTCCGTTTAATTGTGATATTGTAGTGGATAATCCGTAATTATCTATATTGCCCTATGTTTTTTGTTGCTTTACAAGCTCAAATTATATTCATATATATATATATATGCTATTTCTCACTAATTCTTGTGTTTTTCTCGTATGTAAATTATCTATAACATATTTTTATAATACTTTATTATACTGATACGTGATAAGTATATACAGAATGGGTTATATAATTCAAGATACTATCTCAATTCTTATAATCGATCGTGCATATACATTTATCACATATCAATATACGTAAACGTTACACGAGCGCATAACATAGGATTGCTACTCCTCCTACTCTACCCAAATAATCTCCATTGAGCAGCACACTAGTGGACTTCTTGAGCAACTTTTAACCTAGAAGAACTTATTCTTGGAAACTTGACAGTCAAAAGACTTATGGAAACCTATTCACATTAGGGATTCTCACAATTTTTTTGAATTTTTACATATAAACTATTATAAAAATTCAAACATTTTTAGTTTTTTGAACCAAAAAGCCCAAAAAAGTGGGATTCTTTTTATAGGATAAAGGAATTAAAGAAAACATAGATGAGGTAAAAGTTAAAAAAATTTGAAAAAAAGTTTGGAATTTGTGAAAGTATTTCTTTTTTATCCACTTTTTTCATGCTGGACCCAACTCTCTAAATCACACCCTTTGTCTATCTTTTTAATATTTTTTTTTTCTAAATTTATTTTATTTAATTTTTTTCATTTAATTACACAAAAGGTTTGGGCTTAGAGCATTGATTCCAAAGTGAAACTTTGAGTTAAAAGTAGACAGTACTTTATAAATTTTAATCTCATATATAGTGATTTTACAATTAGACGTGAAGTATTCCTAGATTATATAAAAATCGATATTCGACTGCAAAAACATAAGAAATTTTTATAATCAAATCGAATTCAAAACATTAAGGCTAACTTAGGGTCGAAAAGTGCACTATAAATTGATTATACCGAAATTTTCAATCTCGAAACTCTCTAATTCCATATATATACTTCATGGAACCATAAGTTAAAAGATGTACCAAATTTATAGTACAATAGGTTGTATAAAACCCTAATTTTATATATGTATTCATACAATAAGTCAATAACCCAATAACTGATCTGAAAACATAAGGGCAGAAGCCACAAGATCTTCTGATACAGAAAAGGAAAAGCATATAGTTCCCTAAAGCCTTTATTATTATTATATATTATTTAATTTCATTCAAAAAAGATGAATGAAAATGGGAAAATATTGATTATTCTTAGCCCCACCTCAAATAAATTCTTTTGTCAGCATGAATTTATTCCCACAGCCAATTGGTGCAGCTACCTCCTTTTATAAAAGGGCCCAACCATACTTCCTATCTTATTTGCTAAAGCAAATTAACATTATTCAAAAAATAATATTGTGAAAATTGTCATTCATGTGCCTCATAATCTTATTGCAACTCACATTGAAATAATTGCTTAAAATTTTATATTTTTAGTGGTGAATGTGACAAAAATAAAATAAAAATAAAAGTAACGTCCAACACCCGTCGCATCATATTCTCATATTCTCGTATTTATTTTGCAAATGTGTCGAATAAATTGAATAATCACCGCATGATATGAATACATTCATTGTTATCTATGAAATTTATTATCATAAACGAATTTGTATTGGAACGTAAGCCCTATTGGACCATGACAACGTAGGTAAATGGAGTGATGATCGAATTCAATACAAACAAGGAATCAAAGGGGTAAGAAAAGATTAATATAATTGAGAAAGTATCTTTAGAAAAGAATAAAAAATGCAAGAATTTCTATTTCATCCATAAATAACAAAGAACAATTGTCAACACACTATAATCAAATGGGCCAGCCCAAAGAATAAATGGACTGCTCAGAGGCCCAAAGACTCTAATAGAAATTCAATAATTAATAATTATGGTAATATAGATATAAGATTTAATAATTTACAATAAAACTATTTATTAGGGGCAAATAATAGTAGGAAGATTTGTACTAAACGAACTCTTATTTCATTTTAATCGGACCTCCTCGAATCCTTAAGTATATTTGACTATGATTGAATTAGAACTTACCAATTAAACTCTGATACCACTAAAATGTAACACCCGTACACATTACATAACGACAATACACATATATTATTTTTTAAAAGCCTCAAACATATATTTTACATATATGTACTCATATGATCACAATATTTACACGGAAGCGATTAACTATATTAGTTTATAACCTTCAGACGACGGCACACAGATACAAAAACATACAACGTCTTAAGACATTTTCATTTCTCAAGCGAGTAAAAAGAAGTCCTATATGATATGCAAATGATGAGCTGAGGGTGAAGGACTTGGAATCAGCCAACCGACCTTTGATCCATGCTTCAGACTTTACGTACGACTTCAGGATCAACTTTATCTACAACAGCTAAAAGAAAAACATTGCGTTTGGTGAGTCGCAAACTCAGCAAGTATAATACGATAACGAGTTATTTAACATCATACAAATACATAGACATCATCAAATACCCAAACTTTAAGGTAATATAAGAATATCATCCAAAATTGTATCATACGTAACTCATATCATTCGCAAATATGAAATGCACGTGATTGCCATTTTCTCTTACTGTTAATGGCCTGTTATAACCAAGAGTAGTCGTGATCACGAAAATGGCCATGGCACTCTGTAATACATATAACACATGGGAGTTCAGTGAACTCGGGTGGCCGTACGGTACTCTGTGGTCCACTTATTTGGACAATCTGTAACACATGACTCAAGGTCTATAACAGCCATAACAGTTCCTCTTATCTCTGATGAATGCATTACATATCATATATCTCATTTCCATCATCAATTTGTCAACAACATTTCACCATCATAAAAATTATACCATTCACATTACACAATAAGCTATATTCGTCACATTCATTTCCATCGCTCAAAAGTCACATAATCCACGTTATAGCACCATAAGCTATTCAATCAATACAATTAGGCAAATAAAATATTCACTTAGAACCATCAATCAAACAAATATTAGTCAAATAACAGTCGCCACATTATACTCACAAGTTGTGGATTCCCGATATGTCTTCGCCTAGTTGACGTTTTCAGCTCCTCTATTAGAATCCCGCCCTATTAATCATATTACAAATCATAACTATACTTCATATAACACATAAAATACAACTGAATGCATGGGTACTTTCTTGACGACCTGTCTAAGACTTACTTACAACTAAGAAGTCACCCGTAAGCTACACTCAAGCAGTTTCTGCTACATAAATTATAATAAATTCTAGACTTATGCATTTTATCTTAAATTATTCCCTAATACCGTAAACACAGTGGGTAACGTGACATAAAAGTTTCATATTAAACTAACATATTTGTCATATTCATTTCATCCCCCAAATAAGCTGCACCCGGAAACAGTTTCAGCACGGCCAAGGTTGTTTCTAACAATTTTATAAATTCCCCTGTTTCTACATAAATTCCCAAAATTTCACTAAACCTTCCTAAGATGTATATAAGGATGTAAAAATATATTATAGACCAAACACAAATTCCTAACCTGGTGAACTAATACCAAAACAGTGGCTGTTTGTATTTCCATCGAATAAACTGGCAGTTTTACGCCACGATTTTTAGAAAATTCTAAATACCTCCAAATGTTACCAAAATTACAGTGATATTCCTAACACCCTAAAGTTAGTGTAGAAATTTCTGCACAATAAATTGCGAAGGTTTAACTATGCAATTAAAGACTTAAACTCGAAACTTAGATTCTGAAATTCTACAAATCAAGTGTTATTCAACTTTAATTTATCTAATACACATGTATTCACCCCAATTTCAGAATATAGAGGTTCTAAACATCTAAAACCTTCAAACTACATATTAATTCCAAACCCATGATTAAAACAAACAAAATAATCGATAAAACACTTGTTATAAAAACGTCGATTTTCCTATTTTCCCAAATTTTCTTCTATTTTCTTCTTCTTCCTTTTCTTTCTTTCTTATCATTTTCATTCAAATGTATATGTTTTTGTATATAGCTACGTGAGGCAGTAAAATTGGAAAAGTGGAAAGCTTAGTGTCCTAATTTTTTTATGACTAATGATAGCTTTGGTAAAAAGATTAGTGATGGTGACTAATGATGGGTATGGTGACTAATCACTAAATGATGACTAAGTTATATATATATATATATATATTATTATATTATATAAATTATTTATTTATACGGTATATCTTCTACGTGTCATGTATTTAAACTAATCGAAATATATATAGAGAACACGTAAGTGATGCGTGTGTGTGAAATATATTTATCCAAACGTCGTGTCTGTTTAGACGTCATGCTTATATAATCAGTTCTAACTGCTAGCAAAATAAATGCTTATGTTTATTCTTATGTATGATTTAATGTAATGTTCGGTTTGGGCTGTGACAATCATCCCTCTCTCAAAAATTTCGTCCTCGAAATTTGTACCTGTATTGCTAAATAAGTCTGCATACTGTTCTCGCATATATTGTTCCGTCTCCCAAGTTGCTTCTTGTCTCGAATGATTCTTCCACAACACTTTTACCAATGGTATCGTTCTGTTCCTGACTTGTTTGTCCTTGTAGCCTATAATTTCAACTGGTTTTTCAATTTAACTTAAATTATCCGAAATCTCTACTGGTTCATCTCGAAGAATGTGAGAAGGATCGGATCTATACCGACGAAGCATGCTAACGTGAAATACATTATGAATCTGAGACAAGTTTGGTGGTAATGCAAGACGGTATGCCAAGGGACCAACTCTCTCAAGTATTTCATAAGGTCCGATGTAACGAGGAGATAGTTTACCCTTCTTGCCAAATCTAAGAATACCTTTCCACGGAGACACACGTAAGAATACCTTATCGCCACTCTCGTATTCCATTTCCCGTCTATGTTGATCAATGTAACTCTTTTGTCTATCTTGTGCTGCTTTCAATCGGCTTTTGACAACTTTTACTTTTTCAATTGTGTCCTGGATTAAATCTGGTCCTTCCAACAACCTCATTCCCTCTTCATCCCAACATATTGGACTCCTTCATTTCCTACCATATAATGCTTCGTAAGGTGCCATGCCAATGCTGCTATGAAATTGATTGTTATATGCAAATTCCATCAGTGCAACATAATTATCCCACGAGCCTTTAAATTCAAGAACACATGCCCTAAGCATATCTTCTAAAGTCTGAATAGTTCTCTCTGATTGTCCATCTGTCTGTGGATGAAATGCCGTACTAAAATTTAATTTAGTACCTAGTGCTTGTTGTAGGCTACCCCAAAATTTCGATGTAAAACGAGGATCACGATCTGAAACAATGGATACAGGTACACCATGTAATCTCACAATTTCATCTATATATCTTTTTGCAAGATTTTCTAAAGTAGCACCCCATCGGAAGGGTAGAAAGTGAGCTGATTTTGTAAGTCTATCAATAATAACCCAAACGGCATCATTCTTTTTCTGTGTTATTGGTAGACCATATAGAAAATCCATAGTGATACGTTCCCACTTCCAAACTGGAATAGGTAATGGATGCAATTTACCAACGGGTGCATGATGTTCTGCTTTAATCTGTTGACATGTTAGACATCTAGAAATATATTCAGCAACATCTTTCTTCATTCTAGGCCACCAGTAATGAGTTTTCAATGTCTGATACATCTTTGTACTACCTGGATGCATTGCATAGGGCGCTGTGTGAGTTTCTTCCATTATCTCATTTCTAAGGCCATCAACATTAGGAACACAGCGTCTGTCATTAATTGTCAAACTATCGTCATCATTGATAACAAAAGATGTACTCTTTTCCTGCCTTACCTTGTCAGCAATACTACTAAGCCTGTCATCAAGGAATTGAGCCTTCTTAATTCGGTCAATCATAGTAGGGCGAATGCCAATGGTAGCATATATGACACCCACGTCATTAACTTTCATCTGAACATTCATCTTCCTCAAGTCAAGTAAATATGAGGTAGAATCTGCTGAAAGACAAGAAATAGTACCATAGGATTTTCGACTTAAAGCATCATCAACAACATTAGCTTTCCCCGGGTGGTATTCAATAGTACAATCATAATCTTTTAGCAATTCAAGCCATCTTCTTTGTCGCATGTTCAACTCCTTCTCGCTTAATAAGTATTTCAGACTTTTATGATCAGTGAAAATTTGAAATGTGGCACCGTATAAATAATGTCTCAATATTTTCAAAGCAAAGACAACTGCAGCAAGTTTCAAGTCATGCGTAGAATAAGATGTCTCATGTGGCCTGAGTTGTCGGGAAGCATATGCAATAACCTTTCCATGTTGCATTAAAACACATCCCAAACTTTGATAAGAAGCATCACTATAAATAACGAAACCATCGGTACCTGAAGGAATTGTTAAGATTGGAGCACTAGTTAGTCGCTTCTTCAATTCGTCAAAATTTTCTTGGCATTTATCCGTCCATATGAAAGGAATACCCTTCTGTAATAATTTGGATGATTAAGATTTAAGTATGTGTATTATCATTATGTACCGGGTGCGGGTGTTACATTTTAGGATACCACTAAAATGTAACACCCTTACACATTACATAACGACAATACATATATATTATTTTTTAAAAGCCTCAAACATATATTTTACATATATGTACTCATATGATCACAATATTTACACAGAAGCGATTAACTATATTAGTTTATAACCTTCAGACGACGGCACACAGATACAAAAACATACAACGTCTTAAGACATTTTCATTTCTCAAGCGAGTAAAACGAAGCCCTATATGATATGCAAATGATGAGCTGAGGGTGAAGGACTTGGAACCAGCCAACCGACCTTTGATCCATGCTTCAGACTTTATGCACGACTTCAGGATCAACTTTATCTACAGCAGCTAAAAGAAAAACATTGCGTTTGGCGAGTCGCAAATTCAGCAAGTATAATACGATAACGAGTTATTTAACATCATATAAATACATAGACATCATCAAATACCCAAACTTTAAGGTAATATAAGAATATCATCCAAAATTGTATCATACGTAACTCATATCATTCGCAAATATGAAATGCACGTGATTGCCATTTTCTCTTACTGTTAATGGCCTGTTATAACCAAGAGTAGTCGTGATCACGAAAATGGCCATGGCACTCTGTAATACATATAACACATGGGAGTTCAGTGAACTCGGGTGGCCGTACGGTACTCTGTGGTCCACTTATTTGGACAATCTGTAACACATGACTCAAGGTCTATAACAGCCATAACAGTTCCTCTTATCTCTGATGAATGCATTACATATCATATATCTCATTTCCATCATCAATTTGTCAACAACATGTCACCATCATAAAGATTATACCATTCACATTACACAATAAGCTATATTCGTCACATTCATTTCCATCGATCAACCATCACATAGTCCACATTATAGCACCATAGACTATTCAATCAACACAATTAATCAAATAGGGGACTCATTTAGGACCATAAATTGAGCAAATATCAGTCAAATAACAGTCACCAAATTATACTCACAAGTAGTGGATTCCCGATACGTCTTCGCCTAGTTAACGTTTTCAGCTCCTCGATTGGAATCCCGTACTATTAATCATATTGTGAATCATAAATATATTTAATACAACACATAAAATACAAATGAATGCATGAGTACTTTCCTAACGACCTTACCGGGATTTACTTACAACTAACATGTCCTCCATAAGTTATACTCGCGCGGGTTTACTACATAAATTATAATAAATTCTAGACTTATGCATTTTATCTTAAATTATTCTCTAATACCGTAAACACAGTGGGTAACGTGACATAAAAGTTTCATATTAAACTAACATATTTGTCATATTCCTTTCATCCCCCAAATAAGCTGCACCCGGAAACAGTTTCAGCACGGCCAAGGTTGTTTCTAACAATTTTATAAATTCCCCTGTTTCTACATAAATTCCCAAAATTTCAGTAAACCTTCCTAAGATGTATATAAGGATGTAAAAATATATTATAGACCAAACACAAATTCCTAACCTGGTGAACTAATACCAAAACAGTGGCCGTTTGTATTTCTATCGAATAAACTGGCAGTTTTACGCTACGATTTTTAGAAAATTCTACATACCTCCAAATATTACCAAAATTTACAGTGATATTCCTAAGACCCTAAAGTTAGCACTGAAATTTCTGCACAATAAAAATCGTAGGTTTAACTATGCAATTACAGATTTAAACTCGAAACTTAGATTCTGAATTTCTATAAATCAAGTGTTATTCAACTCTAATTTATCTAATACACATGTATTCACTCCAATTTCAGAATATAGATGTTCTAAACATCTAAAACCTTCAAAATACATATTAATTCCAAACTCATGATTAAAACAAATAAAATAATCGGTAAAACACTTACTTGTTAAAAAAAACGTCGATTTTCCTATTTCCCCAAATTTTCCTCTATTTTCCTCTATTTTCCTTCTCTTTCTTTCTTATCATTTTCATTCAAATGTATATGTTTTTTTATATAGCTACTTGTGGCAGTAAAATTGGAAAAGTGGAAAGCTTAGTGTCCTAATTTTTTTATGACTAATGATAGCTTTGGTAAAAAGATTAGTGACAAAGCATGGTGACTAATGATGGCTATGGTGACTAATCACTAAATGATGACTAAGTTATATATATATTATTATTATTATATTATATAAATTATTTATTCATACGGTATAACTTCTACGTGTCATGTATTTAAACTAATCGAAATATATGGAGAACACGTAAGTGATGCGTGTGTGCGAAATATATTTATCCAAACATTGTGTCTGTTTAGACGTCATGCTTATATAATCAGTTCTAACTGCTAGCAAAATAAATGCTTATGTTTATTCTTATGTATGATTTAATGTAATGTTCGGTTTGGGCTGTGACAATCATCCCCCTCTCAAAAATTTCGTCCTCGAAATTTGTACCTGTATTGCTAAATAAGTCTGGATACTGTTCTCGCATATATTGTTCCGTCTCCCAAGTTGCTTCTTGGCTCGAGTGATTGGGAAGTTTAGGACAGATGGGGAAAGCTAGCAGCTACCGTCGGGGCGGGGATAACTTGCTTCTTCACAAGCTTATCCCCCACAAAAAACCTACCCTGTTGCGCTAGCATTTCGCGTTCTTTCTATTCCATCCCATTCCATTCCGGGGTAGGCTAATAATAAGAATCTAAGAAGTAGTCGTCGTCTGACCAATCGGCTCGGACAACTCGCCGTAAATGGAATGGCTCTCTTAGCTAGTTGAGCGAATAAGGGCGTAGCGATCATCAGTATGAGTTCCTTTCTATCAAAGTAGGAACGAACTAAATGCCTTCCATTCTCTATTAACCGAGGACTGAAAACTACACTCGAGTTTGCTCTTACGCTCACGAAACTGTTTACTTTACTGTTGACTTCCCTTCTGTCTTCCGTTCACTCCTCTCCTAACGCAATTCTTCACCCGGTCCTTAGTAGCCTTTCCAAAGGTAACCGGTTAGGTTGACTTTGGAAAGGTTCCTAGTAAACTTAACGTTAAAGAAAGCTTCTTCCTTGTCACCACTCCCACTCTGGCCGATGCATTAGCTTTTCTTTTACAAGATGTCCTGGACGCCCCTTTCTTCAAAAAAGGAGATGCATTCCATTACGAATATTCATCAAGTCAGAAATTATAAGCTACAAGGACAAACAACTCAGGAACAGAACGATACCATTGGTAAAAGTGTTGTGGAAGAATCATTCGAGACAAGAAGCAACTTGGGAGACAGAACAATATATGCGAGAACAGTATCCAAACTTATTTAGCAATACAGGTACAAATTTCGAGGACGAAATTTTTGAGAGAGGGATGATTGTCACAGCCCAAACCGAACATTACATTAAATCATACATAAGAATAAACATAAGCATTTATTTTGCTAGCAGTTAGAACTGATTATATAAGCATGACGTCTAAACAGACACGACGTTTGGATAAATATATTTCACACACACACGCGTCACTTACGTGTTCTCTATATATATTTCGATTAGTTTAAATACATGACACGTAGAAGATATACCGTTGATGTGCCTAAACCGCAAGCGCACGACTTCGGTGCAGTACAAAAGATATCGTTCCCACGAAGACCGAACAATCAAGTATTAGCCTATCAATTATCAGTAATCTAAGCCTAATCAAAAGCACGAGATAAATTGTAAAGAAAAACTAAACAGAACACAAGAAAATTGATTCGAGTTATATATGATTGGAAATTCCGGACTCAGGGTTCACCACGATAAACATTATCGACTCAATTATATTACCGATGAAATTACTATCGCTACTTATGAAGGACACTATCCAATTGTACTCACTATCTTCTGTCGAAGTATAATAAATTACCCAAGATAATTAATCAACTACTTTCGTGATGATTAAACTAAACTCAGATTCATTAATCTCTATGATAGTGTATCGATTCCTCAAAAGACCTAAAACTACTTTCGTGATTTAGGATCCTAGGTTTGAATTCTAGGGTTCTGATATAGATGTCACCTTTCAGAATTTTCACCTAATATCTATGAACATGCAAATAAGTGGCCAGCAAATTCACAAGCATTAAAAATCAAGAATTCGAATCATAAGCATGCGCGAAGTAATATCAACGGTTCTATAATCTATATCGATAACACATTATCGGGCTAGTCCCGGTTCCAGAATAATATGAATTACTCCATAGATACGAAAGCACGATAAACAATTAATAATGTAAACATGATAAAACGACAAGAATTAAAAGAGATTAAAGAAAATAATTTCGATAAAACCCGTTGTCGAATAAAATTGTCTACAAAAATCTTGAATCTCGTCTCTCGATCTCCAATCTTATAACTCAATTCAAGAAAATAAAAGTCCGAACCCTAATACAATGTTTGGAGGGGTATTTATATCCCCGTAGGAAAGAAAGGCCGAAAAGAGGAAAAAGTTAAAAAACGCGTCTGAAGCGCGCGCTTAAGCGCATGCGCTTAAGCGCGCCTCCCTGCCTCGCGCGCTTAAGCGTGCGGGACAGGTTGTTTGGCTTTGCGGTTTATTTTGTGCCAATGTTGTTATTCTCGGCTTTTCGCGCTACATGTTTCCGATTCGAACTACTATATTCGCCTGCACACTTAGCTATTAAACGCATTGTGCGGGGGAAAATAGACGAAATCGAGTATAAAATATAATCTAATAGATGCAATAATATGCGTAAAAATGAGGTTTATCAACCCCCCCAAACTTGCTTTTGTTCGTCCTCGAACAAACGGTAAAATAAAGAAACGAAAACAAAAACTAAAGATAAACTCATTTTCGTAGAGTACACGATTGCACTTAGCATGTGCAACAAGCCTTTAAACCTTTTTGTTACCCAAAAAGGACGAGTTATAGTCTCGTGAGGGTTTGCAGATGATATACCCACAAAATCACATAATCAATGAATCTTTGCTAAATCGGAATGTGATACAATCGTACAAAAATCGACGTGAACTAATGACCCGATATTTTTAGAAAAAGATCATGCATTCACTTAATCATTGGTTACATCACACCACAGAGTTAAACAAGCTTCTAGAAAGCACTGAATAAAGCCATCTTTAAGCATTATAGTCGAGTGGCGTTTCTAACAAAATTCGAGTGGCGCCCATCCCTACCAACTGGTCTAACAGATATTAGGGTCTAACTGGTTCACAATATTGAGCTTTTAGCATAAGTCAACTGTACAAACGATTTCATTCTTGACAGGATTGTGCAATGTTCGTTCCCTTAGACTTTCTATGACACCCGTTATCGAGTTTTGGGTCAACGACTCCCAAGCTAGATAGCCATAGGGCGTTAAGTTTTAAGAGACTCCTTCGGACTTAATGACTCAAGTGTCAAAGGTCACAGAACGAACTAATCCATGCAGAGCGATTCTATAAGCAGCATTTATCGTTTCTATTTTTTTTTTTTTCAAATTATGCCAGAAGACGTTGTTCTAAGTTGGTAGACTTGGAGGCCACTACCTATGTGTTTCGAAAACGGGTGATCCACTCAACTCCTATGCCGTGGACTACTACGTATTAGTGACTAGCCAGAAAATTGTAACTAAGCAGATGATATCGCTGACAGAAAAGTTCATACGTTATATATATTAAAAAAAAATCGGGCTTACATATCACTTAGTCAATCGTTGTACGACGATCACAAAGATGAAGCTATAATCCATACTAAAAGTGTTATGTCACCGTAAACAACCCCCAAACTTAAATCGCACATTGTCCCTAATGTGATTAACGTGTGTATGTATGCATGCATAAAAGTAAAAAGGGACATAACCTTGGCAAGAGTTGAGACGATCGGTCTGAGTTTGCTAGGTATTTTATCGAGAGGACTGTAGAGGAACAAAACACGCAAAACAGAGAATAGAAATAGACTTTTGGATTAATCATCGTTGGCAATACATTCCATCCTAAAGTCTAAAAACATAAAAGCAGAAAAACAAAAAAATCGTAAAAGCATAAAGACATAAAAACTAAAGGTAAACTAGAAACTAAAAATATAAAAAAGGAAAAGGAAAAGAAAGAAAAACCAAACGAGGCGAAAGGCGGTTTGTGGTCTGTCTATTCATTATCATAATCCATGCCATCTATAAAAGCATCGACCGGGTCGGTGGCAGTGGGGTTGGGTGGGGTGCTATTACGTCGAAGGTCCTCTTGGCGCTGCCAATCTCGAATAGCCCTAATATCCGACTGCATAGTGCCCATATCGGTCCTGAATTCCGCTATGTTAGCCTGCATGGTGCCCATATCGGTCCTCATTCCATCGATGTCGAACTGCATAGTGCCCATACCTGTCCTAATTCCCGCAATGTCCGCTTGAATTTGGGCGAGCAGGTCATAGTATGGATCCGACGGAGGAGGTGCGGGAGCGCTCGAGCTAGTCCCAATGTCAGTCGGTGGCAAATCAGAAGGGTCGTCTGTCTGTCGTGCGCGTTTCTGCGAGGGTCCTTTCTTATTCTGGCTAAAGGTGATATCGTCACCCGCTTCTTCATAGAGATCATCGGGAAAAGATTGAACGTTATTGTGTTCACAGAGTGAGTGGATAAGCGCCGGGAAAAGTAAAGGAGTCTTCTTTCTCGCAGTCGGATTAGTTATGTCAGCTGTTAGAGATGTGATAGTGGATCGGAGGGTCGTGTAAATCATTTATGCCTCTTGTATCATGTTTTTACTTTGGATGGCATGTACTAGTATAGCGCGAGGGCGATTTACCTCAGAAGTGTTCGTCGTCGGGCTTAGGCGATAACGAATAAATTCATACCAAAATAAGGCTTCTGGTTTCAGATCTCCCCGATGCAATATAGAGCCCCATTTTTTCCATCGTGCATCTTCGCTAGCAATGGCGTCTTTCACGTCTTCTAAGAGTTGGTTGTTCGGGTGTCTTACCATTGCTTCATATTCGCAGCGGGGTTTGTTGGCTAAGCTTAAAGCTCGTCTAATCGCACTTGTGTCGAATCGAATGGTTACCTCTCGTACCGTAGTGGATTCGTAACGTCGATTCACTCCCAATTTTTCATCGTCTATGCAATTAGCGTAAAACTCTTGGACCCACGTAATGTTGATTTTTTCTATTGGGGTCGCAAATCCTTTCCAACCGTGAAAGTTTATTTTGTCTTTTAAAAAACGATGGTTTTCAGTCAATAGGGCGCGTTCCTTGTGTATGGTATGAGTTAGTATACGACGCTAGTACGATTCGATTTCTGGTGTCTCGAATCGTTGGGGTGTGTCGATGTCCTCAGTCTGAAATTGATCGCGAGAACTACTCGCCGGAGCTTTACCCTTACCCTTAGACACGTTTTTAGTTCTAACCATTTTCCCAGAAATTTCGGCAAAGTAACCTTTGTAATTGTTTGACCAAGTCCTCGACAAAACAGAAAAACCAACAAAAATCGTCCTACCGATCAACCTTATCAATTCAATTCTAACTCAAAATCAATCACGAAGCGAAATTCCCGCAAGGCTAATTCACAATTGAAGATCAAAAATCCAACAGTCCACAACCCCTCTACTTCAATTCAAAATAATCGAGCACAATGTTTTCAAATTCCACAATCCATAATTGAAAACCCTAACGTGATAATCCCCAATCAACAATTCTATTATCAATCCTTCGAAACTATGCCCAAGATCACTAATTAACTTCAAAATCGAGCTAATAACTCCAATAATTCTTCAATATCAACCAAAATTTAACCCTAATTTCGAATTTGAAGAAAACCCCCAATTTGAAACCCTAATTCGCATGTGTTGGAGAACAAAAGGGTTTAGCTATCCTTACCCAATGTGATGTTGTCGTGGCCGAGTAAAGAGGGTGAATCCGTAGCCTTCGAGCTGTGTTGCAATAAGATGAGATGGAATCGTGAGTTTGTAAGTTTGTGCGAAGTGTTCGAATGGGAGAAGAGAAATAAGGAAAGAGGGGAGAATGGGGTTTTATGAAAACTGAAAATAAACTTAAAATAAACGCTGCCCGACGCGCTTAAGCGCTCAAGCGCTTGAGCGCCTGCGCTTAAGCGCACTGGGCAGTGTGTTGCACTTGAGCGTGCGCGGTTGAGCGTTCCGGGCAGTTTACTAAAAAAACAAAACGAAAAGAAACAAAACAAAAGGAAGCGAAACAAAAGGAAACGAAAAAGGAAACAGAAACACTAAGGATACATTTGGGTTGCCTCCCAAACAACGCTTGTTTAACGTCTGTAGCTCGACGTTACCATGCTTAATTAGTTGGGTTAGATCGGGCATTGCGAAGGCTCGACGTGATAGCTTTTTCAATCGGTTCACCCGCGATGTAATACTTGAGCCTTTGCCCATTAACTTTGAAAATTCCCGTTCCTTCGCTCCAAATATCAACAGCCCCGAATGGATACGCTGTTTCGACTACAAACGGTCCCGACCACCTTGATCGTAATTTGCCCGGAAACAGTCTCAGACGTGAATTGAATAATAACACGAGATCGCCCTTCTTAAATTCTCGTCTGTGAATCTGTTTGTCGTGCCACTTATTTGTTCGCTCTTTGTAGATTCGCGCATTCTCATATGCATCAAGTCTTAGCTCGTGAAGCTCATGCAACTGTAACATTCTTCGCTCACCAGCGTCTTTAAGATCGAAGTTTAGAGCTTTAATGGCCCAATATGCCTTATGCTCGAGCTCTACCAATAAGTGGCAAGATTTGCCATAAATAAGACGGAAAGGTGTCGTACCTATCGGGGTTTTGAAAGCGGTGCGATAAGCCCATAAGGCGTCGTCTAGCTTGAGAGACCAATCCTTTCTTGATTTCGAGACTGTCTTTTCGAGGATTACCTTGATCTCTCTGTTCGAAACTTCTACTTGACCACTAGTTTGGGGATGATATGGTGTAGCAACTTTATGTGTAACCCCATACTTGGTAAGTAAAGCTTCGAATTGGCGTTCCGTAAAATGTGTACCTCCGTCACTTATCACGACTCTTGGAACGCCGAATCTGGGAAAAATAACCTTTTTAAATAATCTGGTTACTACTCTCGAGTCATTCGTTGGCGAGGCAATCGCTTCAACCCACTTCGAAACATAATCCACCGCCACAAGTATAAATTTGTTGCCACACGACGACGGGAATGGTCCCATAAAATCAATTCCCCAAACATAAAAAATCTCAACCTCTAGAATTGTATTCATGGGCATCTCATTACGCCTCGATATATTACCCGTTCTCTGACAACTGTCGCATGCACTAACAAAATCTTGAACGTCTTTGAACAAAGTAGGCCAATAAAATCCAGATTGAAGAATCTTCGCTACCGTCTTGGATTTACTAGCATGACCTTCATATGGTGAACTATGACAATGAGTCATGACGCTTACCATCTCATCTTCCGGTATGCATCTCCTATATACCCCGTCGGTGCAGTGCTTGAAAAGAAGAGGCTCATCCCAGTAGTAATGCTTAAGATCAGTGAAAAATTTCTTCTTTTGCTGATAACTGAAGTCGGACGGTAAGATCTTACAGGCTAAGTAATTAACATAATCAGCGTACCACGGTGCATCTATCTTAGCCACTGCATAGAGATGGTCATCGGGGAATGAATCGTCTATCGGTAGTGTCTTTTTATTCTCATCCTCCCTAAGTCGAGATAGATGGTCGGCCACGGTATTTTCTATCCCCTTTTTATCCCGGATCTCGAGATCGAACTCTTGCAATAGTAATATCCATCTGATAAGTCTCGACTTTGCGTCTTTTTTACTCAACAGATACCTGATTGCTGAATGATCGGTGTAAACGATAACCTTATAACCGACCAGGTATGAACGGAACTTGTCAAAAGCGAACACTACAGCTAATAACTCTTTCTCTGTGGTAGCATAGTTCATTTGGGCCTCGTCCAATGTCCTACTAGCATAGTAGATGACATGCATCTTTTTATCCTTTCTTTGTCCCAATACTGCCCCAATTGCAAAATCGCTTGCATCGCACATAATCTCAAAAGGCAGATTCCAATCCGGCGGTTGAACGATAGGGGCGGTGACAAGTGCATCTTTCAACCTGCGAAAAGCATCAAGACAATCATTATCAAAGTCGAAAGGAACGTCTTTAGCAAGTAAATGAGTTAAGGGCTTAGTAATTTTAGAAAAATCTTTGATGAATCTCCGGTAAAAACCGGCATGGCCCAAGAAACTCCTAACATCCTTCACACAGGTAGGTGGTGGCAACTTCTCGATTACTTTCAGCTTTGCTCGATCAACTTCAATTCCTCGTTCAGATACGAGGTGTCCTAACACAATGCCTTCCCTAACCATAAAATGGCATTTTTCCCAATTTAAAACTAAATTGACTTCTCCACATCTCTGCAACACTCGAAAAAGATTAGACAGACAAATATCGAAAGTGGTGCCATATACAGAAAAGTCATCCATAAATACTTCCATAATGTTCTCAATTAAATCAGAAAATATAGCCATCATGCAACGTTGAAAAGTAGCAGGCGCATTACACAAACCAAAAGGCATTCTCCTAAAAGCATAAGTGCCATAGGGACATGTGAACATGGTTTTTTCTTGATCATTAGGGTGTATAGGAATTTGATAAAACCCTGAATACCCATCTAGATAACAAAAGTGCGAATGATTAGCTAACCTTTCAAGTACTTGATCAATAAAGGGAAGGGGAAAGTGATCTTTTCGAGTTGCAGTGTTCAATTTTCTATAATCTATACACATTCTCCACCCGGTGACTGTCCTAGTAGGAATTAACTCGTTTTTCTCGTTTCTCACTACAGTCACTCCTCCTTTCTTAGGGACTACTTGTAAAGGACTTACCCACTTACTATCAGAAATAGGATAGATAATTCCAGCATCTAACAATTTTAAAACCTCTTTTCTAACTACATCTTGCATAGTAGGATTCAGTCTACGTTGATGTTCCCTAGAAGGTTTAAAATCATCTTCCATCAAAATTTTATGCATGCAAAACGATGGATTAATCCCTTTCAAGTCATCTATGGTATAGCCTATGACTTTTTGATGTGATCTAAGGACTCTAAGCAATTTATCGATTTCTTCCTTACTCAAATCAGCATTCACAATCACAGGATACATAGAATTAGGGCCGAGAAATTCATACCTGAGTGTCGAGGGAAGTGATTTTAGTTCTACCTGGGGTGTCGAGTTTGATTCTTTGCTTTCCTTAGGATCTTTGCTCAACTCTTTTACTCCAATAACATTGACTGGAACCGGTGGATTTCCCTCGAGAAGACGAGCGATATCAGCAATGGCTTCGTCTTCATCTCCTGTTGAACCGTTGTTCACTAGGCAAGCTTCCAACGGATCACTGCATAGATATTTCGCGAGCTTGTCTTGAACTAGCCGGTCCACCTGATCAACTCTACAACAAGAATTCTCAAGAGAAGGGTAAGTAACAGTATTAGCCAAATTAAATTCAACCTTCTCGTCCCCGACTTTTAATGATAGCCTACCGTTCTTAACATCTATAATCGCACCAGCTGTGGCTAAGAACGGTCTACCAAGTATGATGGGGATTTGAGAATCTTCCTCCATCTCTAGAACAACAAAATCAGCAGGAATAAAAAATTTTCCTACTCTAATCGGTACATCTTCTAGCATACCTACTGGATACTTCACAGATCTATCAGCTAATTGCAAAGTAATCGTAGTAGGTTTTAACTCACCCATCTCTAACTTACGTGAAACTGAAAGAGGCATAAGGCTAACGCTAGCACCGAGGTCACACAAAGCATGATCAAAACTCACGTTACCTATCACACATGGAATCGAAAAACTACCGGGGTCTTTAAGCTTAGGAGGCAATTTATTTTGAATTAATGCACTACACTCTTCAGTTAAAGCCACGGTTTCATAATCCTCAAGTTTACGTTTGTTAGACAGAATTTCCTTCAAAAATTTAGCATATGACGGCATCTGTGCAAGTGCATCAGTAAATGGAATGTTAATATATAGCTTTTTCAAAACATCTAGAAATTTTCCAAACTGCTTATCTAATTTTGCCTTAGCTAATCTTTGAGGAAAGGGTACGGGTGGTTCATATGGTGGTGGAGGTACATAAACAGGCTCAGTTTCATCATTAGTTTTGTCTTTTGAGTTGTCAGGTTTAGACACTTTTTCGATCTTATCAGTTGACTCAGCTTGACTCGTTTCAGTAGGCATCTTAGGACCTTCATAATTAGTACCACTCCTTAAAGTAATTGCCTTACAATGTTCCTTAGGATTTGTCTCGGGTTGACTAGGAAAAGAACCAGAAGTCCTATTCGAGTTACTAGCCTGTTGTGCAATTTGAGTTTCTAGCATTTTGTTATGGGTTGCTAATGAATCTACTTTCGTTGCTAGTTGCTTAATCGCATCATTTACTACTTCGTTTTGTTTAGTCTGGGCTACTACAAAACCCTCAAGAAGTGACTCTAGGTTCGATTTCTGTGGTGGAACAGGGTTATAAGGCTTTTGTTGAAATCCAGGCGGTGGTCTAAAATTAGGTGGTACGGCTGCGTTTTGAGGCTTGTATGAAAAATTGGGGTGATTTCTCCAACCAGAGTTAAAAGTATTTGAAAATGGGTCGTTCTTTTGGTTGAAGTTATTCACGTAATTGGCTTGCTCTATAGAAGGATCGGTTGGTATACTAGCAAATTGACACTCTAATGCAACATGACCAATTGTACCACATATTTCACACATAGGGGGTGGGGTCGTGACAGAGTTAACATGCATATTCATGGAATCAAGCTTCTTAGACATAGCCTCAACTTGTGCAGAAAGTAAAGTAATGGCATCAATATCATATTTACATGGCGTCTTTTGTGGAGTCGATCTTTCGCTTGACCATTGGTAGTGGTTCAATGCCATGTCCTCGATTAAGTCGTAGGCTTCATCGATACCCTTATTCATCAGCGCTCCTCCAGCTGCTGCATCGACTGACATCCTCATGGTGTAAATCAGTCCATTGTAGAAAGTGTGAACGATGAGCCATTTCTCTAGTCCATGATGTGGGCACAGTCGTAGAAGGTCTTTGAATCGTTCCCAGGCTTCATAAAGTGATTCACCATCCCTCTGAGCAAAAGTAGTGATTTGATTCCTCAGTTGGGCAGTCTTGCTTGGGGGAAAATATCTCGCTAAGAAACACTGCATCAGTTGATCCCATGTTCTGATGGAACCGGTCGGTAAGGAATGTAGCCAAGCTCTCGCCTTGTCTCTCAGTGAGAACGGAAATAATCTCAATCTGATGGCATCCTGAGAAACCCCGTTCATCTTCAGAGTGTCGCAGTACTCTAAAAACATAGACAAGTGGAGGTTCGGCTCTTCAGTAGGTGCACCCCCAAACTGATTCTGCTGAACCATTTGCAGAAGGGATGGCTTGAGCTCGAAATTGTTGGCCTCTACAGTAGACCTGGCAATGCTGGAGTGAAGTGTCTGCGCATTCGGCGCTGCAAAATCCTTAAGACATCTCGCGTTGGGATTTGCATTAACATTTGCATCTGCGTTAGCGTTTGGAATCGCGTTTGCGTTTGGTTCTGCCATTGCTGCTTGATTCAGTTGAATTTGTTTCAGTCTTTGTAGTCTTCTCCTTGCACGAAAAGTTTTCTCGATTTCCGGATCTGGTTCGAAATCGATCTTACTTCGCATACAAGAGAAGTCGAAATCCTGAAATTAAAACAAAAAAAACAAAAATTAAAAACAAAAATAAAAATAAAAATGGCTTAGTCTCACTACAATATGATAAAAACTAATATTGACTATTCAAGTCCCCGGCAACGGCGCCAAAAACTTGATGTGCCTAAACCGCAAGCGCACGGCTTCGGTGCAGTACAAAAGATATCGTTCCCACGAAGACCGAACAATCAAGTATTAGCCTATCAATTATCAGTAATCTAAGCCTAATCAAAAGCACGAGATAAATTGTAAAGAAAAACTAAACAGAACACAAGAAAATTGATTCGAGTTATATATGATTGAAAATTCCGGACTCAGGGTTCACCACGATAAACATTATCGACTCAATTATATTACCGATGAAATTACTATCGCTACTTATGAAGGACACTATCCAATTGTACTCACTATTTTCTGTCGAAGTATAATAAATTACCCAAGATAATTAATCAACTACTTTCGTGATGATTAAACTAAACTCAGATTCATTAATCTCTATGATAGTGTATCGATTCCTCAAAAGACCTAAAACTACTTTCGTGATTTAGGATCCTATGTTTGAATTCTAGGGTTCTGATATAGATGTCACCTTTCAGAATTTTCACCTAATATCTATGAACATGCAAATAAGTGGCCAGCAAATTCACAAGCATTAAAAATCAAGAATTCGAATCATAAGCATGCACGAAGTAATATCAACGGTTCTATAATCTATATCGATAACACATTATCGGGCTAGTCCCGGTTCTAGAATAATATGAATTACTCCATAGATACGAAAGCACGATAAACAATTAATAATGTAAACATGATAAAACGACAAGAATTAAAAGAGATTAAAGAAAATAATTTCGATAAAACCCGTTGTCGAATAAAATTGTCTACAAAAATCTTGAATCTCGTCTCTCGATCTCCAATCTTACAACTCAATTCAAGAAAATAAAAGTCCGAACCCTAATACAATGTTTGGAGGGGGTATTTATAGGGATAAATGCAAAAAACCCCCCTATGAAATAATTTATTGGCTGAAAATCCCCTGTGAAAAAAAAATAGGCTAAAAACCCCCTGTGAAATTTTTTCATTGCAAAAAACCCCCTCGGTTAGTTAGGTCAGCTACCCCATGTGAAATAAATGCAAAAAACCCCCCTGTGAAATAATTTATTGGCTGAAAACCCCCTGTGAAATAAATATAAGCTAAAAACCCCCTGTGAAATTTTTTCGTTGCAAAAAACCCCCTCGGTCGTTGCAAAATATTTATTTTATTTTTAGTAAATATGCCTCATAATAGTAAAAACAATAACGTTAATGATCTATAATATTTAAATTTAAATATTATGAGGCATATTTACTAAAAATAAAAGAAATATTTTATGAAAAACTATTTTTAATATCGTTTTTTTGTGTAAATATGAGTTTATTTTATTTTTAGTAAATATGCCTCATAATAGTAAAAACAATAATGTTAATGATCTAAAATTTAAATATTATGAGGCATATTTACTAAAAATAAAAGAAACATTTTATGAAAAACTATTTTTAATATCGTTTTTTTGTGTAAATATGAGTAAAAGTGTATCCCAAATGAATATATAAGTACTTATATGTTAATGATCTAAAATTTAAATATTATGAGGCATATTTGCTAAAAATAAAAGAAACATTTTATGAAAAACTATCTTTAATATTGTTTTTGGGGGTTTTTTGCAACGAAAAAATTTCAGGGGGTTTTTAGCTTATATTTATTTCACAGGGGGTTTTCAGCCAATAAATTATTTCACAGGGGGGTTTTTTGCATTTATTTCACAGGGGGTAGCTGACCTAACTAACCGAGGGGGTTTTTTGCAATGAAAAAATTTCACAGGGGGTTTTTAGCCTATTTTTTTTTCACAGGGGGTTTTCAGCCAATAAATTATTTCACAGGGTTTTTTTTTGCATTTATCCCGGTATTTATATCCCCGTAGGAAAGAAAGGCCGAAAAGAGGAAAAAGTTAAAAAATGCGTCTCCCTGCCTCGCGCGCTTAAGCGCATGCGCTTAAGCGTGCGGGGCAGGTTGTTTGGCTTTGCGGTTTGTTTTGTGCCAATGTTGTTATTCTCGGCTTTTCGCGCTACATGTTTCCGATTCGAACTACTATATTCGCCTGCACACTTAACATAGCTATTAAACGCATTGTGCGGGGGAAAATAGACGAAATCGAGTATAAAATATAATCTAATAGATGCAATAATATGCGTAAAAATGAGGTTTATCAACCGTATAAATAAATAATTTATATAATATATATATATATATATATATAACTTAGTCATCATTTAGTGATTAGTCACCATAGCCATCATTAGTCACCATGCTTTGTCACTAATCTTTTTACCAAAGCTATCATTAGTCATAAAAAAATTAGGACACTAAGCTTTCCACTTTTCCAATTTTACTGCCCCACGTAGCTATATACAAAAACATATACATTTGAATGAAAATGATAAGAAAGAAAGAAAAGGAAGAAGAAGAAAATAGAGGAAAATTTGGGAAAATAGGAAAATCGACGTTTTTATAACAAGTGTTTTACCGATTATTTTGTTTGTTTTAATCATTGGTTTGGAATTAATATGTAGTTTGAAGGTTTTAGATGTTTAGAACCTCTATATTCTGAAATTGGGGTGAATACATGTGTCTTAGATAAATTAAAGTTGAATAACACTTGATTTGTAGAATTTCAGAATCTAAGTTTCGAGTTTAAGTCTTTAATAGCATAGTTAAACCTTCGCAATTTATTGTGCAGAAATTTCTGTACTAACTTTAAGGTGTTAGGAATATCACTGTAAATTTTGGTAATATTTGGAGGTATGTAGAATTTTCTAAAAATTGTGGCGTAAAACTGCCAGTTTATTCGATGGAAATACAAACAGCCACTGTTTTGGTATTAGTTCACCAGGTTAGGAATTTGTGTTTGGTCTATAATATATTTTTACATCCTTATATACATCTTAGGAAGGTTTACTGAAATTTTGAGAATTTATGTAGAAACAGGGGAATTTATAAAATTGTTAGAAACAACCTTGGCCGTGCTGAAACTATTTCCGGGTGCAGCTTATTTGGGGGATGAAATGAATATGACAAATATGTTAGTTTAATATGAAACTTTTATGTCACGTTACCCACTGTGTTTACGGTATTAGGGAATAATTTAAGATAATAGCTTACGGGTGACTTCTTAGTTGTAAGTAAGTCTTAGACAGGTCGTCAAGAAAGTACTCATGCATTCAGTTGTATTTTATGTGTTATATGAAGTATAGTTATGATTTGTAATATGATTAATAGGGCGGGATTTCAATAGAGGAGCTGAAAACGTCAACTAGGCGAAGACATATTGGGAATCCACAACTTGTGAGTATAATGTGGTGACTGTTATTTGACTAATATTTATTTGATTGATGGTTTTAAGTGAATATTTTATTTGCCTAATTGTATTGATTGAATAGCTTATGGTGCTATAACGTGGATTATGTGACTTTTGAGCGATGGAAATGAATGTGACGAATATAGCTTATTGTGTAATGTGAATGGTATAATCTTTATGATGGTGAAATGTTGTTGACAAATTGATGATGGAAATGAGATATATGATATGTAATGCATTCATCAGAGATAAGAGGAACTGTTATGGCTGTTATAGACCTTGAGTCATGTGTTACAGATTGTCCAAATAAGTGGACCACAGAGTACCGTACGGCCACCCGAGTTCACTGAACTCCCATGTGTTATATGTATTACAGAGTGCCATGGCCATTTTCGTGATCACGACTACTCTTGGTTATAACAGGCCATTAACAGTAAGAGAAAATGGCAATCACGTGCATTTCATATTTGCGAATGATATGAGTTACGTATGATACAATTTTGGATGATATTCTTATATTACCTTAAAGTTTGGGTATTTGATGATGTCTATGTATTTGTATGATGTTAAATAACTCGTTATCGTATTATACTTGCTGAGTTTGCGACTCACCAAATGCAATGTTTTTCTTTTAGCTGCTGTAGATAAAGTTGATCCTGAAGTCGTACGTAAAGTCTGAAGCATGGATCAAAGGTCGGTTGGCTGGTTCCAAGTCCTTCACCCTCAGCTCATCATTTGCATATCATATAGGACTTCTTTTTACTCGCTTGAGAAATGAAAATGTCTTAAGACGTTGTATGTTTTTGTATCTGTGTGCCGTCGTCTGAAGGTTATAAACTAATATAGTTAATCGCTTCCGTGTAAATATTGTGATCATATGAGTACATATATGTAAAATATATGTTTGAGGCTTTTTAAAAAAAAATAATATATGTGTATTGTCGTTATGTAATGTGTACGGGTGTTACATTTTAAACCGAATAGCCCAAAGTCATAATAACAATCTCTAATTTAATGTTTGTTATTATATTGTTAAAATATTTTTTAACGAGTTTATATAGAATATAAGTCGATAAAATGCTGTAAAATTTTCTTTTAAAAAGATCCAATGGAAATTTCAAATATGTCCATCTCTTATAAATTGAGAACAATATGAATGTGATAGTCATTGTAGAAAACTACATAACTTTATTAATAAAAATTTGAAATTATTTATAATCATTACTGTAAACTTTATTAGCTAATTAAGTTTGATTCTATAATATTATATGAAATTCTGCTAATTGTCACGACCATCAATTTGGGTTTAATCCTTAAGTTTGTTTAAAGCATATTCCATTTAATAGAATCTAGAATATTTTAGAAATATTTATAATGTTTACTTAAAAGGATGGTGTAGATCAAATAAATATAATCTAGAATATTTTAGAAATTTAAAGAGTTTATTTAAAAGAATGGTGTAAATCAAGTCAATCTACACCATCCGTTAAGAAGTATGATTAATATAAATAAGGGTATATGCAATTCATTTGTAAGATCAGGTGAAGGCCATAACATGTAAGCCCTATGTACGTGGACCTTAAGGTAAGAAGCTCAAATCATATTAGACATGGAATACTGAAGCAAATAAATGTACTTATCAAAAGATGATCATAAAGGTAAACTTATACAATCAAAATGCTCCATCATTCACACTTCAGGCCTTATTATAGCTATCAACATTCAAAAACAAAAGACATAATTCTAATATGTTGAATAATAATAATCTTTTTTCAAAAACACTAATATTTCTGGTCAACATTCAAAACAATCCAAAATAAAAATCATGTACAGAAGTGATATCAATCCAAAACAAAACAGAGTATTGATATACAACATTTACCTATTCTTGATTTCTGATATCAGAAATCAAGAACTCATGATTCAAGTCAAAACTGAAGCGCCTACAACTACATGACTACTTACTTCTTTCTTCCCCATCCACAACTACATGACTACTTACTTCTTTCTTCCCCATCCACTTACTACCATGTTCTTGAGGAATTTCTTCGGTTTTTTAGCCTTCGGGAAAGCGAGGATTCTGCACAGAACAAGATAAATGATGAATCTTGAATATAACAGAAAGAAGATGAAAGATGAAGGAAAAAATATTCAGAGATCTATTGAACAATCTGTATAAATTGTAC
Organism: Verbascum thapsus; assembly: GCA_963669365.1. Lineage (NCBI taxonomy): Eukaryota > Viridiplantae > Streptophyta > Magnoliopsida > Lamiales > Scrophulariaceae > Verbascum > Verbascum thapsus. Next base: position 18,035,165 of record OY770108.1, read on the forward strand.
TTGTGATTGCAAGTCTAAAACCCCAACTATATATATACACAGGTGGAAAGCCATAACAAACTTAACTGTTGATAACCCCTTCATTAATCTTATCTATGATGAAATGACAATCTACCTTGTTCTTTCATGGAACACCAGATTAGATCCAATCTACAACGCTGAACTACTGTCAGAATATAGGTTAGCCACATGTTCACATACTATTTTAAACGGATTTAATATTCAATTTTGACTCAATAATTACCCACATTTTTGTGGTATTTCTTCCCTTTCTTGTCTTTGTTCTTGCCCTCGGGAAGGGGCCGATTCTGCACACAAGAAAAAATAAAAAATGAAAAAAATAAATAAATCAAGTTTTCTCAAATGAAAAATTGGTGTCTACCTGAGGCGGATTACGGCAGGCACATTCACGGTCATTGCGGAACATCTCAGAAACGGATAGTGGAATGATCAATCCGCAGTATTTGCACAGAAATCCAGACCCCTTCTTGTTTTTACCCATATTACTGACTTTTAGAAATTATTATCAGCCACATTTTGTTATTTTTAATTAATATGATATACATATAACACAACTTTGAAAAATTACCTGTTTGCGAGAATTTGTTATGTGAGAGCCCGCTTTCCTTTATTCAAAATGAGGGTAAATGAGAGAGATAAAAGAAATTTTTACTTTTTCACCATATATGTAGCAACATATATTGCACAACAACCCCTAAATTATGAATAATATTTTATTTATGTCCCTAATTTTTATTTTATCAAATTTTTATTGTGGCTTATTTTATGCAATTATAAATTGAGTCTTGCTAATATTAAATTTTTCAAAATATACATATATTTTTACAAAAATGGGTGGGACGGCAATGTTAAAAAATTTAACATATGCATATGTTCTAAAAAAAATTAAAAATTTTAACAAATGATTATAATAAGAACAATAATAATAACAAATAATTAGAATATGCATCTCATTCCCTATGATGCAACTTTGTAGAGCAAATTGCCGCCTTGGTCTCATAATATAATACTTATTCCCTTCCAATCTTAGTCTTATTAGTGACAAACTGTTAGGCGGTAGGTGCTGCGGCCTTGGAATATGACATTATTTGAGTTGAGACAATAATAAATATAGAAAATAAGGGACACAAAATTTTACGTGGTTCACCCAATTTAGGCTACGTCCATGGGACAAGGCTTTGATAATATCAATCTGAAAGGAATTACAAATGTCTTTACTAATTACAAAGAACGGAATAATTTTATCCGTTTCGAACTAGTAAAACACTCTCACACTCTCTTTTATAACAAACAAAAAGAGAAGAAAGTTTATAGGAAGAAATGGAAATGTTTTTCGGGATGAATTTTGATCACTCGGGCAAGCTCTATTTATAGGAGATTTTGCCCGGAAATATGTCATGCATGACCTCATTTCAACCTACATTTTTGACAAAAAATATCATGCTTGCTCAAATTTCAAGCATGATATTTGAATTATGCTTGTTCAAGCATGACATTTGACAAAAAAATGTCATGCTTGCTCAAATTTCTAGCATGGTATTTGACACAAACTTGTAAATTTTAGTCCCAATCTTAAAAAAACAGACAGAAACAATTAATTTGATCATGATAAAATATTTAATTAAAGATCGACGGGCTGGTCAGAGCATTCTGAATGTACAGTAGATGCACTTCACCCTAAGTAATTCCATCATTTGTTTTAGTGGATGAGACGAAAATTCCAAAAAATAGAAATAAAATCTTATGGGACTAATTTTACAACTTCAAAAAAAATAAGACTGAAATTGCAACAAGCTCTATCCTAGGGGTGTTCACGAGTCGAGCTGGCTCGCGAGCTCGACGAGCCGGCCCGAAAATAGCTCGATTCGAGCTCGAGCTCGAGCCTAACGAGCCGAGCTTCCAATCGAGCCGAGCTCGAGCCTAAAATAGCTTGTTCGCCAGCTCGCGAGGCCGGCTCGCGAGCTGGAATTAAAAATTAATTTTAATTAAATATATAAAAAATAAATATTTATTCATATATTTTTATATGATATGATATGTTATAATAATATATGTATAAATAATAATATTTTTGACAATAATTATAACTATATTTAATAATATATGAATAAATATAAAATTATTAATAATTTTTAAAAAATATATATATTATTTTTTTAAAAAATATTATTTTATTAAAAAAAATATTGTTTTATTAAAAAAAATTCATTTTTTTGACCTCGAGCTCGGCTCGAGCTCGAGCTCGAAAATTGTGGCTCGAGCTCGAGCTCGACTCGTGAACACCCCTACCCTATCCTATGGACCAATATTGCAATTTCCCCTAATTTTGTGGTTCGCTTTCATTTTCGGTTTCCTTTTCCACACTAAGATCCTTAGTCCAAATATAGCATAAGATGTTTTGAAAAACTTATAAGCCCACCCAAGCACCCTTTAAGAAGGTGTACGGCTAGGTTTACTTTAAAGAGCTTACATTTTGAGCGAATGGGATCATCTGCTCCATCAATGTACTCCATTTCCTGTTTCAACCAATTGATGGGCGACACGTGGCCTCTTGGACGGAATTGACTAACGGTGTAATATAATTATGTTAGCTACAAAATGCATTTGGAAATTAGGAAGAAAATCTATTAATTCCTTCTCTCTTCTCTCTTCTCTCAATCAAACCGATGCAGAAAAGGAAATTTCCAAAATTGTGCTGCCATCTTCACCAAACAAAAGAAGGAAAAAAAAAAAAAAAAGACTCTCATCCTCCATTGATGCAAGACGAAGGAAACCCACAAAAATCGAACTCAAATCGGCGGCAATTGAATTATAATAAAATCTGGTAATCATTCTTGGGTTGAAGAATGCATCTGGACAAGAACTAGACACAAATTCAAAAGGGTTTTGGGACAAAGTATCTGGATTTTTGTGTGTAAATAACCTGCATTTTATGAAATTTATCCCTAAGCAAAATCTGGCGACCTATTCATGTATAAGGGTCAATTGATTAGCAAACAAATTATTGATCAACTTCTATTTCTTCACTTTGTCATTGCATTCAACCTTTGTTGATCTTTAGATAGTCTATATTATTGATTCTGGTTATGTCATCTAAGTTACCGAGTCATGATTAAATATCTACAATATGTGTTGTACTGGTAATCCCGGGTAATGAGACGAGAGTCATGAAAATGCTAAACCGTATATCAGAAATTGGATCAACAATAGTGATGGGAAAGAATGAGATGCTGCATACATCTGGGCATGTCCTTCGTCTTGCATCAATGGAGGATGAGAAAGTCTTTTTTTTTTTTTTTTGTTTCCTTCCATGTATTGTTTTGTTTGGTGAAGATGGCAGCACAATTTTTGGAAATTTCCTTTTCTGCATCTGTTTGAGAGAAGATCCTAATTTCTAAATGGGTTTTGTAGCTAACAGAATTATATTACCCTGTTAGTCAATTCCGTCCAAGAGGCCACATGTTGCCCATCAATTGGTTGAAACAGGAAATGGAGTACATTGATGGAGTACTTTTAACATAGCCAAACAGCCTCATAACAGATACGCTTAAAAAGCCAAGAGAGTAACATCTTCACAGCTATGAAACATATCCCTTGTTTATTGAGATCTTCATATAGAGTGCTAATATTAGGGCTAATGAACATATATCTTTGTTAGTGAAAAAACCAAGCATCAAGGAAAAAATTGAACTTTCTCATGAAGCTGCTGAAAACGATCCAATTTTTCATGTGGGTAAAAAAAAAGGGGTTTAAGAATGAGGTTATTCATCTTGACACTGGATACATCAGGAGTGTCTGGTGAAGGTGCAGGATAAAATTTATAAAATTTCATATTCGTAAATGCAGCCTTTTTATATTGAATGGATTTTCATGAAGCATATGCATGCCAATCAATGTAGAAAATATAATAGTAAACTTTACAAATTATGTTGCAGGTAATATAGTAAAACCAGTGATAATCAAATATAATCTGAAAGCATACCTCCATTTCATCAAACTCACAGAAAACCTGGAGGCACAGGTGAATTAAGTTAGCTTGTTTTATTTACTAATATAACTTCATAAAGTATCCGATATTTGTTAATTTTATGCGCAACTTGAACACTGCCTTTAATTGTCATGGATATGATCAAAAGTAATAGTATAAAAAGTAGGATCTTACTGGCTTGGGAATAAAATCGGCACCACTGTGCTCTGTTCCAGTTCATCTTCTTGAAGGGGTTGGTAGAAGTCTGTCAAAAATTGAGAGGTGTTACGAAACTACTTCTACTTGATGCAGCAAGGACCACTGAGATGATTAATAAACCACAAAGAAGCTTTTTATGAATTCAGTGCTCACTAAACTACTCAAATGTGTGTTGTGTCAGGGAAATGGAATTTCATTTTCATTTCACAAAGGGATGATGATGTTTTAATACTGTAATAGACATTTAACTTGGTGAAATTTTGATTTATTTCTACATCCACAACTTAAACGAGTATACTCACAAGAGCAGAGACTAAGAGGCTGATGTTATAGGCATCAAACTGATTTGGACTTTTGGAGATCACCAGTATATATTTACATTAAAGGATTTCGCAAAGCCTTTCACTTTATAGTCCAGTTATATTTTAAAAAAATGCCAAAAGTCATCAAGCCCTATAAACTTTTCTCTTAATATAGATCAAGGTTTTGCTATATCCAGAATTCAGAAGCAGAAGGAAAATGAAAGTGTAATGCAGTGGCAGAAAATCAATGAAGAGAACGAAACAACAAGTTCACTCACAAGGTAAGCAATACTCAAACTTCTTTAAACGTTCCAACTTCATTTGTTTGAGACCAGCCCTGCAACAAGCAAATTTTGATGTAAATGTAGGAAGTTCACGAGGACATCTATTCCTTCCTATTTCATGTTCTCCTTCAACTTTCCATATAAAGGCAGTTATGCACTTAGTCTAGAATTTAATCATAATGGTCGCAAATTAAAAGGAATAGAAAATTCATAAAAAGAATTTTTCTAGCTTTTTCCTTTGAAACCTTTTATTTAGTCTTTTCCTTTGAAATACATGTAATAGTTAGAATATCCCAAGCTGACGGAATAGAAAATAAATAAATTACAGAAAGCACTTGGCTGAGACTAATTTACATAATCTTAATCTTGATACTGTGAGAGATCTATTTCAAGTGGGAGCAGAAAATAGATTCACCTCCTCTGATTACAGCTCAATATGAAAATTTGGGATTTTTTAACTCGTTCAACTTGAGATTCCCTACGCAAAATAGAATTGAACAAGTGTTAACAATTTGACAGAGGAAATTAGCTGTTAATAGGATGAAGGAAGAGTTTGAAACCTTTTTCCCAGTCCATTTTCATCTGTTTCATAGGCAGAATTTCTTCAGTCTCCCTTTGGACTGATTTAATACCAATTTTGTCAGAAGGTGGAAAAGGCGATACCACCTGGCAATTGAAGGGGATTTAGATCAAAGAGGAATACTTCAACGATTACAATCAAAGAGCAAATGGTGAAGTTTACAACATAACAAGCAACACCATAATTTACTTTATTTAGGAATACTATATAGTGATGAAAATCTTCAGAACATGTATTTCTTTGTTGGAGAGGAGTTCGGTAAAGCACAGATCATTCAATTGGCATACAGGTAAAAGCTACAAATCTCCCACTTCCATACAAGATCAATCAACAAGCACTTTTACTTTAGTGGATAAAAAGATTGGAATGCCATGTAATGGTTAGTCGTACAGAAAGTTTCAGGGCTTACAGCAACCACAACAGGTATCATTGTAACTTTTCCTTGACCTTGGAAAGAGACCAATTGAGCTGCAGAATAAGAAACAGTAATTAGGAAACCAAGGACTGATATAAGATGATTGCTTGGAGAGAAGCCAAATAACCAAGCATTGTTTTAGCAAGAAAAATAATTTTTGCACCATATTTACAAAATAACGATAATAATCTTATATCTCAACTACAATTTTATAAAGTTCGTCAAACCATCAAATTTGTACGCAAAAAGTTATGTGTGGAGCACGTGATTGTTACATGTGATTTACGATTAAATTATAATTAAATTTGATTATTGATTAAATTATGATTTAATTACTATAAATTAGTGTAAACTTGTAAGTAGTGTCCATATAGAAGAATAGTAAAATCACCTTATTCTAATTGTGATTATTTAGTTAATATATACTAATAGTTAATGTCTAAAATATTAATAAAAAGTAATCAATTGTTACTCTAAAATAATTAAATAAAAACATAATCATTCATTTTTTCACTTAATTTTAAGTACTTTTATTGGGATAAATATAGTTTTCGTGCAATCGCAAAATCGGTCCCCTATGTTCCGCGTACGTCAATTTAGTACCTCAACTTACCACATTTTGACACAATTGGTCCCTGCCGTCAATTGGTCGTCCAACTCTAACGGTTCGAGCATGTGCGGCGCACGTGACAAGCAAAATTTGGGGGAAAAAATCAGTCTAAAGGACTTTAACAAAATAAGTTAAAAATCATTAAATAATAATTTATTATATATTTATTTAACTATGAGATTAATTTTTTAATTTATAAATTATATCACTTCAAATTTTATTTTATACATAATTTGGGGAAATGAATTTTTTCCATAATAAAAAGATAGAATAAAATGTCAAGATCCGAATCGTAACAATTGACCCGAAATTGAAATCCGATTGGACCTTCCTTGTTCGCGTTAACTCTCTCTCTCTCTCTCATATTAACCTTATGATGTTAGTAGAATAGGATCAGATTCTGATTTTATCACCATGATTTGAATTGTTTCTTATCAATTTAGTTTATTTTTTTACAATTGTATTGTTTCTTATTTGAATAATGCAACATTTATATGGAATGTTCAATTTATGTCACCATCTGTTTGTCTGAATGTCTAGCTTACAATTTTGTCCGTATTTTCTCTGTTTGTGATTTTTCTGTAATTGTTGGGATACATTTGCTAGTATTTCATCTCCGTTTTGATCACTGTAGCTGTTTTAAGCTACCATAATTGACCCCATGTACACTTTTGGTTTGAAACATTTTCAGAATCTCAATTTCAGCACAAACCCTTCTCATTTGTACCACTCTTGGTACATACGTTAACTACTTGACGGAGAATGTTACATGATATGATGTGGCTGTTAACTTCACACGTGGAGTCAAGAAATGAGATAACGATAGTACCAAAAATGAAACGAATGAGTATAATTTGGCACTACAAATGAGATTTTTCCCGTTTATTTTAACGAACACGTGCACAAATCACATGCAGACTTGAAAGTTTCGTGCTTTTTCCTTACCAAGAATGATACAAATTGGTTGAGTTTGTGGCAAAAGTGAGATTTCGAAAGTGTTTGGTACCAAAGGCGTACACATAATTACTTATGATAAGAAAAATGAGACATTTTTAAAATCATAAATAGATACATTATGGCAAGGGATTGTGTTTGAGTAATGGAAAATGCTTTATATGGTTTCAAGGGTTTATGTTTCTGGAGTTGAAATTAACTAAAACAATGTCATAAACACAGCATTTTATCATGGATTATGAGGGAAAGAGGAGTAAAGTCTTTATTTGAATTATTACACACGACGCTTACATATTACATTTACGTTCTATGTCACAATAGCTTAATTTCATTGAACTACTTACTTCTGTTATATTGCCTTTTGTATTTGAGAGCTGATTGAGTAATACATGTTTTAGTAAAATCATGGATCGTTGGGTTGGAGTATTGAAAATTCAGTTGCATCCAAATAGCGACACTTTCTACAGGGTTGCTGCATCTCTTGGCCTCTCATCTTCGCCCAAAAACCTTGCAGTAAGCCTTACATGCTTTACTATGGCTTGAATTGAGCACTTTATTTCTCTTTGAATTATGTGTGTACTCATATAACTATTCACTATGGCTTAAATATCTGTAATTTGAACACTTGTTAGTCTTTTTTTTTTTTGACTCATTTTATTTATTTCTTCATTTTGTAAATCACTATAATATTTTTTTTCTAAATATTATCCGATGTGTTTCAAACGTGAAGTTAGTTTCATTCTTCAATAATAGGTGATATTTATGTAAACTATCGTAAAATAGTTGGTCACATACAAATTCAGAATAAAATGGTATCCCTAACTTTTTATAATTCCATATAATCTCTATAATTAACAAATATTATCAAATTTTATAACGAAAACATTAGGTCCCAAATTCAATCAACATTATAGTATTCGGGTTATTACAGTTAGATAAAATGTTATGTGGACATATTTTGTAACATAGTACAAGAGGAGGACGATTTAATAAAATAAAGTAAGTTACAATTATAATATATCGATAATTAATCGTATTAATTTTTATTTAGTATTCATGTACTTATAGTTAGCATTTATCTATTTATAATATAGCATTTATCTTTTTAATTATAAATGTATATTTTTTTTTTCTACGATTATAATGTGAGCTGGTGAACAATAAGGGAAATGCTTGGAAAATTACAGTTCTAAACGTGAGTTTTTCATAAATATTGATTTTTTATACGAAATTCTCTATATATTCATAAGATATGGTTGAAGTAAATTATAACTATACGATATATCTATTTATTAATTTTTATTTGCTATATATGCAGTCATTATTAATATTTATTTTATATTTTTGTAAATTTTTCTAATTTTTTAAACAAGTAAATAAATTGTGACACACGCCAATCATTTGTTTCTTTAATATAATTCATTTATATAGTCAATTTAAAAAGTTTATATATTCAATGTTATGTTCCATATTTCAAATGTAATTTAGCTTCGTGAACTTTTATTGAATAAACTATAAGTTTTTGAAGGCTAAATGTTGATTATCATGAATTAAAGACTGAATTATTATATAACGAACTACGTAATTGAAAATTAAAGCCTAGACAATGATTTAAATAAGTAAAGTAATATTATAATCCTCTTGTTTGTTTCGTACTTCTTTCTTCTCATTAAGTTCTATATCTGTAGGAGTTTTCAATGTTCTCTATTCACCTCTTTCTTTATTTTTTTTCTCTATTTTCTTAAGCAACCGTTAAATGTTTCTTCTCAAGATTATTTCACGTATTTTTATTTTGAATATCAAATATTTTTTTCTAGAAAACACAATAAACTGATATAAATAATTATCTACATTATGTTTGTTTCACTGTTAATCAAAGTGTCGACAAGTAAAAAAAATGCAAATATATTGTACTTACAAGTTAATGCATAATCAAATAATAATAATAATAACATAATTGGATAATATTTCTGCCTCTGAACGTGATTTCCGCATTATTTACTTTGAATCTCAATCCATATTTCAAATTAATATTCTTCTAATAATGATATTTGGTAAGATGGAAGAACATTCTAAAGTATTGTAAATTTACAATTGATTAAATGAATATTTAAAATAATTGAAGGTGAAAAGTGTCATTTTTCAGTCCCCTACTTATACGCCAAAATTTGTTTTGGTCCCCTCATATTACGAACACATTAAGTTGATTTCTTATCTATTTCCATTTATTTTGATCATTTCGTTAACTCCTCTGTCCAGATTTTGAGTCCAAAATCATATTTTCTCATATTCCCCAATATTTGGTTAATATTATTTGTTGTAGATGATCATGTGCAGCTAAATATGCTCATATTCAAACATATTCATTACATTAATTTAAGTAATTTAATATTTAATTAACATAGTATTTGTCAAGAAAAAGTACTTTTGTTAGAATATGAAAGTTGAGTTTGAAATATTATACAAAAAATAAATATATAAATATATATATATGAACACTTTTAAAAATTATTGTAAAGTTAAATATTGAGTATTTTTATTAATAAATGATAAGTTATTCGAAATTCGAAATACTATTGAAATATATGATTTTTCATTTTGGACATTTGTAATAGTTTAAAAAATACATCTAAACATTTTCATAAACTTAATGTATAATTTAAATATTAAATATTCTAAATACTTTAAAGATTTATCCATATTTCATTCAAATTTACAAATTATTCTAATATATGATTTTAATATTTTCTAAATATATAAGTTGAGCTTTATGTTACTAATATATTATCTTATTTTTTGTCAAATAAAAGTACTTTTTATATTTACAATTTTTTATAGAATAGAAACTTCAATATTTTTGAATTTTCTAGATATGTTTTGGATATTCTTTTACTTTCTAAGTTATTCATATCCATGTGATCATTTTAAAGTTCTGAAATATAACCTAAGATGATAAGTAGCTCATATTTTTGTGTTGTGGGTAATATCATTTAGGGATGATAAATATATTGGGGTGAAAGTTGACATAAAAGTAAAATTGGCTTAAATTTATTTTTGGGCAAAGAGAAGATGAAAATTAGAAGGACAATAGTTTGGATGAATGTTTTTAAAGTGCGTTTTTGTTTTTGCAAAACAAAAATATGAAAAAGACGTTTGGTTGGCTTGTTCTCACTTTCTGTTTTTGAAAAACAAAACTCCAAAATCTGCTATTTTGCAAAACAGGTTTTACCTGTTTTTAAGTTTTGTAGAACACTTTTACACTCCAAACTAAAAAAACACACATCACTTAAACCCTCATTGAAAAAATATATTCTTTTTCTCTCCTCATTTCACTCATCCTCGCATCAAAACACTCCCCTTTACAAAGTTTTTCGATTTTTATTTTTTTCTAAATAGTCAACCAAACAGGATTTCAACATTATTTATACTGCAAAATTGTTTTGATAAAACTGTTCTTCAAAACTATTTTGCAAAACTTCAAAAACAAAAACAATCCAAACAGACCCTTATATTGTCTATCTGGCTGTTGGGTGGAGAAGTTGATAAAAAATCAAAATCAATTTAACCAGATAACTTGAATGGTCAATTAATTAAGTCTAAATCGGGTCCAAAATCGATATTGTTGTATAAGTGAGGGAGGAAAATAGAATTTTCTTCAACTGAAAGCAATAAAATGAGAAATTAAAATTATTGTAAGCACATGAATTATTTTAGATTTTTAACTTTGATTTTATCTTTTCCTTTTCTACTTTTATTCGTTCACAAAATTTCCTTTGTAAAAGTACGTTCATTGAGAATGAGAATTATAGATGTAAATTAAATGTGTTAACAAATTAATTTCCAAATTGTTATGTGGCATTCATAACACATTCTTATGAGTTAAATTTATGTTTACATTCTAGTTAATTTATTCATGTTGATTCATACACATATAAGATGATGATAACTTCTATCTTTAAAATCTGTGTCTAATACCTTATGCAGTATTAGCACAATATGTAATGATGAAAATCTCTCACATAGATTTTGGAGTTATTATTAACATATACTAACAAAATTGGCTCTATATGGGTGTGAATATTTTGTTGTTTTTAAGTTATGTAGGCTTGTCCAAGGTGAATTTTGGCATAAGCTTATGCCAAAATTATTTACGACTCGAATTGGCTGGCAATATGCCAACAATTTAACGATTTTTGCTAATGAGTGAGCGGCGCGGCGGTGGTGTTTCGTGTTTGGGGTTTTTATATGTATTTAGCTTTGTTTTCGTTAGGGTAAATTAATTCTTGATTTCTTTGTATGTGTAACTTGAGAGTATATGATTATTTAAAGATCATTTAATTTCAATTTATTTGACATGTCAGATAAATTTGAAAATATTTATTTTTATATTCGATAAAATTTAAAATTTAACAAAAGTATTAAATTAGTTAAAATAGATATACAATCAAATGATACTCTAATATAATTTTTTACATCGATAAAATTGAAATTAATTTAAACAATTATTTACTCAATGGTACTCTAATAAAGATCTAGAAAAGTGAAAATTAAAACAAAAATTACTAGTATAAATTTGTTGACCCAAACCTTAAAATTTGTTTACCCCCTCAAATGTCATTTTTTGGTTTAGTAAAAAACATTACATTTACACCCCTTGAGGGTATTTTCGTCATACATAAATATGACATCATTGGAAAGAGGATGACATCATCAATTGATAATCTCATCAAGAGTAAAATAGAAAAAGTACAAAATTTATTTGCTAACATCAGCAAAAAGTTGACCGAAAAAAGGACAGAGGGTGTCCGTGTTATAAAAAATATTTGAAATGGGAGATATCTGTAATTACCTTCATAATTATAAAAAGTTTTGGAATTTTTTTGTATATTCGACATTATAGAGGGGAGGTATATGTAATTTTCCCTAATAGTTATTATAACAAATAAATAATCTCATATCATTATACACACCAAAATAAATAGAAGACATTGAGACCAAACTGAAAAATGAGATCACTTAACATAAATGATAAAGAAAATGTAAATATACAAAGCAAAACCTTTTTTATGCTATGACGAATAGAACGTGGTATCCATAAAAAAAAAGTGAATGGTATGTGGCTATCTATATAGGGGTCTAAACTATAGAAAAATACATAAGTCATTTATACTTGTTAACTACTAATTTCAAGTTCCCACCCAAAATTACATGAGTCAATGTTAAACTATAAATTACAACATTTTTAAGACGATCATATTCAATTGTTCATAATAGAAGTTCCAAATTGATAAACATTTGGTTTGAGGTACTAATAAAGTTATATATAGACCATTTCGTTATAAGATATAATACAAAATTCCCCAATATTATATGCTTGGAAAATCATAATCCGAAAAATAATTAAAAAAGGTACAATATCTTCCTAAACCAAAATATAACAAATCAAAAGTACAATATCTTTAAAACTTATAAAAACATTTGAAAAATACACAATAAGACCATGTGCCATGCATGATTAATGTCTTCAAATGCTTATTTGTGTATGATATATGTATGAAGCAAGACTGTAAGAAAATACTTAGAAGCATTCATATATATATATATATATGTAGCAAGATTATAAAGAATAATATTAACTATTAATTTCAGTTTTCTCACTCAAATTTACATTAAATAATGTTAATATAATTTCAAGTTTATGCATATTCATTTTGATTATAATAAAGAAATTTATTTACGTTGAGAATAATATTACCCCATTAATCCATTCAAAATAATTATATTTCCTCTCTTATATACTAAATTCTTTATCTTTTATTTAATTTTAAGGCGGTATTTTTATCTTTATTATTAGTTTCTGTTTCTTTTTCCTTTGATTCTTTATTTTTATCTACAAAATTATAAAATTGAAAATTATTGCATATTTTAAAAGTATGTCACTTAAAATCATGTTTATATTTCAGATTTTGAAGAGTTATTTTAAGTGCACAATATTTCAGTATATTATCTAATTTGCTTCAATTGATTTTAAACTTGTAGCAAAATAGAGAATAAAAAGTACTATTTAAATATCCAGTTAAAATAAGCAAATAAATACTAATTAATAGTATACAGCTAAGATAAACACCTTAGTGTGTAAAATAAATAAAAGAATATTTTTTATGATGGCAGATTAACTTAGTTTTCAGTATAATCATTAAGTACATAATTAACCTTAATTTTTCTGTAGCTTAAGGTGAACTACAAATAGTGTCATAAGATAATGAACCACCAATTACACTCACATCTTTTTTTCCTCAAATTTATTCTTTTTATAGAACTCACATGGAATACTCATTAAACTTAGTTTCATAAGATATAATTTATATAGAATCCATTCAAAATTATATGTCGCTCATTAAACAAATAAGAATTTTTTATTCAAAACTATGTGAAAAATAAATCAATAATTAAACAATATCTAATTTAAAACATAGACAAAATTAATTGATTATAATGAACATAGTAAATCATTAATTATAGTAGTGTGTACTATGAGCAATAAGTTTAATTAGGAGGTTTCATTAATATAATTAATTAATAAACATAACTAACCATTCCTAGTATTTAAAATATTCACTCTGGATATATAGTTTTCATAAAAATATTTAAAATATAAATCATTATCGGATTATTATAATCAATTATAATAGAAGATATAGATAAAAGTTTATCATTTCCCCTCTCATATAAATCTTGACATTCATAAAATTAAATAGTTGGGAAAAATCTACCTGATTTTTATGTTTGTAGAAGACAAACATTAGAGTAAAATAATATGAATATAAAAACACTACAATCAATCAATGTTGGTGAAAAGGGGACTAATATATAAAAGATGAAATGAATTATTATAAGCAAAATGGACCTCCCAAACACAGTCAATGAAAGCAAAGCTCAATACATATTAATATATGATTAAGATCCCTAGCTAGTGAGAATCATACTTGAATTACTACAAGACCCTTGTGTTGCTGATCATGCATGTGGAATACATATATACTAATTCATCTTGATAACTCGTATCTGTTCAAAATACGATTTTACTAATATTTTGGAGAATATAATGAGTAGTGATGAACCTGCATGCATGCAATAAACTCATCAACTTCATCCCTCTAATTAATCCTACATATCTTCAGTGTTGGAATATTGGGAGGTATGCTACAAATTGCAAGTTGTAATCTCACAAGTAGCTAGCATTCGTTTGTTTTAGGGATTTACTTCCTAATTTTTGTATATCACTTATTTACATATATATATATATATATATATATATTGAACAAGACTATAAACAAATACTTACACCATTGATCATATATATTCTTGTAAGCAAGCAATTAGTTTTCTTGTAAACTGTCTTCATTTAAATACACAATGAATAATTCTATCATTAATTTCACGTTTCTGACCCAAATATGCATTAAACAATGTTAATATAAATTTCAAGTTCATGCACATTAATTTGGTTATGATAATTAAAAAATATTGAATTTGAGGATAATACTACTTTATTGCTATAGAATAAATATATGCATTGAACAATGTCTATATAAATTTAAAGTTCATACACATTCATTTGGTTATAATAATTAAAAAGTAATTTAATTTGAGGATGATACTAATCTATTACAATAAAGTAATTTTAGTCAAAATAAAAAGGTTGAAAAATATAAAGCATGTAAATCATTTCATGTGTAAAGCATGTAATCTTATAAGTCATTATGATAAAGCATTTAAATTAGAATATAATAATAATAATAGTAATAATATATAGTAAGATATAAGTATTGATTTCAAGTTCATGCACATTTCATTATTATCTATTGATTTCAAGTTAATGCACACACAATTATTTGACAACAATAATAAATTTGATTAGGTTTATTTTAGTCTTCTATGTTGAAAAGTGTAAATCATTTCATGTGTAAATCATTGGTATTTTTAGAATAAATATAGATATAGATAGATATAAAATAGATAGATTGTGGGACATCCAATGTAGATATCTACACGATCGTGCAAATGAGTTCATAATTAATATCTGAATAATAAGGGAAAAATATAAATAACCCCCACGTGAAATATTTTATTGGCTGAAAATCCCTTGTGAAAAAAATATAGTCTAAAAACCCTCTATGAAATTTTCAAATTGCATGAAACCCCCTATGAAAAAAATATAACCTAAAAACCCCTGTAAAATTTTTAAATTGCATAAAAGAAGCATTGTAGGAAAGAGAAGTACAGCAAATTGATTTATTCATAATGAAATATATATTTTTTAGGTTCCAATTTACAATACAATTACTGACTCAATTATCATAAGCAAACATCAAAATGCATAAGCAAGTTTAGTTTAACCAGAGATATCAATGGCCTTCACCTCAGGCTTCTTCACTTCCTCCTTAGGCACCGTGTCACAGTGAGTACTCCGTTCTCCATCGCCGCCTTCACCTAATCCAGCTTCATTCATCTCTTTCTCCCTGTACCTCTCGCCGCTAATCTGCAAAATCGACCCATCTTCGACCTCAACTTTCACTTGTTTCTTCAACCCTGTAAAATTTGAAAATTTTATATGGGGTTTTTAATATATATTTTATTCACAGGGGGTTTCATGCAATTTGAAATTTTTGCAGGGAATTTTAGGCTATATTTTCAAGGGGTTTCATGCAATTTGAAAATTTTACAAGGGGTTTTTAGGCTATATTTTTTTCACGAGGTTAAGTCAACAACATGAGGGGATATTTGTATTTTGTCCGAATAATAATGTTTGATTAAGTAAAGTTAATACATTAGTTTATTTGAAATTATTGATTAAAATAGTAGCATTCTCACATAAGAGTTGGAATAGGACACATCTTCCCACTTTACTTATCCGTAATAAATACTTTCCGTCTTTCCCTATAAACAATCAAATCTTTTTTTTATATTATATATTACCATAATTATTAGTTATCGAATTCTATTAAACTCTTTCGGAACCAGAAATCTAATCTCACATAAAAACGTACTTTTTCCCTTTTTCTTTGAGGATTAGGAATCCCCAGAATATATATATATATATATATAACATTATTTGAACGTCAAAATCAATTTGATTTGCCCTTGCTATCTAGCTTTGTTACCGGTACTTTTGAACGTCACAATCAATTTGATTTGTCTTGCGATCTAGCTTTGTTACAGGTATTATTTCTATGATGATTATATTATCATATTCTCGATAAACATATATGTGTATATGTATATATATATGCGTGCATGTGGTTTCATAAATATTACATTCAAAATATGATTTTCCAGTTAATCATAGAGTAAAATATTTGTATTTTAGGTTTCGTAGATTCAATTTGTATTTGTATTTGTATTTTAGGATCTATCTTGCATGTGGGTGCTAATTGCTGTATTAATTTCCCTGTTTTCATATACTGTATTTTGTTGTATAATTTAGATTTGGTAATGAATCAATTATTTTGTTCTTTTATATTCAATCTGTATTCGTATTCTCCGGAAAAAAAATTAGCATGACTGATAAAGGGTTCAATTTAGTGGTTATGTTTGTTAACTACTTGAGAAAACAGATGAGTTTTTATGCCATGTTTTTGTTGTTGTTTGTGATGTTTATATTCTATTTACTTTCTTTTAGATTAATTATGTAAAGTAAACAAAATTTGCAAATAATAATTTTTTTCAAATACTATTTTATGGTCAACTGTCAATTTCCTATACGCAGTCTTATCCTAGTCAAAGTCTATTTCCTATTTTTCTTTTTCTCTTTTGTATTTTTTAGTCAAATAAGAGTTGGAGTATGACAATCTTCCCACTTTATTTACACATCAAATTTTGATATACAAAATTTGTATGCAGGATTAGTGGTCAAATTCGTAGACATACAAAATGACGAAGGGTTGGTCAGATCTTGTTCCGGAGCTACTAAGTAGTATACATTCACGTTTACTTTTGACGAGAGATCGTTATGCTTTTAAAGCTGTATGCAAATCATGGAATTCGATAGTTCCTATTAAATCGACAAATCTATTATCATTGCCACCATCAGATGACTCACCCTACTATTCTTCTCCATGTTTAATGATCTCTCAAGGTAGAAATAATTCATGGAAGTTATTCCACTCGGTGTACAATGACTTTTACTGCTTGGATTTTCCAGAGTTGATGAATGCTAAAATTCGCTTCTCTAAAGACGGATGGTTACTCATGTCTAGGGGTCAAAACTTATTTTTCTTTAACCCTTTCACTAAGGTAAAAGTGAATATTCCCTCTTTCATTTCTTGTGATTCTATGTCATTTAACTTTCCACCAACTTCGGAATCTTGCGTTGTTATTGGGATCATTTCCACTGGTTGTACTAGTGATATGGGTGTCCTTGATTATGGGGGTGGATATTCTTGGCGAATCTTCTCTCCCACATATATTTCGCGGGAATTTAATATATCTACTTGTCCCCCAGTATTTTGTGAAGATGTGTTTTATTTTCTAGACAAATACGGAAATATACGCACTTTCGCTCCATACCCATACCATCCAAAACCTCCGTATATCGAATATGAAAAATGTCATCCGCCCAAGTTTGAAAAAGAACTTCGACAATGTTATATTGCAGAAGTGGAAGAAGAAATATGGGGTGTTTTTGTCATGAAGGACAAAAGTATTTGCGTAAAAAGGTTAGATTTAGGCGAAAAGTTTTGTTTTGAGAAGCTCGATTATGTGTACAGTATGAAGTGGGTGACAATGGAGAGTTTAGGAAATAAATGCTTGTATGTTGGTCCGAATGGATCATTTGCCGAGACATGCATCGTTGAAGGAATGGCGAATACAATATACTTCAACAAATTTCATGGATGCAATGGTGTTTTTTACTCAATGAGCAGTGGCATGTATCACTCAATCGACGGCGAATATATTAGCAGAGATTCTCTCGAGTTATCTGAGACTTATAACAGCACTTGGATTAAACCTCCTAGAAGTACTTGTATTAAACCTGTAACTCAAGAGGACATTGATTCATGGCTTTCTTTTGTTTGATTTGTTTTCCCATTTTTTCTATTTTATTTTAATGGAATAGGTAGTTTTAAACATAGTTTTTGCCAATGTTTATCTTCCATTTTATTTGAATAAAAATTTATATTCGAATTATGTTATATATATATTTAACAATATTAGACTTTTTTCTTGCAAAAAATTAATGATTATATTTTGAACAATAATTTGATTTTATATGCAAAAAGGTATTATTGGTATTTATTTTAAACTTAAGTTTTGTCGAATTGTTTGAATGATAATAGATCAAAAAACTTGAAGATGAGAAAAAATCTACAAAATGTATGTGGTGGGGTCATTTATAAACTCTTTTGGAATCAAATGGATTGGGAAATATTATTTGATCCAAATACTATCCACAACCATATCAAGATTAATATATGAAAAAAGATGGAAAAAATAAAATCAATAATTCCATACTTTTCTTTTAAAAGAAAAAGGTTTTAGCATAAATTCCTAACCAATATCTTTCTAGCTTTTTAGGCTTGGGGGAAAAAATTATGCCCCTTTTTTACTTTGGTTCCCACACAAGAATAACATTTAGATCAAATTTCCACACTTTTTTCTATGTGGGCTATAGTTTTGTTCCTTATTTTGTATGGTAAATTTCTTCTAAAAAAGCACTATTATTGTATTCAATTAGATAACCAAAAATTGATCACTTTTGGGTAGTTGAAAATGTTTCATAAAGGCTCCATACAATTAGTGTCATCAACAAATTTTATGGGCATTTTTTGTATGAGAAGTATATTGAATTATTAAATAGTTCCGGTTATTTATCGGTATGGTATAATGATGAGACAATGGTATTTTGTTATGTATTTTTATCACAAGCGCAATCATAATGTAAGTGTGTATTTCTGAATATGAAGGCTTGGATATGTTTTAATGGAATTTGAATCACTTGATATTATGTGAATTTTACTAAAACAAGTTCAAAATCTCTAATTTTAATAGGAAGGTAAGTTTAGATCTAAAGGGGTAAAGTACTTTTACTATCTGGGGTTTTGAATCACCTATTCCTCATACCTTTTTGAGCAACATTTACAGCATCTAGATTCTGATGTGTCTTATGGTAAAATTCATGAAAATTTCTCATACTCCTGGTGTATTTTATAACTAGGATCTCGAGGGGGGTAGTCATGTAATATACCCAATTTATTATATGTTTCAATGTCTTTTTTCGGCTGCTCCCCCATTCAGCAATTCCCTCCGGAAACCAAAGCGCAATCTCCTTCCTTCCGCTTTCGACCGCATCACTACCGTGAATAACATTCCTACATTCATAAAAGAATTCAAATGAGACTAGATATCGTTCAATCACAATGTTAAAAGCTATGTCGAAATTTGAACACGTTTTTTTTGAAAATAAACTTTCGTTATAATCAACGGCCTGTTTTCGAAAACGCCCATTTTAAAATTTATTTGTAACCACTTATCAATTCAAGCACATCTATCGTTTCATAGTGCTTTAAATTTGAAGTGATTAATCAATGTCGAAATTTGAACACGTTTTGAAAAGAAATTTGCCTTAAAATCAACGACAAGTACAACCCGTTTTCAAAAACGCCCATTTTCAAATTTATATGTGCTTAGTTATCGATTCAAGCACGTCTATCGTTTCACACTGTCTTTAAATTTGAAGTGATTAATCAATGTCGAAATTTGAACACGTTTTGAAAAGAAATTTTCGTCAAAATCAACTACAACCCGTTTTCAAAAGAAAACGCCCATTTTCGAATTTATGTGATTACTTATCAATTTAAGCACGTCTATCGTTTCACACTGTCTTTAAATTTGAAATGAATAATCAATGTCGAAAATTGAACACGTTTTGAAAAGAAATTTTCGTCAAAATCAATTACAACCCGTTTTCAAAAGAAAACGCCCATTTTCGAATTTATATGTAATTACTTATCAATTTAAGCACGTCTATCGTTTCACACTGTCTTTAAATTTGAAGTGAATAATCAATGTCGAAAATTGAACACGTTTTGAAAAGAAATTTTCGTCAAAATCAACTAGAAGCCGTTTTCAAAAGAAAACGCCCATTTTCGAATTTATATGTAATTACTTATCAATTCAAATATTGTTTTAAATTTGAAGTGATTAAGCAATTGTTAGAACTGTAATAAGAGAAAGCTTTACCTGCCAATATCAATGGCGTAATCCCCACGAATGGTCCCGGGAGCTGACTCAGCAGGGTTAGAGGCTCCAATGATCTTTCTTCCAGTAGCTACCACATTCTTACCCTCCCAAACCATAGCAACAACCGGGCCCGAGATAATGTACTCAACGAGACCATTGAAAAAGGGTTTTGCAGATAAATCAGCATAGTGCTTCTCAGCAAAAGGACGATCCACAGTAATAAACTTCAGACCTATACACAGAAAGAGATGCATATATTATTACCTCAGTTGAAAATACAATTCTCGATTGTCAAATCAAACGAGTTGAATAGCAGTAAATTGTCATTATAATGCCTCGTTAAGTTGACCACCTCGACCAAGAAGGTCAACCATGGCTCCATAATGATCCATTGAAGGTTCTATGCCATATTTCTCCTTCATGATGGAAAAATAACGACGCCCTTCACTTACAAGGCCCGAGTGGCTACAAGCTGAAATTACACATAAAAAAGTTACATCATTTGGACTTGTATTCCGGTTTTTGCACATGTCATCGAATAATTCGATAGCTTCCTTTCCAAAACCGTGTGTTCCATATCCATCTATTCATTGCATTCCACGTCGTGACATGTTTATCTTACATCATATCAAATAGCTTTCTTGCTGTATGAACAGCTCCACATTTTGCATACATGTCAACAAGAGCAGTCATCAAAAAGACATTCTTGTCCAAACATGTCCTTATAGTCAATCCATGAATCCACTTTGCTTGGCGCAAAACGGATAACTCAGCTACAGCAGTTACGACACTAACCAGCGTGAAAGAATCAGATTTCATATTATGTTGTTGCATTTTGCAAAAGAGATCAATAGCTTCGATTGTACGACCATTTTGAGCATAGCCTAATATCATGGCATTCCATGAGACTAACGTTTTCACTTTTAGTTTATGAAATAATTCAGCAGCTAAATCAACTCTTCTGCATTTGAAATACATTGAAATCAACGAATTCATCACTGAAACATCAGAATCTAGTCCCAAACGATTCGCTAGCTTGTGAATAAACTTACCACAATCAAGATCACACAAATTGGCGCATGCATTTAAAGCTCCCATAACAGTAACATTAGTGATCTTCAATCCTTCATCCACCATCTTCTGAAACAAATTCAAATATTCCACTGACTCCCCACTTTGTGCATAACCATCGATCATTGAATTCCACGAAACGACAGTCCTAGAACCCATTGAATCAAAAATCTTACGGGCAGCTCCAATTAGCCCACATTTTGCATACATATCTAACAATGCAGTGGCAACATTCACATACGATTCTAATCCGTTTCTTAACACATGCATGAATCGATCTTCCAATCATCAAATTCCCAATACTAGCAGCTGCAGGTAAAACCGAAACAATGGTAACCAAAGCAGGCCTATGTCCTTCTTCTTGCATCATAACAATCAATTCCAAAGCCCTTTTTGCCATTCCATTGTGTGCAAACCCCGAAATCACAGTATTCCAACACACCAAATCCCTCTCAGGCATTCTATCGAACATCTTATACTCCTCATGAACCATCCTACATTTTGCATACAAGTTCATCACACTAGTCATGGCAAACAAATTAGACTCAAAACCATTCACCACCAACTGCCCATGAATCTCCCTACCCTTCCTAGCATCACCACGATCAGCACAAGCTTTCAACAAATACGAAAAATTATACACAACCTGCTCAACCCCGTCGTTTTTCATCCGTAAAAAGAACTTCAAAGCAGAATCAAAATCAGATTGATGCGCGTACCCATTGAGTATAGTGCGGTAAAGCGGGTCAATCTTCACTTCGATGGGCTCGAACACCTTGACGGCGTCTTCTATGCTCCCGAATTTGCAGAACAAACTGACGAGCTTGGTCTGGAAGAGGTGCTCGTTGTAGAGGCCGTTTTTGATGATTACGGGCATGATTTGGTGTAGCTCTTTTCATGGAAGTGCATAGCTCGAGGAGAATGGCGGCTGGGTGTTTGTATATATGCGATGGGATATGGGTTCTTGGCGATAGAAATGCGGGTGGAGGTGTGCGGGACAGTAGCAATGAAGCCATGGAAGTTCGATTATACAGTAAGATTTTTGTTGTGATTGTGCGCCTGTAAATTGATTTCAGTTGATTTGGTTTTGTTGGGATTATTTTTGTGCCAATTTTTAACTTCGATTATTTATTTAAAATTGGTAAATATATACATGTATAGGATGTGTTTGGATTCACTTTTCAATTATAAGTCCATTTGTGAAATGGACTTTTTTCAAAAGGACATTTTAAATAAGTGCTTTTAAAAATGTAAAGTGTTTGGTGGGACTAACTTCTTATATAACTTCTCAATAAGTGCTGGAATAAGTGCTTTTAAAAACACATGTCATTTGATGCTCTATTAATCTAAACTGAGACGAGCCAAGGCAAATTTATTATTGTTGTTTATGTTCTTGAGATATAAATTTTGAAATACACATATCCTAATACATCTAGCTATATATTTTTATATCTGCTGACAACATTAGAATTTTAAATTCTCAATAATAATTTTTCTAGGTGTCTACTCGACTAAAATATTGGACTCCATAATACATAAAATTTCACAAAAAAAACTATTAAAAGTTTGGTATTCAGTGTCAAGTAACACTGAATGTTTAAATACGTATTTGGACATTAGCATCTGCATACAATTACTTTATATTGTCTCCTAATAATATCAATGGCTCTCATCCAACTGCAATTGCATAGGAGTTTATAAGTTGATCTAGTCAATTTATCGTGTATGTGTTTCTCAAGACTGAGCTCGGTATTCAAGCTGTCTACGTACCTCACTCTAGGATCAAGTCTGACGTAGTTCTATTGTGGAATATATCTTGTATAGCTCGTAGGTTATGAAAAACATCCCTTTACTATGGGGAACAATTTCTCTATTCCAAACCGTGTTCCAATCTCCTATTCCAGAAAGATAGTTGTGACATGTGTAAAAATATTTACACATGTAATACATCCCTTAATAAATGGATTTGTAAAATACACGTGTCACACATCTACCTTGTTGGAATAGGAGATTGGAACACGGTTTTGGAACAGAAAATCTTATTCCTTTACTATGAGCCTTCAATGTTCTATTTATAGGTTCCTAATCCACTATTAATGATTTGACATATGGACCACCAATGGATGGCCACTTGTCACATATTATGTGGTTCATTAAATATTTATACTAAAATATCATGGGATAAATGCAAAAAACCCTCATGTGAAATAATTTATTGGCTGAAAACCCCCTGTGAAATAAATATAGGCTAAAAAACCCCTGTGAAATTTTTTCGTTGCAAAAAACCCCCTCGGTCAGTTAGGTCAGCTACCCCTGTGAAATAAATGCAAAAAAACCCCTGTGAAATAATTTATTGGCTAAAAACCCCCTGTGAAATAATTTATTGGCTAAAAACCCCCTGTAAAATTTTTTCGTTGCAAAAAACCCCCTCGATCAGTTAGGTGAGCTACACGCGCCGTATGTGCGTTTTTTTTTTTTGTGATTATTAGACATTAAATGACTTATTCATTTACTTTTATGTCCCTTTTGTGTATTGTACTTATATATTCATTTGGGATACACTTTTACTCATGTTTACACAAAAAAAAAACAATATTAAAGATAGTTTTTCATAAAATGTTTTTTTTATTTTTAGTAAATATGCCTCATAATATTTAAATTTTAGACCATTAACATATAAGTACTTATATATTCATTTAGGATACACTTTTACTCATGTTTACACAAAAAATGATATTAAAGATAGTTTTTCATAAAATGTTTCTTTTATTTTTAGTAAATATGCCTTATAATATTTAAATTTTAGATTATTAACATTATTGTTTTTACTATTATGAGGCATATTTACTAAAAATAAAATAAATATTTTGCAACGATCGGGGGGTTTTTTGCAATGAAAAAATTTCACAGGAGGTTTTTAGCCTATATTTATTTCACAGGGGGTTTTCAGCCAATAAATTATTTCACAGGGGGTTTTTTGCATTTATTTCACAGGGGGTAACTGACCTAACTTTCATAGGGGGTTTTTTGCAACGAAAAAATTTCACAGGGGGTTTTTAGCCTATATTTATTTCACAGGGGGTTTTCAGCCAATAAATTATTTCACAGGTGGGTTTTTTGCATTTATCCCAAAATATCATAGGAATGGGCCTTCATAAATGGACCCTGTAAGTAGACTTGGGCTAGTATATATTCATCTCGTATATATGTCAGCTCGTGTAGTCATTTTTAGGTTACTCAGATATCCAAAAGGTAATTCAAATACCTCGTGTCGTAGATCACTATCATAATTCATAAGTATACCAAAGAAAACAAAAATCCATCAAGCAAAAATCAATTAGAATTAAATCTAATCTACAGAACCTCATACAAATCCACACATTGATCAAACAAAATGAAACTGAAACTGAAAAAAGACAAGAAAATGGGGCATAAGAAGTTAGCATATAGAGATGTTCACCAGATCACAATGTATCAAATGTTCTATTCAAATTCCAAAGTTATTTGTCTACAATAAATCATCACAACAGAGCAACGGTCAACGAGGAAATCAATCTTTTAAAAAAAAAAAAAAAATTAACAGGATAATTATTTAACAAAGGACATGACGGCAGCTCTCATACTCCGAAAACCTATCTATTGAACTGTAGACTTCAAAAAACTTATCAAGAAATTAACAAAAATTACAGAAAATAGCAGTTATGACGCCGCCTAGTTTTTGTACAGCAATCCCCAAGAGCTTTGTTTCAACTACGTACAGATCTCGAACACTGAATTGGGTTGGACCAAATCTAACGGGTTGTGTCCAAAAAGGGTCGAATAATGGGTACATTTGAGCAACAAAAGATACATGGATGAGAAGAAACTTTTTGCAAGATTCAAACAAAGAATTAAGAGCAACATCACAAGAAATATTGTAAAGGAGCATCACCTGTGACTGTCAGCAGTGAAAAGCCCATCAAGGTGAAGAAGTAGAGAAAGCCTCACGCCTAACAAAACCACCAAAACCATCAATCCAATCAAAAATAAAAATAAAACAATAAGAAAAAAGATAAACCTACATTTCTTCTTCAAATAGTATTTATTATACGTCCGGATGAGTCCTCTATCATACACCACGCCAAGCGTATTCGGAGAATACGAAGAAACCACATTCATAACCCACAGCGGCATATCGTTCAAAGCAGCAACAAAACCATCATATAGAGTATTCATATCCATCACATTTCTGATTTTATCGCTTCCAATAGCGGGTACAAACTTCTTGTAGTGCTTCACACGACTCTTCCACTTGCTGTTATCATGCTTGAAAACACCATCACTGCTGCCTCGAACTTCAGCCACTCGCTCTGGGTCGGTGTGGAGTCGTTCAGGATTATTGTCCTCATGTATCCCACACTTTGGCAGACTTGTATGCGAACAGTGTTAATACCTGCAATTAAGCTTTAATAGTCAGGAAGCCACATCCAGAAAAGCAAAATGATGGGTGGGGAATAAAGTAGACAAAGAGGTGAATTATTTGCTGTAGATGAATACTGAATGTATTATAATAGTTATCGAATAACATATGTTCATCTCAACTTGTTTTTCTCATCACACTATCAAATAAACAACAAGATTCAAGTAAGATCTGACAATGATATACATGCGTTTCTACGTCTACACTGATTTTCCAATAAAAGAACAGGGAAAGATGATATCTAAACCGTCCTACACATCCTCTGTACGATGTTCCATAGCAAGTTATTATGTTGTATACATGTTACGATTCAAAGTTCTTGCACCTGGGGCCTGTGTACAGTTTTAGTTAGAAGCTAAGAACCAGATTAGAGGTTTTGATAGCTAAAACAAGCTATTATAACCAGAATATATGCAACTTTTTCTGAATACTAAGACGAGTCCCGAAAGTTTTCTCTATACAATCCTCCTCTCTTCATCTATTCTGCAGACACATATACAGAAACATACATCCATGAATATTCACAGAAGCACACCCACAGGTAGTTTATACAACCAAATAATTCCACCTGACAATTTGAACGAATTCACATTATAGTAAAGTACATTTTTCAGCAGATTAAAAAGATTAAGATAAAAAATCATGAGTGTTTTATTGTTTTAAGTGTAGTTACCAAATTCAATCCATGGAATAAGGCATGAGGCATCTTGAGCAATGAGCCATGTCCAAAGAGCTTGAAGGGAAAGGAAGTCTCTGCGTTGATGATGCCTAGAACAGCGGGAATTCCACGTTCTCTATGATTCAACAATAACTACTCACAGTAGTGACAGATTTGTTGTTACTTGTTAGGGTGCTTTTCTTTGTACCTCATCATACAAAATCAGAAAAACAAATTAACAACAAAAATTCACACGAAATACATCAACAAGAACCAAAAATTATCAACAAATTATTTAAAAAAATCATACATGAAAGCGAAAAGGCACAGGCAGGCCTCTTAGGTTTGTTCGGATCCTTAACTTCTTCCCTTTCCTCACCGGCATTTTTCCCAGTCGCCGCTGCGCCTTTCTTCACAGAAAGCCTATTCGAAATTCCAAATCACAAAAATACACATCAATTCGAAAATACAAAAACACAACCACAAATCTGAACAAAAACCTACTTCACATCAGATGAAAAGGGAAGAGACGAGATATGAACAAAGATGGATTGTGGATGTAGCAGTGTAATGAACCGAAGCCTCATTTAAGGTATTAATGGAATAATAATCCATAATATTTATATTATATAATAATTTATAGGATAATGAGAATTTTAGAAGGGAATGAGAAGAGAAATTGAGAAATTAGGGTTGGGAGAAGAAGAACCGTGAAGATAGGAAAATAGACTTAATTCATTCCTATCCCTCTATCTATTACATTCCTCCTCTTATGTAGAGTTTACTAAAACTAAAACAAAAACATAAATGAAAATAGTAAAAACAATTGACAACTTTAACTAAATTTATGACACTTTTACTCTTTCAAATGTTCTACTATTAATCTTCTTAAATTTCCGAAAATACCCTTGTCCAAACTTAAGGATCATGACATTACTTCCCCGATTTTCTGATCCTTGTCCCCAAGGATCAAGCTGAACTAATTGAGCCTTAGCACTTATGCCTTGTGTAGTCTCCAGCTGAAAATTTGTAATGAAATAGGCGGGTCTTTCTTGTGTGAGTATGAGACCATAATTACGTCCGAGCGCTATGTGCTCGTATATCATGTCATCAAAATCATTTGTCAACTTCGTAATCTGAATGCCTAAATAAATTCGTAAAGAGTGCTCTAGTTTAATGAGCAAAATAGCATACCTCATAACTTCAATAAAACAACGAAATACTTGATGTGAACAAGCATATACCACAATACTCACAATCATCGCGGCATAAATTTCCTTCTTGGGCAGGTCATAGTTATTCTTTTCACACCATTGCTGGATAAGATTGCGAAGTGCGAAGTTTGGAGCCACTGTTAGGTAATTCAATTTTTGTCCTGTTTTTGGGCATGTATTATGACCTGAATTCAGCCACTTCTGTATGCTCTCTCGTTCATAAGTCTGTCTAGTTGCGATGATAACATGATCTATCATTATCTCACGACTGATTGGACAGAGGAATTCATGAGGTATTAACAAAGATTTGCTTTTCTCCAAACATCTCAACAATGCAAGCTCATCAAGCACACTGTTTTCATTAATCCCAGCTATTTCCTTGAATTTTGCTAGGAGATCAACCACTTGGTGGATGTGCTCTGTTCGATGTGATTTAGCCTTATCCCTAAAAAGTCTTCTCACGGCCATGGTTTCCGTTTTGAGGTCTAACATAGTATGTAACTCCAGTTTCTTAGCTAGTCTCTCTATTATTGCACCATCTGCATTCCGGTCGTCATTTCTGGAAAATACAACCATCATATCCATTGCAAGTTCCATATCCTGTGTTTCTGTCCTCTTTTTAGCCCAGTTCAATTGCTTATGCATTAGCTCAACTTGCTCTTTAACTTCTTCAGAGATCCCAAGCTTGTCATAAGGGATTTCATTTAGTGTCTGATGTAGCTTATAGTAAATAGCATGAAACCTGCTCATCATTGCCTCACTCTCCAGCATATTGTACAACCTCGAAATCAAATCACGCCTACTCTTGAGCTCCATCGTCGCCAACAATCCCAAGCAGAACCTCCTCCCACTTGAATAGAACTTAGACACATGCTGTCCTTCTTTCAACAACAGCGGTGAGGCAGCAGTTTTATTCAACTCAAACCAAATCCTCAATTCACTTGCTTGTGAGGTTGGAACTAGCCATATCAAATGGCTTTTCATCATATACTCAGTTGCACCAAACCATTTAATTTGCAAGAATTGCAACTTAAAAACATTCAGTGCAAAACTTCCCATAATATCTGTAAGCTTTAAAATTTCCTTAAGAGACATAAACAAAACCAAGCAGATAACAATAGCATTTTTAATGTGGAATTGGTGGCATACCATATCATTAACATATACCTTTCTAGCACAATAACGAGGTATACCGAAGTGCAAATTCCAATGAATTAGCATAAGTAAAAATATGACTAGACGCTCCGTAAAAATCACGTATACCCAGCTTGTACCAAGAGCTCTCATCCATAAGTCGATTCGTAAATCTCCCTTGAACCAATAATCAGTTATCCCACAATTCTTATACCTCATCCGAGAATTATAAATGAGAAGGATTTGCTTGAAATCCATATTTCTAAAGCATTCCAACAAAATATTCAAATATTCAAGGTTACTATTGGTCACATCGATAGAGACAAACAACTTCAAATTCCAATTATACACGATGGTTCCACCGGGGTCAATTATAAAACTAACTATATCATCACGAACATAGTAAAAACGAAGTTTGACCTGAACGTGGAAGTATACCCCTGCCATTTGCTCAATATTATCATCAATCTTTTCATTTGCCGATGCAATTGTTGCGTTGAGTAGGTACGCCATTCTCTCATTGTCTAGGAAACTCCCAAAATCAGCATCACTCTTGTTACCACCTTCAATTCCTTTCAACTCATTAAGTCCTAACATAGCCATTTTATCAAATATATTGATACCCCTATTTTTCTTCACATACATTTCAGCAAACACCTTGTGGTTAAATTCCACCTCACTTGGTGGATCAAAATTCTGAACCAATACTTCATCAACTAAATGAGTTTCACTCATAATTCTAGTAGGCATTTTGTCGAACATATATGGTTCCTGGATTTGTTTCACTTTTCGATCAGAGATGACCTCATGTATTTCAAATTTCCGAAGTACCATGGTTACAAAATCATCCCAAGTTGGTGTGTCCTTCTCCTCAAAATACTCCCTGAACCATATTTTCGCATCTCCACCGAAATAAATATAAGCTAAATCAACCTTCTTTTCTTCAGGAAATGTAGATATTACCTGGAAGTATTCGTCACATTTCTCAACCCAAGATCGAGGGTCCTCGCCATTGAAGCATGGAAACTCGATTCGTCGATATGGTGCAAAACGATGTTGAGTGCTCGGCTGTATGTTTTGAGCAGGAGCTGAGTTATGTATATTCCCCACCTCCCTTGAAAAACTTTTCTCCAGAGAGTTTTCATTCCCGTTTATCATTCCATTCGCCATAGTTCCAAGGAACATTGGCTCTGGATACCAAATGTAATGAACCGAAACCTCATTTAAGGTATTAATGGAATAATAATCCATAATATTTATATTATATAATAATTTATAGGATAATGAGAATTTTAGAAGGGATTGAGATGAGAAATTGAGAAATTAGGATTGGGAGAAGAAGAACCGTGAAGATAGGAAAATAGACTTAATTCATTCTTATCCCTCTATCTATTACATTCCTCCTCTTATGTAGAGTTTACTAAAACTAAAACAAAAACATAAATGAAAATAGTAAAAACAATTGACAACTTTAACTAAATTTATGACACTTTTACTCTTTCAAATGTTCTACTATTAATCTTCTTAAATTTCCGAAAATACCCCTGTCCAAACTTAAGGATCATGACAAGCAGAAGGAATTTATGAACGGCGTATGATTAGGGTTCGAGGCGAAATAGAAACAAAAAATTGATATTTAATTTTCAAACCACCGCCCGCCTCACCAGTCACCACCACTACGAAACTACCGATTATGACAACCAAACTTCCGGCCGCCCCACATCTCAGGTTTGAAAAATCACCGCCTTCTTAACATCAATCCGCCACACAAAACCTCCATCACCACCAACTCAACTTCAAATCTCTCCACCATTTTCATGTACTAAGAAAACTTAGTGTATCAATTTTACAAATTTTCATACAATTTAAACCACCCACGTATGAATTCTTAATTGGAAATTCAAGTTCAATATATACTCATGGTTGACCCAAAAAAAATTTAACTCCGCCTCTCGCGCCGCCTCTCTTCATCGCAATACTGTCGCACCTACCCCCGAAACCTCCTCTGCAACCACCACCTCTCCCTTCCTCCAAACCCTCTTCCGCCAACGCGGCGACTGTAAAGGGAAATGGAAAACGGGGCATTTCAGATGAAGCCAAAAAAAATTTGAAGGAGGGAGCGAAAACGACGTCGTTTTCAGAGGTGAGAGCCAAAAAAATAAGGAAAAAGGGCCGGATCCAGTGAATCGCGCAACCGGGCGACCAAGTTCGCTTTTTATATATATTTAGTAATAATAATTATGTGTATGTAGGTGTAATTAAAAAGTGGTTTTATTTCTCGTATTAGAGAAAATACCTTTTCTATTTGGTAATTTAATTTAGGGCAAAGTGCACTTCACCCCCTCAAAATTTTTGTATTTTGCACTTTCCCCCCTAAAAATACAAAAAAGAGACATTGCCCCCTAAAAATTTGATATATGCATCACTTTGCCCCAATTACTATTTTTCGGCTATATTTAATCGGAAATCATTGAAATGATTTTTCTATCAAGAACATTATCGTCTTTACCATTTATCCGTGATTCTCTCACATATTCGAATTTGGGCCCAAAATCGTCGTGCTTCTCTAATATACTATCTTAGGGCTGCAAAATACTCACCATGAACTCACATCATGCATTTGATGTGAGTTCTTATTCTGATAAGCCTTTTATGTCATTCCTTATATGCAAGATGCTATCATGGTGAGAATTTTGTAGGTCTAAGATGATATGTTAGAGAGGTACTACGATATGAACTCAAATTCATGCATGTAAGAGAATCACAAAAAATAGTAAAGATAATAATGCTCTTGACGGAAAAATCATTTAAATGATTTCCGATCACAATTTGGCCGAAAAATAGTAATTGGGGCAAAGTGCTACATATATCTAATTTTTAGAGGGCAATGTCTCTTTTTTGTGTTTTTAGGGGGGAAAGTACAAAATACAAAATTTTTGAGGGGGTGAAGTGCAATTTGCCCTTTAATTTAAGCTTATTTTTAATCTTATTTATTTTGAATCTTTCATATTTCGTCTAGTAATTTTTAAAATATCTCATATTTAGTCATTACGTTTAAAATCTAACAGTCAACTTAATCGATTTTAGACGTAAAAGACGTGTGATATTGAATATACATATAAGTGTGGTTTGTGGACTGGTTACTAATGAATTCTTTAAAAAAAAATCGAGTTAAGTGTTGTGATGTGCCTAAACCGCAAGCGCACGGCTTCGGTGCAGTACAAAAGATATCGTTCCCACGAAGATCGAATAATCAAATACTAATCTATCACTTATCAGTAATCTAAGCCTAATCAAAAATACGAGATAGATTGTAAAGAAAACTAAACAGAAAGCAAGAAAATTGATTTAAGTTATATATGATTGGAAATTCCGGACTCAGGGTTCACCACGATAAACATTATCGACTCAATTATATTACCGATTAAGTTACGATCGCTACTTATGAAGGACACTATCCAATTGTAATTACTATCTTCTGTCGAAGTATAACAAAATACCCAAGATAATTAATCAACTACTTTCGTGATGATTAGACTAAACTCAGATTCATTAATCTCTATGATAGTGTATCGATTCCTCAAAAGACCTAAAACTACTTTCGTGATTTAGGATCCTAGGTTTGAATTCTAGGGTTCTGATAT
Source organism: Verbascum thapsus (assembly GCA_963669365.1). Lineage (NCBI taxonomy): Eukaryota > Viridiplantae > Streptophyta > Magnoliopsida > Lamiales > Scrophulariaceae > Verbascum > Verbascum thapsus. The sequence goes on from OY770108.1 coordinate 18,067,939, forward strand.
AGATGTCACCTTTCAGAATTTTCACCTAATATCTATGAACATGCAAATATGTGGTCAGCAAATTCACAAGCATTAATAATCAAGAATTCAAATCATAAGCATGCGCGATGTAAAATCAACGATTCTATAATCTATATCGATAACATACTATCGGGCTATTCCCGGTTCCAGAATAATATGAATTACTCCATAGATGCGAAGAAACAATCAACAATTAATAATGTAAACATGATAAAACGACAAGAATTAAAAGAGATTAAAGAAAATAATTTCGATTAAACCCGTTGTCGAATAAAACTGTCTACAAAAATCTTGAATCTCGTCTCTTGATCTCCAATCTTTACAGCTCAATTCAAGAAAATAAAAGTCGAACCCTAAAACTATGTTCGGAGGGGGTATTTATACCTAATCTAGAACATAAACCCGAAGTTGGGCCGAATATGGGCTTTTTCAGCGTTTAGACTCAACCTAACGCGCGCCTGTACGCAAAGCGGCATACGTACGCAGTACAAATCGGCGTACGTACGTAGTACAAATTGGCGTACGTACGCGAGATAGCCCCAAACTTTCTGCCTTCGTTGTCTGAACGCCAATTAACACGGCGTACGTACGCCATTGTTCCAGTCCGAATTTGGCTTTGGGGTCTTCAAAACCACACTGATTTGGATCCAATCCAAGTTGTATAACTCGAGTTATGATCGTTTTACCAGGACTGCGCCATTTGGTTCGAAACAGAGCGTATTTGTAACTTTCGGGCCTTTAAACGTTTGAACCGGATCTTGTCATCTTCACAAAACTTTTAGGTAATTGTCTTAGCTTTCTAAACATATAAGGCTCATTAACATTGGAGGTTTGTAGCTCAAGATATGATCGTATTTCCAAACAGCGCCCATGTATCTCATTTCATACGTTTTTTCGTCATTTTCTCGAAGTTAATGATTTTACCCTACAATCATGTAACAAACCTATAAACGTATATGGGGTATAAATCATGATATAAAATAATATAAAAACGACTAATCTTAGGCTAGAAAACACGTATAATTGAGGTTTATCATGTTGACTAACAAAATTGATGTTAGTTTCTATGTTGGGACTAAATATGAATTTTAAAAAAATTTAGGAACTAAATGTGAAAAATCATAATATATGAGATTAAAAATAAATTTGGATTATATTATTTTATAATTTATATAAGTGTGTTATTTTATGAAGAAGGTCCACATATAATTGAAATTGTTATGATTAATTAAAGTAATGCCTAAACAAATTTTGATGGGATATTATTATCCTTTCTCTCATTATTAATTACTTCATCCTCAAACTTTTCTCTATCGTTTTCTAACTAATCCAATCATTTTTTGATATAATAATAATATAATATAAATTTTATATTACATCAACACTACTGCAATCCCTTTTAAAAAAAATCCACAAAATTCGACATTCTCAAACCAGTACCAATAATTCATATTCTCAATATAAAATCATAAAACACACCCTTAAAAATACAATCGAACATAACCTTGATATTTCATACCAATTTCATACGAACACTTATTGGGCCAGGCCCAATAATTAGTTAAGAGGCGGAGGACAAGGAGGCCCAATGGGTAACATCAATACTAAGCCCACATTGCCTTCTGCAGTATCTGCAGCAAAGGTAATTAGCCCTCGTGTTTGCTACAATCAACATAACGACCATCACCAACAATGTTCGATTATCCATTTTTTGCATATTTGAATTATTTTTTTTTCCAAGTTTATGATGATTTGATAATAAGTTTTCAACCTTATAGGAGCAGTGATTTATATTGTTAATTTTCACATTTTATTGTTTTAAAGAATATTGATTACTAAATCTGTTAAAATTAATTAGTTATGATAATCAAATTAAGAATATATATATTTTCAAATTGCATGTATGTGATTTTTTGAAATCAAAGAAATATAGGTGGCTCATTATATTGTAATCTAGCTAGTACATGAAGTGGGTAATATTCATGTAATTTTCCCATTTGAGCTTAATAAGCTAGTGAGATTTGCATTTATAAGACAAATTTGTAATTTAAAGAATCAATTACTAGAATCTAGAATCGAGATTTCTTTTAAGAAGACAGGAAAAAGATTAAGATTGTTTTTTCTATTTAAGATAACAGAGTCATCAAAAATACGAAAAAACTTCACCGAATTAATTTAATCTATATTTGATCTCCTAAGTCAATAAATTTGATATATATATATATATATGTTTATATAGAAAATAATTTCTAAATATTTTAGATTTCTTTTATTAAAGTTTCACATGAATGCTTTGTTATGACTAATTGCCCACCCAACTATAGACCTTAACCTCCATATTTAAATCTCTAGCATATGTTTACATGTACCTTTTTGTCACAATTTTTTGGCAACATGTAAATTATAATTAATTGATATATGTTCTTATAAATGGTTATTCATTCTAGCAAAAATAAAAAAATGCCCCAAATATTATACCATAATCAAATGATTTACTAAAATATAATTTTAGAAGTCAAAGTATTGTCACTATTTCCAAATCTTTAACTAACATTTTAATTTTTTTCGAGAAAAATAAAACTTCAATACCTTTTTTCATATAGATAACATTCTATAATTTTATTATATGTATATTACACAATTATATTATTTTATCTTTAATTGTATATTTGTATATATACATATACATCACGGAGACAAATTTGTGACAAAATTATAGATACACTTTTGATGCCTTATATTTAATATTTCAGATCAATTAAGGACTTTGAGTTAGAATTGTGACTTTAACATGCAACATTCGATTAGATTTTATTCAAATGATTTTGGTAATTTTTATCCTTAAATAGACTAAAATAATATTAAAATTAAGGGTAAATACATCTAAAAATAATATAAATAAAACATAATCAAAACTAAAATCACAATTTAAAATTAACTTGTTTTTAACAACAAACACCATAGGCAAAAGTGATATTATATATTATTTTAGATGACCTCCTTGGTCTACCTGGGGTATGCCCTAGGACATATTGTATAGTTACTTTGTGATTATATATTATTTTTTACCGACCAAAAAAAAAGTGACAAAACAAAATTACCACACTATTTCTTCTACAGAGCTGGATTTGCAATCTATAGCAGAAAAAATGATTCCAAATTCATGCAAATTAATGAGTAATCTTATAACATTTTAGTTCTAGTTGTTGGCTTTAATTAATTGCTAAATTAATGGATTTGCATTTTATTTTGATATATACAATAAGGTTATGATCTGTTGCTTGGTGCAGTTGCTGCTTTTTATGTTTTCATGCATTTGCGATTTCACAAATTATTTGTTTCTGTTTTCTTGAGATTTCATCACTGTTTTGTTTGGAATTTTTTTGATCAATTATTTGGAAATATTGGTTTTGAGGTTTTCAGCATTGTTTTCTTAGAAAGAAATGTTTTTCTTATGTTTGCTGGGTATTGACAGAAATTGAGAAAAGGCTTAAACAATAACTTCTTCAGTTCGACTAATTTACAAGCATAATTCTGAACATGTTTAGGCAATGCACGATATTTTGTACCACCGGCATCATATAGAGAAGGTAAAATTTAGTTTTTTTGTATTTATTAATTTTTGGTTTGTCTTTAGTTTACTGTATCTAATTAATTATTTTCAAGGGTTTGTTAGAAGAATTACAATGAAGTGAAAATGAGAGAGTGAGTAGAATTAGATTGGTGACATGAACAAAGGTGGATTCGTGGGCTGAAGGGACTTCCCGGCCCACTTGCCCGAGACCCGTGGGCTTAGTGTGATGGGCTAGGACTACCACGTAATTTGGTGTGCCGACCCTTGTAATTTGGTGGGCCGGCCCAACGTCCACTTGCCCCCGACCCGTGTGATGAATGTGCTGGGCTTGGACGGCCCATATAATTTGGTGGGCTGATATATTATGAAATATGGCTTAAATACTTAGAAGCCCAATTGATCAAACTACGGGTATTCGGAGCCCCAATTTGCAACCCAATGAAGAGATAAAGTGTATCAATAGTGGGCTAAGATATTCTTGCTAGATTGTTAGTTATCAAACGATCACTTGTTCGTTAGTTATATCCCGTGATTAGTACATTCTATTTCTTGTACAATTAACAACAATCAAACATTTTGAAAAAATTTGTACAAGAGCTTGTCTCGACTTATATTCACACGGATAAGAACTATACCTACGAGTTGGTAAGCACGAAATTGATCAATAATCTGTATGATTTATGACGAATTGGTGCAGGCTTCTTTGAAAGAAGAAGGTCTTGCAAGCGTCCACACATGGCGATTGCATTGTATACAATCAACAATTGGATTGTGATTTTAGTGTTTCTCGATGATTTGATTATGGTGAAGTAGACCTCTCTCAATGGGTGGGTCTTGCCCAGACCCAGACCCAAAATTTAGTTTGGGTATAGACTCAGATCCAAATAATAAACTAGACCCAAACCTATACCCAAATCTCGACCCAAAACCTAAGTTCAACCCAAATTTAAATACAATATATTCTCCTTCCAAACCCTAATCTTCTTCCATCTATACTATACCCAATTCCTTCCTCCTCATATCTGCTGCCGCCGGCCGCCGCTCTTCCACCGACGCACATCTACCAGGTGTGGTCCTCTCTATGGCGACACCCCGTCATTTGGTTCCATTTGTTAGGGGTTTGGTATAAATAATTTCAGATTCTTTTTGGTAATAATTTCAGATTCTATATATATAAATAATTAGGTTTTAGTATATAAAATCACTTAAAAAACATTATATATATTTTATAATTTTTTTATTACAATTTCATTATATAAGATATATTTGGTTTTGTACGTATAAACTTTCTTACTAAGACATTATATATATTGTCAAATTTTTATTCAATTTTCTTTAACAATATTAGGTTTATATATTTAACAATATTAGGTTTATATATTAAAATTTGTATATTAACATGATATATTATACATTTTTAGATTATTTTTGTTAGAATGCTAATTACTGTTCATTAGATTAATTCTGTAAAAAACAAAAATAGATTTTAATTACAAACTACATATATAAACTTTATTACACAAAATACATTAAAAAAATCGTATTCGCCCTATTTTAGGTCCAGACCCATGGGTCTATTTGGGTCTGGGTTTAGAGAGACCCAAGCTTTTGGGTCTGAGTATAGATGGGCAAGACTCACCCATTGACAGGCCGTGAAATATTGGAATGTTTGGGGATGATGCTTTTACAAACTCGTGGTCGTGGATCTAAGGTGAGCCGATTACTCATTAACCTAAACCTAACTTATAGGATGAACCTATACATACATAATTTCGTGCCTTGCAATGGCAGCAGTAGTCTCGGTGAAGATGGTGAACCCTACCTCCGACGCTCCAATTTCACAATCCATGGACAATTACCATTCCTCCGGCCGTTCCTCCGGCGAATCGCCGCCGAGTTCTCCTGCAATAGATGCTGCCGATCCGTCTTTCGCTTCTACTCCCAGTCCTTCCAAGCAGATCGATCCTCAGGTCTGATTTGAATTGAATTTGTGTTTTCAGTTATAGTTGTGCTCGTAAGGTACTCAGTTTTAGGTTTTATTGTGTTTTAATTGTGGGAAGTTGTATTGCGGATGGTGAGGAAACGGGGATTAGTTTGTTGTTAGTTGAGAGCTTGTTTTAGTTGTAATTGGTTTGTGTTTTCCGAGGAGAGCGTTCAGTGACTTGAAATAGATTTTATTGGGAGCTTAATGTGTTATGCCTTTGTTGGTTTGGTGTTAGTGTTTTACATTTTAGTGTTTTAATGTTTCGAGGTTTGCCAACTGTTATGTGATTTCTGAGTTCTAAGTAGTTAGACACCTTCAGTTCATTTCAAACATGATAAGTTTAAGATCATCACCAGCATAATAATTATTCTTATTGTTGTTGTTGGTTAGGGTTAGGAAGTTGGTAGTTTATCATTTTGAATTGATATTGTACAAGGATGTAAGCCAGTTTTTGCGATTGTTAGGAGTCATATATAGTTGAAATGGAGAAGTCATTAATGCTATCAGTGTTGATTGAACATAGACAACTTTCTTACCTCAGGAAGATAATGAGGATGTACCAAAATGTAAAATGAAATAGTACATCAAAATCACTTGCTCAGCCAGTATTTGGTTTGAGAGAGAGAAGGGTGTCATAAATGACAGGGAAACACAAGCAGAAGTAAAGAAATTTTGATTCAATTGGTGGGGGGACTAACGGGGCCCGGAAGTAAACATTATACTTCCATGCTTATCTATTTTTTCTCACCCAAATTTAGTAGATAGGTAGACGAATGTGCTCCAGTGGATAGACTAAATTAATGTGACCATTCATATGTAAGCCAATAATAATGAAAGTACAGCATTTAGGGTTAAAAAACGAACCAAAGTACTTGATACTCGACTCGAGCTACACTCATTTGAACGCAGTTCCTTAACATATCAAATCAATCTTGAACTACTTTTTGTGTTTAATAAGTTTGAAGCTCAACTCTACTAATAAAAAATAATAAAATAATTGAAACTACTCGAGGTCGACCCATGTTCGACTGGAAATGTCAAGGAAAAAGCTTCATGGCTCACTTCAAGAATTTTAGTGCATTAGCTGATGGGTAACTGCTATGTCTTTTGCAGAGTCAACCGCCTTCAAGAGTTGAAGAATATCGGCAGCTATTTCGTCTCCCACCTGATGAATTAAGTAACATTTGTAAACCGTTGTAGTTATCAGTGATTTAAAGGGGTAAATGTGGAATGCTGCCTTTCCTGGGGAGGAATCCCGTGGTTCAATATTAGAGCAGTGGAAGGAAATGGGTTGGCAACGAAATGATCCATCTACAGATTTTCGGTATGACATTGCTGCACTGATTTTTTTTTATTGAATCTTTTGGAATAAGTTGGCTTAACTCCATTTGTTCCCATTTCTTGTAATCTTTAACATATAATTCATTCTTTTAGTGGCGGTGGTTTCATATCATTGGAGAATTTGTTATACTTCGCGAGGAACTTTCCGGTATGTCCACTCTCCCTCGTCAATCCACCTTTTTGCTCTGTGAGTGTAAGAGTATACGTTCGTGTTGTGTTTGAGCTCAATCCACGATCCTCTTGGTGGTAAAGTGGATGTACATTCTCATCAGTATCTTTTTCTTAATGTTATAATAGAGTCATTTATAACTAAGTTGTTCTGATAAAACTTCTTAATATCGGCAGCTATTTCGTCTCCCACCTGATGAATCTTTTCTTTACCTGTTTGATCAGATAGGCTAGTATTATGATAATTCGCTTCACTAGTCAGGCATTGGCCGCAGGAGTTAAGTGGGATAGTGGGTTGGAGTTTTAGTTGTTTATTGCATCATTTTACTCAATTCATCTTATAGATGTTTGCTTTACAAAATATCTTGAAACAGACCTCAGAAGTCACAAAATGGTAGCTTTATATATATGTTTATTATATAATAATATATAATATATTATAATTAATTAAACATATAAAATGGGACGTACCGACGGACTGGCCCGTGACCCTTGGGCTGAGTGTGTTGGTCTGGCGGCCCGTTTAGTTTGATGGGTCGGCCCATATATATGGTAGCTTTATATATATGTTTATTATATAATAATATATAATATATTATAATTAATTAAACATATAAAATGGGACGTACCGACGGACTGGCCCGTGACCCTTGGGCTGAGTGTGCTGGTCTAGGCGCCCCGTTTAGTTTGATGGGTCGGCCCATATATATGGTAGCTTTATATATATGTTTATTATATAATAATATATAATATATTATAATTAATTAAACATATAAAATGGGACGTACCGACGGACTGGCCCGTGACCCTTGGGCTGAGTGTGCTGGTCTAGGCGGCCCGTTTAGTTTGATGGGTCGGCCCATATATTTTAGTGGGCCTACCTATGTATTTTAGTGAGCCGGCCCAATTAATCAGTGTGCTGGGCTAGATTTCAATTACAAACTACATATATAAACTTTATAATACCAAAAAATTTAAAATTCAATTTGGGCTATTACACAAAATACATTTAAAAAAATCGTACTGGCCCTACTTTAGGTCCAGGCCCATGGGTATATTTGGGTCTGGGTCTAGAGAGATCAAGGCGATCCGATTACTCATGAACCTAAACCTAACTTATAGGATGAACCTATACAATATACATACATAATTTCGTGCCCTGCAATGGCAGCAGTAGTCTCGGTGAAGATGGTGAACCCTACCTCCGGCGCTTCAATTTCACAATCCATGGACAATTACAATTCCTCCGGCGAATCACCGCCGAGTTCTCCTGCAATCGATTAATTTCGTGTCTCGGTGAAGATGGTGAACCCTACCTCCGGCGCTTCAATTTCACAATCCATGAACAATTACAATTCCTCCGGCCGTTCCTCCGGTGAATCGCCGCCGCCGAGTTCTCCTGCAATCAATGTCGCGTCCACTCACAGTCCTTCCAGGCAGATCGATCCTCAGGTCTGATTTGAATTGTGTGTTTTCTCTTAGTTATAGCTATGCTCGTAAGGTACTTAGTTTTAGGTTTTATCGTGTTTTGTGTTATTTTAGCGTCTTGATGTTTCAAGGTTTTGTCAACTGTTGTGTGAGTTCTGAGCTTTAACTAGTTAGACACCTTCAGTTCATTTCAAACATGATAAGATTAAAAGCATCATCATCATCATCATAATTATTGTTATTGTTGTTGGTTAGGGTTTAAGAAGTTAATTAGTAAGTTTATCATTTTGAATTGGCATTGTACACGGATATAAGCCAGTTTTTGCCACTGTTAGGAGTCATATTTAGTTAAAATGGAGAAGTCATTAATGCTATCTGATATAGATAAGAATGGATCGTATCACAAAAGGATCCTACGACCCATATGACTTAAGACCCATATGGACATACAACCCATATGGCTTAAGACCCATATGAACATACGACCCATATGACTTAAGACCCATATGGACATACAACCCATATGGCTTAAAGACCCATATGAACATACGATCCATATGACTTAAGACCCATATGGACATACAACCCATATGGCTTAAGACCCATATGAACATACGACCCATATGACTTAAGACCCATATGGACATACAACCCATATGGCTTAAGACCCATATGAACATACGACACATATAGCTTAAGACCCATATGGCTTAATTTACAGTCAGGGTCCTTACTAGCCAACTAATTGCAAAACACTACAAGACCCGCGTGCTTTTATTATACGGGTCAAGTATAAAAAGAACCCGACATATCCCGACCGTATATCAAGGACACGTGTACGACACATGTTTGTACATCTGTATCATTCGTACAAGGTGGATCTCCTATAAATAGCTGCACTGTTCATTGGGAAAGGGGGAGATTTGCTAGTACTTATCCTCTCTACTACCGAGCTATCAGTACGAACCTCATTATTATATTTGAACTACGTTAGACTTGATCCTTAAGAAAGGTACGTAGGCAGCTTGGGTCGAACCCCGAGTGCAGTCTATAATCTATCTTGCGGCTAGGTCGTACTTAGTGGCTCGGCCTCGTTTATTTCAACCTAGATCACTATCAGTGTTGAACATAGACAACTTTCTTACCTTAGGAAGATAATGAGGATGTACCAAATGTAAAATGAAATAGTACATCAAAAATCACTTGCTCAGCCAGTATTTGGGTGGGGTGGGCGGTGGGGGTGGGTCATAAATGACAGAGAAACACAAGCAGAAGTAAAGAAATTTTGATTCAATTGGTGGGGGGAATAACGGGGCACGGAAGTAAAGTTAATGAGGAACATTATACTTCCATGCTCATCTATTTTTTCTCACCCAAATTTTGTAGATAGATAGACGAATGTGCACCAGTGGATAGACTAAATCAATGTGTCCATTAATATGTAAGCCAATAATAATGAAAGTACAGCATTTAGGGTTGAAAATAATGTGCACTAGTGGTGACCATTCGTATGTAAGCCAATAATAATGTGCACCAGTGGATAGACCAAATTTTGTAGATAGATAGACGAATGTGCGGGAACTTCGTTTCGTTGTTAGTTTCTCTTCCTATCTTCAACTTATGAGCTGCAGTTGGTACTGAGCAATAAGCATGACCCCCCACCCCGCGGCCAGGAGCACCTACTGGACAAAAAAAGAGAAAGAGATCCTGAGCACGAAGATTAGTTACATAAGGGTTGACAGCATGAATTGGCTTTATTGTATCATTTTACTCAATTCATCTTATAAATGTTTGCTTTACAAAATATCTTGAAACAGACCTCAGAAGTCACAAAACTGTGTCTTATGCAAAATATTGTGGCTGCTCTTGCTAATAATACTATCCAAAGAAGCATCTGTTTGGTTCTCTTTCTATAATGACTGATTGGCTGTCTAATTCACTTAATGTTACTTTTTGCACAGTTCCTGAATGCTTCACCAGAGTTGAAGAAACGAGGTTTTCGGTAATACATGGTTTTTTGCATTTTCATTTTGGTTATATAATTTCTAATAGATTGGGCATGAGCAGGATACATCTAATTGTCGATTTTCGTGATGCAGATTGCGGTGGAGTTTTTTGGTCTATTCTTTTCTGACGCTGCTATCAAATTCCATGAGTCGTTTCATGGGAAATGTGGCGATAAACGTGACTGATTGAAAACATTCTGTGGGTTGGTTATATTTGTGTTATTTTCTTCTGTAGTTCTAACGTTGTATTTGATGCGGTTTGTCATTGTTTCACATAGATTTCAAGTGTACTCCATGGCATCCTCAACAAAAATTTGGCCACACCGGTAATGTGTCATTTCAGCATCCAATTAAAATCTATTTTGGTATGTCTTGTTCAGGTCATTTTCTGTGCTTAAATGATAGACAGATGCTTATTCTCTACCTTTGATTCTTATCAGGTGCAAGATTTGGTAGTTGTAAAGAGGTTCAGAAATATCGAGCCTACAGGAACAGGCAAGTTACTATGCGTACGATGTTCATAATTATTGTAGATGGTGCTGCTATCAAGCATATCAAGCAGGTTGTCTGAGGACAGATTGAATTATTACTTAATTAAAACTATCCGTCTTCACCACTCTAATCCCTCCTCACCCACATAAAACTATCGGCTAAAAGTTATTTAAGAAAAGTTAAAGTGTCAAGTAGTTGCACAGTAATAGGTGAATGTGTCTATCTAATTCACTTAATTGATGCAATAGGTCTTTTTATTTACCGTGATTTTCCTGCTGCAGGAACTTCGTTTCGTTATTAGTTCTCTTCCTATCTTCAACTTATCAGCTGCAGTTGGTGCTAGCAGAATGTATGTATCTCTAACCAATTTTAGTAAGTGTTACTGAAATTCTTTATCTTGATTTTTCCAGCTACAACAATAGGAAAAAGAGCTACTGGAAGTAATTTTTCCTCATCAGGTCTAATGCAGTAATCTTTCATTCTACTGTTTATTCACTTCTCCCATTTTTACTGACTTCACATTATGTAGGTCTAGGGTGTACGATTGTGACATTTATGGCATCGTACGAGAACTATCCTAGCAATTATGCCCTAAAAGCTGTGAGCACTCTCTCTTCCCCCCCCCCCCCCCTAAATCTTGAAACAAGTATGTATATCAAGAAACATGTCTATATCGTGTATATTCCTATCAAATCACTAAAAGTAAAGAATGTATGTATATCAACTACAGTTCATGATCATATGTATATCAAGAAACGTGTCTATATCATGTATATATTCCTATCACTAAAAGTAAAGAATGTATGTATATCAACTACTGTTCATGATCATGTATATTCCTATCACTGAAAGTAAAGAATGTATGTATATCAACTACAGTTCACATCAGGTAGAGTAGTGTTTTTTGTCCAGAATCGAGAATCGGATTTCGATTCTGGACAAATTTTTGAAGTTTTTACATCACTAATGCTTCTTCTTCTTCTTGCCTCCTCCCTTTTGGGTCTTCTTTGCCTTCTTTGCTTCACTTTTCGAATACTCCCTCCAGTTCTGAAATTAAAACAATATCAGAATCAAAATTATATAATTTTCTGTTCTTTTAATAATAATAAAAAAAATATGTGTGTTAAAGAGTAAATGTTACCGCCTGGTGTTTTCTGCACTTCTTCGAATGTTCATATCCATCACCAATACTAATATCAATTTCCTCTTTGCAGTGGTCGCATTTGTAGGGGACAGCTGTTTTGCCCAGTGATATGTACTTCTTGAATTTCTTGAAACCCATTGATCTTTATTTCTTGAAATTGTATTGTTTTTTGTTTTTTGAAAAATCTTTTAATTGCGGGAGTTCTTAACGGTAGTGTTATGGTAGCTTTATATATATGTTTATTATATAATAATATATAATATATTATAATTAATTAAACATATAAAATGGGACGTACCGACGGACTGGCCCGTGACCCTTGGGCTGAGTGTGTTGGTCTAGGCGGCCCGTTTAGTTTGATGGGTCGGCCCATATATTTTAGTGGGCCTACCTATTTATTTTAGTGAGCCGGCCCAATTAATCAGTGTGCTGGGCTAGATTTCAATTACAAACTACATATATAAACTTTATAATACCAAAAAATTTAAAATTCAATTTGGGCTATTACACAAAATACATTTAAAAAAATCGTACTGGCCCTACTTTAGGTCCAGGCCCATGGGTATATTTGGGTCTGGGTCTAGAGAGATCAAGGCGATCCGATTACTCATGAACCTAAACCTAACTTATAGGATGAACCTATACAATATACATACATAATTTCGTGCCCTGCAATGGCAGCAGTAGTCTCGGTGAAGATGGTGAACCCTACCTCCGGCGCTTCAATTTCACAATCCATGGACAATTACAATTCCTCCGGCGAATCGCCGCCGAGTTCTCCTGCAATCGATTAATTTCGTGTCTCGGTGAAGATGGTGAACCCTACCTCCGGCGCTTCAATTTCACAATCCATGAACAATTACAATTCCTCCGGCCGTTCCTCCGGTGAATCGCCGCCGCCGAGTTCTCCTGCAATCAATGTCGCTTCCACTCACAGTCCTTCCAGGCAGATCGATCCTCAGGTCTGATTTGAATTGTGTGTTTTCTCTTAGTTATAGCTATGCTCGTAAGGTACTTAGTTTTAGGTTTTATCGTGTTTTGTGTTATTTTAGCGTCTTGATGTTTCAAGGTTTTGTCAACTGTTGTGTGAGTTCTGAGCTTTTGGACTTTTGGACTTAATTTTACAACTTAATTTCAACTAGGGTTTATGGAATTATGTTTCTCCAGAAAAAAATTATCGTGACTGGTAAAGGGTTCAATTTAGTGGTTATGTGAACCATTTGAGAGAACTGTGGTGTTGAAATGAGCTTTTTATGCCTTTTCATTGTTTGTTGTGATCTGAAGCATTGGCAATTGGGAGACGTAAATTGTGTTGAGACGTAAATTGTGTTTTTATATATTGTGTTATGCGTGGAGGAGCTTTAATTTCATGTGTGTTTTTATGCTTGTGTCTTGTGGTGGACAACCATACTTTATCAGGTTTATTGCATTAGATCTTCGGCATGTAATTTGATTGAATGATAACTATTTTATTTTACCGAGTTGTGATGTTTACTAAGTGGGTTTCTGTTGACTTACTTTAATGGGCTCTGTATTAATAGTGAGAGAATTGGCTTTATTTGAATCGATGGACCGAGGTCGTGTATGACGACTGTTTGGTAGATGGATATTCCTTTTTGGAATAATAGGCCTTGATGGAATCCGGGATTTTAGTGAAGAAAATAATACAAAAGGATTTTTCCTTTTAAGGATGTATTAATAACTCAATTGAATTTTTTTCTAAGCGACAAAAATGCTGAGGAAAGTCTTTTGCTTTGGCTTTGTGGTATATTGATTGACATATGACTTTCTGGATTTGATTTCGTGATGATCCTGCTTCCTGGTTGGTTGAAATGGCATTGGAACTCGTCCCCCATATTCGAGCAAGTTTGTTAATTTCTGAAGTTTTCTTGCCTATGCATTAGTTTTTCTTATTTTGGAATTATGATGAAAATTATGAGATTGATATTTCCATTTTATATTAAAAAATGAGTTTTGGTTAGTTTGCACGTTATGGTGTCATTACTTCGATGTTTAGTCTGGCTATCGCTTTACTTCAATGACATTAGTAGTACTGTCTGTTTCGGATATTTGTTGAATTATCTGTGGTACATAGGTAGGGTTTCATAACGGTGAAAAATATGTGTAGATATTCTTATGAAGTAATTCTCTTGAATCGTGATGTATGTTATGTTACTTTTAAAACTAATAACAGAAAAGGATGATTACTGTCATTGCATGTTATTAAAGGTACACTGTTTTTAATTATCAATTTTATGGGTTGAACCTGAACCTTCCCTTAACAATGTAAGACTGTATGTAAACTTTGAATTGTTAGTGAAAGTTGAATATGTCGTTAATTTCCTGTTAGCATATCACGTAGTAGTGCTTATCACCCGATTGTATTCTTTGTGTTTTCTTATGGAATAGGAGCTAGACAAGCTATGGTTGCAAAGTGCTATCTTCTTGTGAGTTTTGAGTCCTTTACTATTAGATTTTCTGATGGTGCAAGTTTCCCATGGCTGTAGCTCGATGCGGCAGTGCTTAAATTTCAAAATAAAAAACTCCTATAGAAGTTGGAAACTCAGAAGGTTGAGATTAACGCTCTTGGAGGCAGATTGGCTCAGTTGAAAGATAAACAACAACCGTATGAGAAAACCTTAGCTTTGGTCAACAATTCATGGGACGAGGTATACATATGTAGTGCTTTACTTTTTCTTACTCATTGTTATGCCAAGATTACCTCCACCTCATAAAGATTGGTTATGAACTTGCATACGATTTATATTGCCCATTTTGTTGACTTTTTTTGATATTAGTAGTTTTTTGAGTTCATATGAGCCAATAAAATGTTAAACTAGAAACTGAAATGGAAGAACAATTATTTAGTACTTCTCTTTTGACTGTTTTCATTCATATTGCTCACTGTTGATTTCGACATGAAGTGCTCTATTCATCCACCAGTTGTCATTAGTTAGAAAAATAAAAGAAGTAAAGGAAAATGGACCAAATGGTATAGAAGCGAGCTGCCATACTTGCAATTGCTGCAATAATTATGTTACTGCTTTTGCTGGAAAATTAGTCTTAAAGAAAAATCAACACTAAAAAAGGAAAAATAAGACCTGACTGAATAATTGAGACTGCAAGACATAGCTAAACTTCTCCCATCTTTTGCTTCAGTTACCAGCTAAAGTTTCATCCAGTCGCAGTGATTTAGGGCTCCTAGAATCCAAACATGTTGTGATTCTCATAGGATTCTGGTGGTCCATGACTTTTTGTCCTTTCTATAAAATTTCAGAATCTATGTGGCCATGTATGTTGATACTTCTGGCATTTAGTGCATACGAAATTGTTTTTTGATTGGCGGAAGTATCGGGATGTCCACAATTAAAACAAGCTACTCTATTTGTGGTCAGAGGGTGATGACATGAGGAATGTACTAGAAGGGTGGTAGGGAAGCATATAAGTTTTCTTGAAAAAAGATATTTTCTGTGCTTTAGTCAGTATGAGGAGCAAACTTGCACAAATCTGACCACGGGAACTTGTTATTTTTTCTTGTGTGTGTGCTTTTTCTTGGGGTGGGTGGGTGGGATGAGGGAGTTAATTCTTGTGTCCATTTTGGGCAGGTAACTACGTGGCCAATCTTTAGGATATAATGGTATAGCTATTTCCTGGCATGTGTAATGATTCCATACTGATGTGATTTTTGCCTCCAATTTTATACCAGCTGGTTGATGATTCGCAATCAAGTTCTAATCGCACACACGAACTGGTTAAGGATGGGCAAGTTTTGAAAGTAACCTAGTTGGAGATGGTAAGTGATCCCCATTTAGATAGGCTTCTTTTTATGTGTCTGTTAATTGTTGTTTACTCCCTTTGGAGATTGTGTGATAATGTTCAAGTATTATGTGTTGCAGAAACCGTGTTATTTGTTATGAAAGGACACCTTTCCATTTTGATGAGTATATACGCGGTTATTAAAAAAATCCAGTGTATTCTTCTAATTTGCCAATGTGTATTTTGCTAATTTGCAAATAATAATTACTCTTACGTGTACTAATCTGATTCGCTGCTACTTGCACAGATGATGTTCTCATTTGTTATTTCTTTATTGGTAAGCATCAAAGATAGGTTCATTTGAGTTTTTAGGGCTTGCACTGTTTTGGAAGAGCGTCTCCGATGTTTTTGAGAAAAGAATCCAATAATAATCTTTTTCCTCTTGAGCAATTTTCTGTGGCATTTTTTCTTTCATTTATCTTGTCTTGTACTTTAGTCTCCCATTTTGTGTGATACCTATTTATTCTCCTGAATTTATCTGTTTCCCGTTTCATTCTCCCAGCTATCCCGCTAACTTGTCCAAGATTTTCGTAATTGAAAACTCTGGTGACTGAACATGTAAGAAATTGTTTAAGGAAGTGGTTATTCTCTCTTCTCTTGTTTATTGAAAAAGCTCTTCCTAATAATTTTTTGTTTCTTTTGGAATCCCTTAAGTTGCTATTGGTCAATTTACACTTGTTTTTTTACTTAATAAATAGGGTTCTCTATGACATTTTCATGATTTGTTTTTTGGTGTATAATCTCATATGTAAACGGCGTTGAGAATGTTAATCTGGTTTTGAGTTACATGTATTTTTTTAAATCTATGCTGGGTTAGTTATAAAATTTGCCTTTCCAGTGAACCAGGAAATTTTCATGTTAGATCTTGATAGACGAACATGGGGTCCTTGTATTTCTTTTTTCCTCTTTCCTTCTCAACATCCTAGACTTCTGTTGGCATCGTAACTCTCAATTTAACTCCAAATGTATACGCCTATTCTTAATTCACACAATAAAATTGATGAATGTGTACTTGTGCAGCTAAAGTTGAAATAACCCTATAGAACATATATATGATGGCCATGACAGGAATTTTTGTCAATGCTAATTAAACCTCATGCGATTATTTTACAATTTTCGCTGCTAAGTGCTAGGTACACATTTTACTTTCCCATAGTGGTACTCATTAATTGTATGCCGGACGTAGATTGGGGCTACTCTGCTCAATTGCTTATGCTACCTCAATGTTCTACAAGATTCTATTTGGCATTTCAAGGACTTAATTCCATGGAAATCATCATAACTCGAATTCGGTTTCGTATCAAACTGTAGTAGTGTTTTCAGTACGCCTTCATCTGGGCGCCTTCACTAACGGAAAATTAAAAAATAGACCGGAGAATAGCTAACAGAGAAACTGTGTTTCATGGGCTTATTTCTTTACTAATATTATATTCTACTAATAATCTCTGACAGCCTATTTTTTGTCTCTACTTATAACCCTTGTTTGCATTTTAAAGTCTAGTTCATGTTCAGGCTTCGGTGATATGATATCTGAATTGTGGTGCTGAAAAAATCATTTTCTTATAAAAGTTGCTTTTTTGCCTTTTTAGATGACGATTCTCCTTCAGAAGGCGCTTTATTGAGCCGGCTCTTCGAAACAGGAGCAACGGAAAGTAACTCAGCTAGTACAATCACAAATTCAATGGAAGAAGATAAAAAGAGAGATGGTGAAATGATGACAAAAACCAATAACATAATCCGCGATATAGGATGATTTGAAGCATAGGTTGTACACTGCATCTTTCAAGGCACTCATATGGTGGTAAGACTATATGGGCAACATTCATTCAACCCTTAAGTTCTTCAAAATAGATTGCATATCTCTTATATAGTCCCACCGTGTATTTACTGATCTGTCTTTCTCTCTTTTTCCTTCCTTCTCACTCACTGTAGTTAGGAATTTGAGAATACCAGTCCTCAAGCTTCACATGAAGCATAAATCTATCTGGTTGGTGAATTACAGATGCAAAGAATAAAGCTGATCTGATGCGTTTGAAAGGTACTTCTATTTTTTTTTTCAGACATTGATTCTTATTCTGATATTACCAGGATGCATGAACTGCAATATGTTGGTGTTCTTGTTTTGTTTATTGTTATGTCTATTACTAGTTCGAGTCTGAGTGTGTGAATAATTATGAGTTTGTATTGCATTGGAATATACAAACTCGTTTGTGTAGAACTTATTACATGGTAATCTTTTTTCAGTTTTGTATGTGTTATCAAAAGGTTCTTGATATAGTAGCTGTTTATTTGTTGGTGAAATAAAATTTTATTTTATAGTGAAATATCCATTTCGTATCACATCTCGTTTCTTGTATTGATAATTTGGATCTTTTAGGTACAAATTATAATACTGAAACTCTTTTGTCTTGTCATTGCACTTTTTTTCTTTAATTGTAGTTCACGTTAATGGAAATTTTGATGGATAGCTCGAGTGAGTGAAATCAATCAGCGAATCAAGTTGACAATTGAGATGTTCGACAAGTGAATATAATAATTGTGGAATGTAATAAGTCATCGTGTTTAACAGTCAAACTACTAACAAGGTTTAAGTCTTTTAGTGGAATGTAACTTATACTTCTTGGAACTTTTTTAAATGATCATTATTTGCTAACTAGTTCATGTACTTCATCGGCCTAGAGCATCTCCATGGGCATCTAAATCACTCAACGTGAATTCGTGGGTAGTTGTGATGTCCTGGGACCGGCTAAGAATCAATTCAATCTGTGATATATGTGTATACAACAAATTTGTATTATTGAAAATTCAAAAACACAAAAATAGTGACGAATAAATGTTATATTGATCAAAATGAAATGTTATGATTTGAACGTTGGAGTTGACCTTGCTTCTTTGATCTTCTCCAAAGTTTACTTGAATGTTTATAACGTTAATTCGACGGCTTGACAGCTTAATCTCGGATCAAACGTGCAATTTGATATATGGAAGTTGAAATCTTCGAAGTTGACTTGTAGCTTTGATTTTCCTTGAATTTGATTTGAACTTCTAAAACGTTAATTCGTAGGTTTAGCACTTTCTATAATTTGATGAACTTTTTTAAGAACGCCTTGATTCGCCTTGAATGCCTTGAATCTTGTTGAATTTGAAGAACTTACTTAGAGAAAATTTGGAGAGCTTCCTTCGTCTTCTCTAGTTTTGATTGAACTTCTGTGTGTCAATTATGAGCTCGAGACCCTATTTATAGTTGTAGGATGAAGGAGTCATGAATAATATGGACTTCTTTGATAATTATTCATTTGATTTTATAAATAATTATCATAATTTCTGAGCTATTTGATTGACTGATAAATGAATTAGATAAATCTTCTAGATATTATCTATATATTAATTTAAGTGGATAAATATCATTTGACGTAGACGTCTTTTGGTTGATTAATATTTCCATGCGGCATGATTTGATTGGTTGTGGACTTCATAAATGCAAGACATGATTTGATTGGACAAAACACCTCAATTTGACACGTGTCGTAATTTGATTTGTTAATAAAATCAATATTAGAATATCAACTAAATCAATTATTTTATTTTAGAATTAAATTTCATAAATCCCAGAATATACATCAAAATATTTAAATTAATATTTAATATCACGTTTTCCACTTATCATCATTTAAATGGGCATAAAATTTTGCTTGTCTACAATACGTTAATGAAGCACGAAAGTTATCATCTCAATATAACTTATGCCTGAGAGTCGAAGATCCTTGTACTTTCAAAAGGTTGGTAGTTTATAGCGATAGAAATAAAAAAGCAAAGACGAAACTTCATATATTTCATCATACTTAGGATAACAAGTGGTTCTAAAACCATACTACTTATTCAACACTACACTCGTTATTCAAAACAAAACACTGCATATGTATATAACTTCACTCTCTTCTACCATTCGTTATACCATCTTAGGCGATCCTGCAAATAACAAAAACACAATTATCATAACTATTTTAAATCCACTTTTCAAATAATACTACAAATATCATATAATAAGTTTAGAAAAAAAACTCACGTGTCACATTGGACAGTGCGAGAGATAGGGACGTCCATCGAAACGCCACATTTTGTGGGCAGGCTTTGTGCTGCAGCATCCTTCAAGTCAGCATAGTTGTTAGCAGCAGCCTTGAGACAGCTACATAGAGCCCTCCTGTCTGCAGTAGTTTGTGCCATTCCTTTCACGGTTTTGACTGCAGAACAGCACGCCGGTGAGGGGCTATCTCCACGTCCGGTGAGATAACTAACACATGGGATCAGTTGGGCATCTACTTGGACACAAGATACGGCTTGGCCCGGTTGAACTAGCAACAAGGTGATTGCTAGAATGGCGAATATTGCTACAATAACGGCCTTCATTTTCGTGAGTTTGCAAATTTGTTTGAGATGAATTATGTGTTTGCTTGGTGGTTTTTGTTTAACAAGAGATGTGGGTTTTTATAGGGGTGAAAATGTGAATAAGAAGTGTATAGTTTTGCCGTTTTGGCTTCTTTTATATGTATGACATCAAAAATGGCAGGGGCTTTGCCTTAAATGGAAAGGTGATGAGAAATTGAAACAGATCTTATCAACTTCACTGTTTTAACTTGGTTTTTCATGCATCATAATTTTGAGTCTTGGTTATTAGGGGTGAAAATTGAACCAAGCTACTTAATATTCGACTTAGGCTCGACCGCGAAAAGCTCGATTCGACAATTAACCAAACCAAGCTTGAACAATTTTTTTTGTTTGATAAATTTTGAAACTCGGCTCGAATAGCAGAAAATAACAAAAATATGTACAAAACTCGATTGTAATTCAAACAAGTTTGAACATTTATACATTTGACTCGACTCAACTCATTTTCACCTCTATTGGTTATTGGCATGGTTCAAAGTTTCGTTTTGAAGGTGAGTTTCGGATAGTAAAATATTGGAAACATTTCGGAAACGTTTCGAAAACGTATCGAAAACGTATCGAAATCAATATAATAAATTTACAAAATATTATAAAGTAAATTTAGCTTTCTAGAAATTAATTTTGTGCTTCAATTTTTCTGCAGCAGATAACTTTGTAGGGGCGATTTTGTTTTAATTTTATTTAGGATTTAGGAGTTCAATTTTGATTCAAATTATATTTCGTGAATTTAAAATATATAAACGATTTTTAATTCCTTTTTTTTCCTGATTTTTTGGGATTGTTTATAATAGTTTCTAGGAAACTCTAAGTTTCCATGGTTTCCATGGAAAACATGGAAACTCCGTGAGTTTCTTAGGAAACCAAGTAATTTCGAAAATGTTGAATGATTTTGTTTCCATTACTTCTAAAATCGAAACGTTTCGGCTGTTTCGGTGGAAACGTTTAGAAACTTTGAACCATGGTTATTGGTATAATAACAATTACTAATATTATTAGGGAATAAAACTAAAACTTCTTTTAATGTAAATTTGAAAGATATATTGTTGGTATTCGGCTATTCGCTTTTATTTTGTAAAAAAAATATTTTATATGAATTTCTACTTGACAATAATTAATATTTTGATAAACTATCATGGTTCATGAGTTTCTAATTGTGTAATATTGAATTAGCACTAATAAAAAACTAATTATAAGTTTTATGTTTTAAGTTCAAATAATATTTTGGCTGTTCAGCTGTTTTGGCTACTTTTCTTTTGATGCCATCAAATGTCTGGGAGGCTTTGCTTTAGATAGGTGATGAGAAATTGAAACAAACCTTATCGAGTCTATTATTTTCACTTCGTTTTGTATACATCATAATTTCAATATCTTAATATAATTGCAATTATTTGTCACTTTAGATAGTAATATATAAATTCTTTTTTGTCACTTTAGATAGATGATTATAATTATGTTAAACTTTGATTCTCGATGATAACTCTTGAAAATAACTTGTAAAGAAGTCAATTGGAGGCAGAGAAAAATACAAAATTAGTACCACAAATCACGTTTAGTAAAAGTTTGGACGCAATTTATTTTTTAAAAAAATAGTAAAGTTCTACTCAACTTAAATTTACAGCGTTGAATATGAGAAAATTATAGAACTAGTCTCTTTAAATCACGAAAAAATAATTTTTTCAACATATTTACAAAATGACGATAATAATCCTATATCTCAGCTACAATTTTATAAAGTTAGTCAAACCATTAAATTTGGACGTAAAAAGTCACGTGTGGAGCACGTGATTGTTACATGTGATTTATGATTAAATTATAATTAAATTTGATTATGATTAAGTTATGATTTAATTACTATAAATTAGTGTAAACTTGTAAGCAGAATAAGAGAATCACCTTATTCTAATTGTGATTATTTAGTTAATGATAAATGCTTCAACTTCTTAGTTTTTTAAGTGGTATAATTAATATTAATATGTGAATACACGCATACATGTTCAATATATATTTAAAATATTATTATTTAATACTTAACCTTTACAAAAGTGCTTGAAAGCACAAAATCATAAGAATATTTTCTAATATATATTCATGTAACTAAGTTATCCGAAGAAAAAAGAGAGTAAGTTTATTAAATTATTTATAAAGGAAAAACATATAGTAACTAGTTATATAAAGTTACATGAAATAAACTAAAACTGAATTTTTATTCTTTCTATATTATAAAAAGTACACATTTTTATTTATTTAATATATAATTAATTCAAGAGCTCGTATTTAATAAAATTATCCCCAAATAAAATTTGAGATCAAAATTAATTAAAACTTTAATCATAAAAGGTGAAGAATAGTAGATAGATTGTACTAGACGGGTGGAAAATGAATTTTGGTAAAATGAATATTTCCAATAATAAAATGACAAGATCCGTATGGTAACAAATTGACCCGAAATTGAAATCCGATTCGACCTTCCCTGTTCGCGTCAGCTCTCTCTCTCTCTCTAAGCTTATGAGGTTAGTAGAATAGGATCAGATTCTGATTTTATCAATATGATTTGAATTGTTTCTTATTTATTTAGTTTATTTTTTATAATTGTATTGTTTCTTATTTGAATTTTCCAACATTTATTTGTAAAATTCTGTTTATGTCACCAGCTGTTTGTCTGAATGCCTAGCTGACAATTTTTCTCTGTTTGTGATTTTTCTGTAATTGTTGGATACATTTTCTAGTATTTCATCTCCGTTTTGATCACTGTGGCTGTTTCAAGCTGAGTTTTGGTACCATAATTGACCCCATATACACTTTTGTTTCGAAAAATTTTTAGAATCTCAATTTCAGCACAAACTCTTCTCATTTGTACCACTTTTGGTACCAACGTTAACTACTTGATCACATGAGATAACGTGGCTATTAACTTCACGGGTGTCGTCAAAAAATGAGATAACGATTGTACCAAAAATGAGACAAATGACCAGAGTTTGGGCACTACAAATGAGATTTGTCCTGTTTATTTTCACAAACACGTCCACAAATCACATGCAAACTTGAAAGTCTCGTGCATTTCACGTGCTTTTTCCTTACCAAGAATGATACAAATTGGTTGAATTTGTGGCAAAAGTGAGATTTCAAAAGTGTTTGGTACCAAAGGTGTATACATAATTAGTTATGATAAGAGAAATGAGATTTTTTTAAAATCATAAATAGATACATTATGGCATAGAATTGTGTTTGAGTAATGGAAAATGCTTTATATGGTTCAAGTGTTTATGTTTCTGGAGTTGAAATTATAGATTCATGGCCCCAATTTCATGAAACTGAGACAATGTCATAAACACATCATTTTATCATGGATTATGAGGAAGAGAGGAGTGAAATCTTTATTTGAATTGTTACACACAACGGTTACATATTACATTTACGTTCTATGTCACAATAGCTTAATTTCATTGAACTATTTCTGTTATATTACCTTTTGTATTTGAGAGCTGATTGAGTGTCACCTCTTATACATCTTTTAGTAAAATCATGGATCGTTGGGTTGGAGTATTGAAAATTCAGTTGCATCCAAATAGCGACACTTTCTACAGGGTTGCTGCATCTCTTGGCCTCTCATCTTCGCCCAAAAACCTTGCAGTAAGCCTTACACGATTTACTTCAAAGCCACTACACAAAAAAATAGCTCAATTCTTTTTTTTTTTTTTATTTCATTTTAAATAGGTACCTTCTGGAAATGTGATATTCCTTAATGGAGATAGAGTAGAACATACGGAAAATCCAGTGATTGAGAGATTATCTGATCCTCTAAAGATTGCTGAAATCTTGGTTTCAAAATTCGGTGGCTCTATTAATGCTTTCGTTGTGGAGGCTCCCATTTTCAATGGGCCTTTTGCTGTTTATAAGGATTTTATCCCGTCTGTAAATGAGAATGGTGAGCCAAAATCTTATGATGCAACTGGTTTCCCTGCGTCTACATCACTCGTCCTGCTCTTGTCGAAGTTTCTTGCAGAGGTTAGACTTGCAAACTCGTATGAAAATTTCATGCAATTGGATAATCACATGTATACCCCCTCACATATTGGGTAATTACCATGAACATCCTAAGATTTTGCAAATTACGTGGATGTTATGGTAATTTCTCCTTGGGGTGTTTTTTGTAATTCGGGCCTCACATAGGGGTGTTATATAATTTGTCCTACATTAGAGTACCTTGAAAGCTTCTTACCTATTTCAGGAGTAAAAAGATTATTAAATCTGTTTGCTTACATTAAGAATCTCTCTTTGGAATTGTTCGAAATTCATATGTTATGACATGCTATTCGACTTATTAGATGTATTTAAAAAATTATGAAAAAATTTAAGTTCGTGTTGTTAGTCGAAACTATGGACGAATTCAATTGAAGCAACATTTTAGATGAATCATAGAACTTGTCGCTGATAAAAAGATTCGTCAAGTCTTTAGGTATCGTCTCATCTAGAAGAACACCATTGTGAAAAAATTCTATATTTTTCTCATGCATTGAAGTAAATCGACTTGTATATTGATTATTGATCCACTTATGTATCTATTCTAATATAAGTTTCCAAATTCTTATTTGAAATGCATTTTAATATATTCTTTTTTTCATTTGCTGCTGTTGTAGGCCAAAAATATCATCTTGGGGAAACAAAAAGAACCCTACCAGGGTTCACCTTCTGCACCATCTCCATGCAAACCAAAAACAGCATTTCTTGGATTCAGCAAGGGTGGCATTGTACTCAACCAGCTCATAACCGAGTTTGGTTTTTTCGAATCCCCATCTGAAGCAAACAAAAACGAAGAACTTTCAAACGAAAAAGATGACTGGATTATACCCACATCAAAAGAACAACTCTTTAACAGCATAGCTGAAATTCATTATGTGGATGTTGGATTAAACACACAAGGAGCTTATATTACCAATAAAGATATAATTGATCGAGTTTCTGAAAGACTCGTTCGAAGGGCTTTTGGAATAAGTTTTCTTTTTCATGGAACGCCTCGACAATGGTGTGACGAGAGACGGGTTTGGATTAGGAAGGAGAAGGATGGATTAGTAAGGCTTCTCAAGGGGATTGCTCATAGAAATATGGGGAAATTGCATATTTGTGAGAGGTTATATTTTCCTGGTGAACTTCCTAATCTGCAGATGCATTTTGAGATTATTGAGATTATGGATATTTTGTGAAAGTGATATTGTTATAGTGATGAAGCTTTATTGTTCCTCTTGAAACACCATATTACATCCTCAAAATTTGGTTTTGTTTAGTTGATTTATGTTTATGATGTTTGAGCTCGAATAGTTTGAATTTTTCGAAACCATGGGATTGGCCCAGCCCAAATTCGTATTTGGGCCAATGGGTATTTCCGAGTCTCGGGAAATTAACACTTTCATTGGGCCTAGTAGGGCCCAATGGAGGGATTTGATCTATTGGACTGGCAAATCTAGGGGTGTAATTCGAGCCGAGCCGGCTCGAACTCGATTAAATGAGCTCGGCTCGAGCTCGAGTTTTTCGAACTCGAGCCGAGTTTCACGAGCTCGAACTCTTAATCGAGCTCGAGCCCGAGCTCAATCCTTTCTAAAAAAAGCTCGCGAGCCCGGCTCGCGAGCTTTTTATTATTTAATATATTATTATTTTTATTATTATATTAATAAATATATATTAAAAAATAAAAAATATATATATTAAATAATTAAAAAATATTAAAAAAATTCGAAATTTGAATTTTCCCGCTTAAATTTCATGGGCTCGGCTCGAGTTCGGGCTCGAGCTCGCGAGCTTGGGCTCGGTTCGAGCTCGAACCAAAGCTCACGAGCTCGAGCCCGAGCTCAAAAATTTTGGGCTCGACGAGCTCGGCTCGTTTACACCCCTAGGCAAATCTCGAGAGTTCTGGTTTTATTATGATCTGTTGGAGTTTAGAAATCGAGACCAAATCTTGATAATTATTTTTATACTTAGGACGAAATAAATAATCTAATCATAAAGTCGATATACCATGTTGATAGTTGATACAAGCAAGAAATTTGTTTTGTCATTATCAATACCTAATTTATTAACTATTGTTAGATGCCATATTTATAGATGATACGTACAATTACCTAAAATTCTTGTACTTACTATTACTATTTAATTATTTGTTAATCACATCTGTTTTTTGTTTTCATCTTGTCCTTAAAGTACTTTCTTGACCCTAAAACAAAATAATTAATCATGCTTAGAAGACTTCTTAAATGGCTGGATCTTATAATTGGTACAAGTAGAAATTCATTTGAGAATTTTTAATCCAAATCTATACCATAAATGCATATAATTCATTGAAAATTTATAGTTAAACAATAATTTTATACCTTTATACCGCATATGATTAACCTTTTATAAGTAATATATTGATGATTTAGATATTTATAAAATATAAATTTATACATATAATAAATATAAATTGTTTAGTATAACCTCAAGAACCATTACTTTTTTTATCATCTATGGTGTTAAATTTGAAAAATACCAATTTTTAAAAAACTTAATTGCACTCTTTTTCACGTAAACTATAAATAGGATTGGTGGTATAAATTCAATGTTTGAGACGCTAAAATCGACCAATTTTCCCACACCCGGCCCGTGTGTAGAACATGACTCATGTTTTATTTTAGACGTAAATTTAACAGTAAGGACCCAATATATTGAAATCGATAAATTTAGGAACTAAATATATAGATACTAATAAACGAGGGACCAAAACTGCAATTTCTCCTTGGATAAAAAACCATACTTTGCTCACCCCATTCACAGTCCTAGGGTTCTACGCTATTTGGCGCCAAACAAACATCCAAAATTCTCATTCATCTCTCTCTCTCTCTCTTACCTTTGATTATAATCCCTTTTGAGGAATAAAAAATTGTTGAAAACCCACCCTTGCTATAATCACCATTTTCCATGGCCGGCAATTGGGACAAAATTTGTTGCCATATGGCGAGATTTATTGTTGTGCCTTGTTGTGCATGCAATCTTTCTTATTTCATTGTTTTATCTGTGTACAGATATTCATCGAGAGGCTTTGGCCAATCCGAAGTGACTTTGATTGATTCCACTCATATGGGCTTATATATATTGCTCTCAATTTCCATTCTTGTAACACTCTGTTCCTCTCTAGCATCGCCGAAACCCCGAGCTTTTGGCTGATGTAATTGAGGGTTCTGTTCGGAATCTGGAATTTGTAATATTAGGGCACTCAAATTTAGCATTTTGGCAAGGTATTTTTGTTGATCTTTGTTCTTTGATGTGTTTGTTTGCACAAAAAAGGGGGATGTAAACGAGTCAAACATGTTAGATGTCCAAGCTTTGTGTTTGAGCTTGATTTGATTGTTTATTGAGTCAAGCTCAAACAAGCTCTTAATAGTCGAGTATGAGTCGAGCTCGAACAAGTTGATTTTTAATACACGTATTTAATCATTTTTATCAATCTAATTCGAGCTTGAGCGAGCTTTAAATTTTCGAACACATAAAAGGTTGTTCGAGTTTGGTTTGATATGTTAAAGAACTAAGCTCAAAATGAGCTTTTAGTGAATGCTCTTGAATTGGTAGTCAAATAGCGAGGTTCTATCTTTTAGCCCTAATAGAATGTATGCTTCCAGTAGATTTTCGTTTCATTAGTTGTGCTGCCAGGATTCTGATCATTTTATGTATAGCCATATGAAATTTCACCTTTTAACTTTGGACTGAACTAGAAACAGTTCTATAGGTTCTTGTAGTTTTAATGTGCTAGATTTTGCTAAATTCTAGTTTCGACGTAAAATCAAAGGCAAGATTAACAGTTTTGATTATAGAGTTCTTGGAATTTTCCTTATTTGTTAGTGAGTACTCAAGTAGATAAATGCTTGGAGAGAAAATAATGAAGATTGTTAGATAGTTTAAACACGTGATTGTATATTACTTTATTGTTTGTTACTCAATAACTATGAACTAGTTTATGCTTGGTAGCATTTTCTGTGAGAATATGATTATAGGATATGAATCGGAAAGTTCATATGAACTGATGGTCGAAAAATGCAGATATCTGAAAATGGAGGAAAATTCTGTAGCACTGGATGCTGTTATGAAGGAAGTAGTTGATCTGGTATGTGGTTAACACTTTTAGAAGTTTTTCGCGTTTATTGTTAAATATACAAGACCTAAATGTTTTTGTTTTAGGATTTTAGCAAAATATTAAGCGTAGATTAGAAAAATATTAAGAACACTTTTATCTCTCGCCTATTTAAATTTTTGCATGATTTTTGGGATGATTTATGCAGGAGAACATACCACTCGAAGAAGTCTTTAGATGTCTTGAATGCACTCGAGAGGGCTTAAACGCAACTGAAGTTGAGAAAAGATTGGAGTTATTCGGATATAATAAACTTGAAGAGAAAAAGGTTAGAAAATCTATTTGACAACATTCTCTTGTCCATATTTGTTCTAATTCTCTCTTTTTTTTTTTCTTGATTTGATCTTATGTTATAGGAAAGCAAAGTTTTGAAGTTTTTGGGCTTTATGTGGAACCCTCTATCGTGGGTAATGGAAGCTGCAGCTGTAATGGCCATTGCAATGGCACATGGAGGGGTAAGAATTTTCTCTTTAATGTTTCAAAAATCATCATTCAGTTGAGAAATAGATTTAATTTTTGTGCAGCTATGTTTGTTTATGTTTTTGAGTTGAAATTTTGAATTTTTCTTGGAAATTGTGTACTATGGAAATTTATGTGAAAATAATAGTTGTTTGTTTATGTTTCTAAAAATAAGTTGAAAGTTGTAAAATCTGTCAAAGCAACAGTGATAAGTTGATGTATGATGTGTAGAATAATTGTGTTAGTTGTGTATATAATGATTATGTGAATAAGAAATAAAGAAATATAGATAAAAAGTTGTAAAGTATGAAAGAGAAAGTGAAATAATGATTGATCGGTGAATGTGTGGAAAGTTGTATATATGATTGACAGATATTTATATAGGATATTGAAAAAGTAGAGTTGAAAAAAGGAGATTTTGGATAGAATTTGGATGAGAATTTGGTATGTTAAGTTTATTTTGAATTTTGTAATTTGAAAACTTGAAAATGGATTTTGAAAACATAAACAAACAAGGTCTAAATATTAAAAGGCGACGTTGAAAATTGACAAATAATGATCTTTTGCAGAATGAGCCCTCAGATGTACCTGACTTTGTTGGCATAATTATATTGCTCGTTATCAACTCGACAATTAGTTTTATTGAGGAAAACAATGCTGGCAATGCTGCAGCTGCTCTTATGGCTCGATTGGCTCCAAAGGCCAAGGTATTGTTCTTACATAGATTTGCATCTCTATATTTTATCTTAAGATTTGAATTTTCGAAAATTATACGATTTGAATAATGTTTACAGGTTTTACGGGATGGAAAGTGGAGTGAAGAAGAAGCCTCGATTTTGGTCCCTGGTGATATAATTAGTATCAAACTTGGCGATATTATTCCAGCCGATGCACGCCTTCTAGAAGGAGATCCTCTTAAGATAGACCAGGTGCTCAATATTAATCACAAATTCACATTGCAAAAATTTCAACCATAATTTACAAAATTCTCAGCATTTAAATGCATGTTTGCAAAAAATCAATGAAACCAAACGACGACAAAAAATCTTACATTTTGCATAAGCTTTTTTTTTTTCTTCTAGTTTATCAAACAGGGGTTTAGAGGTCTTCTTTTATTCATATTTCTGCTTTATTTGCTTAATTTCACAGCGTTAATTTATTATGTGACTTAAAAAATCAATCCCTTAAGCTAACCAAATTGTCTCACAGTCTGCCCTCACCGGTGAGTCACTTCCGGTCAGCAAGAATCCCGGTGACGGGGTATATTCCGGCTCAACGTGTAAGCAAGGAGAAATTGAAGCTGTCGTTATAGCAACTGGTGTACATACTTTCTTCGGCAAAGCTGCTCATCTTGTTGAAAATACCACTCATGTGGGCCATTTCCAAAAGGTACACCTATAATACTTTGTAAAAAAAAATCTATATATAACAAAAAATTAATATTAATTTGAATTTAGATGTTGGAATATTCTAATTATTGATTTATTTTGATGGTCAGGTTTTAACCTCTATAGGAAATTTCTGCATTTGCTCGATAGCAATTGGAATGGCGATCGAGATTGTTGTGATATATGGGCTCCAAGGACGACCCTATCGTCCTGGTATCGATAATCTTCTTGTGTTGCTCATTGGTGGGATTCCCATTGCAATGCCCACTGTTCTTTCTGTAACCATGGCCATTGGATCGCATCGATTATCGCAGCAGGTATGAAGACCATAAACACACAAAAAATAAAATAAAAAATTAACTCTGAAATATGTAATACGCATTTTTAATCTAACTTTATCTTATTCCAGATAAAAGATTATCGAAATAATTTTGTTCTAATTCAGGGTGCTATAACGAAGAGAATGACCGCAATAGAGGAAATGGCTGGGATGGATGTTCTTTGCAGTGACAAAACAGGAACACTTACTCTGAATAAACTCACTGTGGACAAGAATATGATTGAGGTAATAGTTTTTCGTTGTCCGAAAGTTGATTTTACTTCCATGTGGGCAAATACATTGAAATAGAAGCTCATTGTTTTTTCTCAGGAAATATATATATATATATATATATATATATATAAATCTATATTAAGATCGATTATACAATCAAGAAAGCTTCAACTGAATCAAGGGTTCTTTTTGTTTCAACCAATGCATGTATTTTGAAACTTTCTAATAGGAAAGTGATGTTCATTATGTTTTACTACAACCTTGTCAATTGCAGGTTTTTGCCAAAGGTGTTGACAAGGACACAGTAGTGTTAATGGCAGCACGAGCATCGAGGCTCGAGAATCAAGATGCAATCGACACTGCCATTGTCTCAATGCTGGCTGACCCAAAGGAGGTATTTCGTTTTTTTCCCATATTTCCTCTATAACGTGAAATTTTATTTTATTGGATATTCAATGAATGTTTATAAAAAAAATTTTTCTGTAAGGCACGAGCTGGAATAACGGAAATTCACTTCCTTCCGTTCAATCCAACTGACAAGAGAACGGCTTTAACATACATAGACGAGGCTGGTAAAATGCATAGAGTGAGCAAAGGCGCGCCTGAGCAGGTACTATCTTTATATAACATAAGTGTTAATCTTAACAATTATTTGTAACATTGAATCAAAAATATCTAAATTCTAACATAGTTAAAATGATATTTTCTAGATTCTTAATCTAGCACATAACAGATCGGAAATCGAACGAAGGGTACATACCATAATCGACAAATTCGCAGAACGTGGGCTCCGCTCCCTTGGAGTCGCACGCCAGGTCAGCACAAATTTCTATTGTTTTTCATTCGTTTCTCTTTTTTTTTTTTTTTTTACTTGTGTTTAATACACCATTGTGATCGTGTAGGAAGTGCCAGCTGGCACCAAAGAGAGCCCCGGTGGGCCCTGGGAATTTGTCGGCCTTCTCCCGCTCTTTGATCCTCCTCGTCACGACAGTGCCGAAACAATTAGGCGGGCCCTCGGTCTCGGTGTGAGTGTTAAAATGATAACGGGTGGGGCCCACTGAACTAATTAATACAAGTAGTATCATTGGCCTTTTGTTTTTTGGAGCTTAATATACAAATCTTATTATTACTTTTTGAAGGTGATCAATTGGCAATTGCTAAGGAGACGGGAAGAAGGCTCGGGATGGGCACAAACATGTATCCTTCGTCGTCTTTGCTTGGTGAGGGTAAAGAAGAAGCACATTCGGCTCTACCAATTGATGAACTCATCGAAAAGGCGGATGGTTTTGCTGGTGTTTTTCCTGGTATGTATTGTGGAAAAATATTCGTTTTTTACAAGTTCGCGTATTTTGCAATTTTAGTCCATCTATTGACTCAGTCGAGAATATTTTCTTGAAATTTTGAATTTTTCCGGTCATTTATCATGGAAAATTTGCGATTTTAGCCCTTTAAGTTTTAGTCCACCATCTATAAACTTAGCGTCAATTACAGTTTAACTTGACGAGGAATTCAAACATTTTCCCAAAACATTGAAGTTTCGGTCTATACGTTGTGGACCAAAATTGCAAAAAAAGATAGATAAAGAGCGTTTACAAGACTAAAAACGCGTTTTTGCTTCTTATTCAGAATAGCCAATTATCAAATTACATTTCATCTCGATTGATTTGGTTATATCATCTGCAGAACATAAATATGAGATTGTGAAGAAATTACAAGCTAGAAAGCACATCTGTGGGATGACTGGTGATGGTGTGAATGATGCACCAGCACTAAAAATAGCTGATATAGGAATTGCTGTAGCAGACTCCACTGACGCTGCACGTAGTGCTTCTGATATAGTTCTTACAGAGCCCGGATTGAGTGTAATAATCAGTGCTGTCTTAACAAGCCGCGCAATCTTCCAAAGGATGAAAAACTACACCGTAATTTAATATTTTACATACATTTTTCGACTTAGTTACTGTGATAAATGACATTAAGATACTAAAGATTCAATATTTTTTCATTTTTTTTGCAGATATATGCTGTGTCTATCACTATACGTATAGTGGTAAGTGTTTTTACGAAATATCATATTACACTTCAAAAAATAAAATGTTTCTTTCGTCTTAGTAATGAAAACGATACTTACAGTTGGGATTTATGCTTTTAACCGTCTTCTGGAAATTCGATTTCCCTCCATTCATGGTTCTTGTCATTGCAATCCTTAACGACGGTTAGTTATTTTGGTTTAAGATAATTTCATCTGTTTATTAAATTAAACATTTTTTACGCTTGTATTCTGATATAACGACTAATAATATCCAGGGACCATCATGACAATATCTAAAGACAGAGTAAAACCTTCTCCATTTCCAGACAGTTGGAAGCTAAGTGAAATTTTCGCCACTGGGGTTGTTCTTGGAGGCTATATGGCTTTAATGACTGTCATATTTTTCTGGGCTGCCTATGAAACAAACTTCTTTCCTGTAAGAAGTCGCAATTTTCTCTACAAAATCTCATTTTTGTTAAAATTTGTACACTAAAAAGGTTGTCTTTATATATACAGAATAACTTCAATGTAAGAAACTTCAACAGCCACCTTCGCAACATGTCCGATGATGCACAAGCGAAACCGCTCAATGAAATGATGGCATCTGCAGTTTATCTTCAAGTCAGCACCATCAGTCAGGCCTTAATTTTCGTGACTCGATCACGAGGATTTTCGTTCATGGAACGTCCTGGTCTACTTCTTGTGACGGCATTTATAATAGCACAACTGGTAACAAATTGCTGCAACTTTTTTCATCTGATAAATATCCATCTATTCGAATTCGTTTATGGTGTGTTTGGATTCGTTTATGGTGTGTTTGGATTGGAAGATCCGAAACTATGGGATTTCAAATTTATTGACGAATCCATTTAGAGTGTATTTGGAATGAAAGATTTGAAATCTATGGATTTCAAAATTGTCAACAAATCCATGAAGTTCGTTGGGATGTATCTAAGTTATAATGAATTTCAAATCACTCGACATTCACTTTGAGCTATTTTCTCTATAACTACGGTGGATTTCAAATGACTCCATTTTAGGTGTCATTTTAAATCTTTCCTCCAAATTCCCTCTCCAAATCCAAACACACCTTTAAGTTTGTTTGGATGAATTCATGTTATGATGGATTTCAAATCCATTGTCATTCATTTTGACCTATTTTCTCCACGTTTATGGTGGACTTCAAATTACTCCATTTTAGAGTCATTTGAATTCCTTCCTCAAATCCAAATCACTCGATCCAAACGCACCCTTACAAAATTTAAATGAGATAAGCCTTTATATTGTAACCTGCTTTTACTGACATGAAAACTATGGTAATTTCTCAAACTCGGGGTGTATTTCATAGTTAGCATGTAGAATATGTCGATATTATTTACCGTTTTGAATAGCTATTAGCTATTTTTGACGAACTTTTTAACCAATAATGCGCGTTTTTGCAGGTTGCTACCGTTCTATCCGCCACTGTGACCATGAAATTTGCTGGCATTAGAAGTATCGGTTGGGGCTGGACGGGGGTGATCTGGCTGTATAATACACTGACTTACCTACTTCTCGATCCCATCAAATTTGCCGTTAGATATGCACTCAGTGGAAGGGCTTGGGGTCTGGTTCTTGAAAAAAGAGTGAGTCTTTCTAACCTTATATGGTAAATTTTTACGGATAATTACATACATACCGCCTTATAGTAATTACCATAAGCCCCCCCTGAGATTTTGCAAATTACAAAAACATCCATGATCGATCCTGATAACTCGAAATATAGGGTGAAATTGTATTCTGGCTTTTAATGATGGGGAAGTTATTGTAATTTCTCAAACATTGGGATTCTTTTTATAATTAAGGTTTCACACATAGGGTGGCTATGTAGTTACACTAATATTACATGCATACAGCCTTACGGTAATTACCATAAGCCCCTTAAGATCTTGCAAACTACAAAACCATCTGTCCTCATAACTCGAAAAAGAGGGATGAAATTGTATTATGGCTTTTAATGACAAGAAATAGTGGTGGCAATTTGGGTCCATACATATATTTCGACCCAAATCCAACTAAGTTTTCAATAGGTTGGGTCCTAACATTTTAGCATTTTAATTCCAACGGAGTTGGCTTTTAATAATATTTGGGTCCAACTGGGTTTTAAACTGGGCCCAATTTGGGTCCAACTTAATTTTCCACTTTGAGTCAATAATCTACATTCTACACTCTACGACAATCCCTTACACCACTTTGATTCATAGTAGATCCTTATTGGGTTCATTTTGGGTCCTTATTGGGTCCACTTTGTGTTCTTATTGGGTCCAAATATAATGCATATCTTTTGACATTAGACCCACTTTAAGCCCAACCCAGATGGACCCGACCCAAACCTAACCCATTCAACCCAATTGCCTCCCTAACAGAAACTATGGTTTTCTCAAACATGGGGTGTCTATGTTGTTTACATTAATATTTATATACTTGGTTAAAAATCACCAAAACTCATATCTATTTATGTTTCGTCTTCATAGACCGCGTTTTCTACACAAAAAGACTTTGGAAGAGAAGCTCGAGAGGCAGCATGGGCGGCTGAGCAACGAACACTGCATGGACTTCAATCTGCTGAACCAAAAATGTTCGAAAAAAGCACTTTTAGAGATATTAATCTCATGGCCGAAGAAGCTAAAAGGCGCGCAGAAATCGCAAGGTAGCCGTTGGGATTTGTTTGGTTGAAAATTATTTGCATTATTTGTTTTGTCTAATAGAAATGTTGCTTATTTTGCAGGCTTAGAGAGATTCATACTCTTAAGGGCAAAGTGGAGTCTTTTGCTAAGCTAAGGGGATTAGACATTGATGCTATGAACCAGCATTACACTGTTTAACTGTCTTTACATGGGTTTTCTTCTTTTTTTTCCTTCTTAAATAATGTTTTTAAAATGATTTTTTAGGTGTTGAAATTCAAATTAATAAAGCAATGCATCTTGGTGTAAAAATTCCAATTTGCAATGTAGTGTTGTGAGAAAAAAAAACTATGAAATTTTTATGGAAAATCGAACCGGAAAATTCGGATCAATATGTATATTTGTCTTTCCATCCTTGTCAATGTATTGTTCTTACTTATGAAATATAAGCTACTCGTAATCTTGAAATAATCACATTTATTCTACTTATTTAAGATAGAAAAACTTAAAATTTCGAAATAATCAAAAGTATTGAAACTTATGTCACTATAACCAAAGGGTCCCATTTAATTGCACCTACATTTTTTTGGGTTGGATTTGCCATCATTTACTAAGTTAATTAGAACTTGTCGACTTTGAATCCTGATATAATCATAATCATACTGACCCATGTAGTGAAATCAAGTTCTATCACACTGATGATTATGTAGCTCCTAAAAATTCCTAATATCGAAACATTAAACTCGAACTTTTATAAGTTTCTATCTATGAGCTTAACACAAGCAATAAAACTAAGAAACATTCAAAGACATGATATACAATCAAACATTAAGACCACCAAAAGAGCAAATTCAGATTTAAATAAATTCCGCATACCATTAATACCTTGTACTACACATGCCTAGAAAAACTATACCCAATTTTTCGATTTCTAAAAGTGACAAACACACAAATATATATAGTAAAGAATAAAATAAATCCGAAATCTACAAACCGAATGAAGAAATAATCAAACATATTTCTTCATATAATTCATGTGGTCTTTTTTATTTTATAAGGTTATATTAATAACACCATTCTTCTTTTCTTCTACTTCCTTCCATTTTCACAATTGCACCTTTGAAGACTAACCTCTGGCTCTTTTACTCCATCTGCCCGAACCCCTTCTTCTGCCCCGTTTCCTCTTGTTATTAGGGGGCGTTATGCTTGAAACGGATCGCATTTTTGGAGCTGGTTGTTCATCTGCGGGCAGATCGGGTTGTGGGATGATTGGAGGGCTGAGATTATCCGGCTCGTCCTTAATCACCAAAGGCCGTTGGATTTGGTGAATCTTCACTCCCGAGAATGTATTCATCTCTTCCTTTACCCTCTGGTTATCGATAAGAGCCCCATCTTCTACCTGAGATGCATTTCATGTAACACGAAAAAACGTAGATATAAGTTATAAATTGACCCACATGGATTTTCATGATTGTTTAAGATGAGAATGACCCTTAAAGCAAGGCAACATAGAATTAAGAGATAATTACAAGCACACCCTTCACTTATTGGGTAATTATAAAGAGCAGGTTTTTACTAATAAAGAAAGCTAGGTTGTGTTTGGATTGATTCATTTGGATTTGGGGAGGGGATTTGGAGGAAGGATTTGAAATGACACCTAAAATGGAGTCATTTGAAATCCACCGTAATTATGGAGAAAATAGTTGCAAAGTGAATGTCGAGTGATTTGAAATCCATTATAACTTGGATACATCCAAACGAATTTCATGGATTTGTTGACGAATTTGAAATCCATAGATTTCAAATCCTTCAATCCAAACACACCCTTATGGTAATTTTTCAAATCCTCGGGCTTAAACAAGGGAGTGTTTGTGCAATTTACATTAAACTAAAGACTCACATTCTCATATACATTCGCAAAACGAGCATGGCTTGTGCTTCCATTTACATCACGACCATCTCTATGAGTTGTAATTGCACTCTCAGGGACGAATACGTCATTATTATTAAACTCCGATATAAGCTGAGATGCAATATGGTTTGTTGCTGGCATAATATCCCAATTGTTTGGAGGATAATTGTGAGATGGCGGCATAAGCAAGCTGATGTCATCGCTGTAAGAAAATTTCCCGGCATTTTCACTTATTACCACATCAACTCTACCCTTCAGTTTGCCAACTTGTGACTGTAGAAACTCGATCTTTCGAAATACGTTTTCCAAAGACTTATCATCATTTCCAGGCTCATCGAAAAACGGATCTTCATTCGTCCAAAAATCATCGTTGATGTTGACTTTATGAGTGGCTTTTTCAACAAAATCAAAAAAAAAATATCATGTAAATACACAAACACATTTCTGAACAATTTTTTTAAAGAAACGGGTAAATTGGCCAATCCTAAGCTTACCAAGAAATAAAGGGCAAAAATAGAAACATAATGGTAAATAACAACTTTAGCACAACCTTAAAATCAAATAATGATATATAGTGTAATCAAACGATGATCAGAAGTAATTTAAGACTTATGACCAGCTTGAATCTATGTATCCAGAGATGTGTGCATCAATGTAACATAGATTGGTTAATTATCCACAAGTATAGGGTAAAAACATTTATATCATTATTTTATATTATATTTATCATCATGCAAGTATCAATACCAAAAAAAAATAAAAAAAGAATTCTCACCGGCATTCTTCAATCCATTATACATTAAACCACCCTCGGCAAAAGACTTCCTATTCTCTGCAAAATTCCATGTACTCAAGTCTTAATTAGCAGACATTTTTACCATAATACAAGAAAGAAGTTCAATATAAAGAAGATATTTTTACCATAATAAGAGAAAAGTTTATGACGAGACATATATGCTGCTACATCCGTTGTTACTTCAATTCTTTTTCTTTTCTTCCTTCTGAGAACATCGTTTTTAGCATTAACCGGGGTAAATGGAAGTGATCTCGAGCATTCACCTTCCAATTTAGAGTTATTTGACTTATTGTATGCTTCAAGTTCTTTGTCATATTGTTGGGCTTGCCGTTGCAATTTCAGAATTTGCAATTCGACCCATTTGCAACGCCACATTATGGGTTGAATGAATGACCTCCAATGAGCTGTCGGCTTTTTCTTCCTAAGGAATAAGCATGGATAATCACTTAATAAGAAGATGGGATTAAATTTGTGAAGGTATGTGCAAAATGTCCATTCTTTGTTGATATATATTTCTGATATATGGGGAAAAAGTTGATTATTTTAGGGTGTGTTTGGATCGAGTGATTTGGATTTGGGGAGGGGATTTGGAGGAAGGATTTTAAATGACACTAAACTTGGAGTAATTTGAAATCCACCATAGTTGTAAAGAAAATAGCTCAAAATGAATACCAATGGATTTGAAATCCATCATAACATGAATTCATCCAAACAAACTTAACTGGATTTGTCGATGGATTTGAAATCCATACTTTTCAAATCCTTCAATCCAAACACACCATTAGACATCAATGGAACTGATGAAGGTTTCGTATTCACTAGCTAGACTCATTCTTCGTCATTTAAGGGTGAGTTTTGTCTGTTTCATAAATTATTTTTGGAACTCTACCGGGATTTGAACGGTGTTTTCGGAAATCTAAGCCGAAATGGTCTTTGTGATTTAAGGAGACTTTTGACAACCCAAGCTAAAATCATATTTGGGTTTTTCAAAACAAGATGAAGTTTCAGAAAAATCCAAATCACTTTTAACAAAACTCAATTATTGCAGAAATCAATTATACTGAAATCAATCTACTGGAAACAATTTTCTAATCACTGCACCAAACGCAGCGTAAAAATTTTTTAGGCGATATTTGGTTCATGGATTTTGGTAAAGGAAAAGAAAAATAGTTTCTCCGCATCAAATGATAGTACATCTTGTTTTGCTTTTCGATCCTTTCCATTTCCATTTCCTCACCAAAATCCACGAACCAAACATAGCCTTAAGGTACATGCTTCGAATTTCGAGAGCTCAGGCCAACCGGGGCTCACAAGCAAAGAACTTATTAAGACAAATAAGTGCAGAGGAAAGATAAGTACCTCCCAAATCCATCAAAATCACCACGAAAATCTGAAATAGCATCATCACCCAAGGCATCGAGATTTTCAAATCCACAATCACTATTGTCGAATGAACTCGAGTTCTCAGTTGTGTCATGATAATCTGCTTCAACAATCTGATTTCCCAAAGGTACAGATTTTGTGCATTCTGTAATGTTGACTTCCATATCGTCATTTTTGTGGGCTTCTATAGTTAAATTCTCGTCCACTTTATCGTCCTCGCTTATAGTTGTGAATTTCATAAGCTCTTCTTCAAGCTCTTTAGCAAAAACCCCATTTGCGTTATAATTTGAAGCCTCCATCTTGGCCTTTGATCTCTCTAGAACATTTTTCTCGTGCGCCATTTCGGTTGTATAATGTAAATCAGTTAATTTTGAACATATGCATCAAAGACTAAAATAGATCACCTGCAGAAAACTGAAGTTATTAATATGTTGCGGAAGTATATAAAAAGAAATAAAATGTATTCAACATGATGCACATATATCAACAGCCAAAAATACAATGATTGGTTTTCGAAGACTGATAAGGTCGATAAAATGACACCACATATTGTTCAATACGTATAAGTCTATTTTTTGATTAACAATATTGATAAAAACTTAATTTAACCACATAATTCAGTATGAGCAATAAAACAATCAGAGCATCGTGAAAGGGGCAAATAAGGACATGGAGTTACACAAGATGATGAACCTTTGTTTTTTTGTTTTTTTTCAATTTTCCGATAAAGTAGCATGAACTCTATCAGATATTATGGATCAGCCAATAAAGAACTATGGTAAACAATCAAATCACATTTCTAAACGCCTCGAGAGAAATTACTCAAAACACATACCTAAATCATCAATGAGGTACTCTCTATTATAAGGGAGATACAATATACACGCGCCAAACGTACCCACCGTAAATTGAGAAGGCAAAAATACATATTACACGTGTCAATGTGCACATTAAAAGAGATTACCATAAATCGAAGCACAACTGTCAATTAATTGCGCATATAAGATTGTAAACACGTATATCGCCATTCATTAAGTAAAATAAAATCTAGTTATTAATGAGCGTGATCAAACTCGGGTATCCATGTATATAAATCCGACAAAGATTGTTCAACCACATTTGGTAAATCGTCACTTATTTCACGGAAATCACGGGTTCGGTCTTGATATCTCAGTCATTAGTTACAATTTGAAAAATGCGTCTACATTTCCTAAATTTAACATTCAAACTCAGATCAATGCCCAAGCACAACAACACACATACACACACATATTAGTCTTTAACCAATTTTTTTTTCAAAAAAAAACATCAAACTTCTCCTAATCAACACCTAAACTCAAATCAACACAGACACACAAAAGTATGTATATATACACACACACATATATATATATGGTCATTTTCCTTCAAAATTCTGGATTAAACACAAAAAAAGAGTCATAAAGATTAAAGCTTTAACCAGGTCGATCAGGGCTTCAGTACAGAACAATAAATCACAGAGAAAACAAAAAAACCTTATATGCCAGATAAAACCCTTCAAAACCCATTTCAAAAATTCAATAACAGATTTAGAAATTCCACAAAACAAAAGAAGAATCAAGTCGGTTTCTTAAAAAAAAACCATGAATGAACATGAAAACAGATACCTCGATCGAATTCTGGCCTATAACCACCACCGGCACACGTTAGCACCGGTCGATAATTGAGTGTCAGTGCGTAAACGGTGTGAAATGGCTAGGAATTTCTGAGCTAAATCTTTCGGATTTTTTTAACAGAAAAAATCATTTAGTGAAAGTGTATGTGAGAGAGAGGAATTTTATTTGTGAATTGTGATATATAATAATTAATATATGAATATAATCTTCGTCGAATGAGTCAACTCTCTGCCATTTGTTTCCTTTCTTAGCTGGATTTTTTAATTCATTTACTTTTTCATATTTTTACTTTTCTTTTTCTTGTTCATAAATTTAAATTTTCATTTTGTTGATTTTGTTTTTTGTTTTTTAGTATATCAATTGATTTTACTCTGGTCGTTTAAATAAAAACTTTGTGTTTATATCTTTATGAATAGAAAAAAATAATTATTGAAAGATGTTAGTCTGATGAAAAATTATTTTTAAATTATCAAATTTAAATCTACATCAATCAATAGTAAAAAAAAAACTATGATTAATTGCAGGACGATAGTCATATATAATGTAGAGATTGGCGGAGACGAAGAAGAAATGAATATATTTCCCGCGAAAATATATACTACGTAAATAAAGTTATTTTGCAAGTAATCGATAGCATTTATCATTACCATAAAAGTCTTGAATTAAATTTACTTTATGATCATATTTTCGAAAATTGTTTGGTGTTCAAATAGAACCGACGTATTAGAATTATTAATTATAATTATAAATTACATATATATGTATCACTAAGTTGTTTAGTGTGATATTATCGACTGAACAAAAAAATTACAAATATTTTTTCTATAGGATTATATTTAAAATAAATAAAGAGAGCCCTCCTTTTTTCTTTCTTTCTATAATCGAACTATCAAATCAAAAATATGTATCAATGTTTTTTCAATAAAACGAATTTTAATTGTTATGAAATATTTATTTTGTGAAAAACTATTGAAGGGTATACTCTAAAATTTGAACAAAATATTGTGAATCATGTCATCATAAATACATAATAAATTTAAATAAAGTAGCCTACTCAACATTCTTCTTCTTACCAAAATAATAAAAAATACTCAACATTCTTCAATGAGATTTGAGTAACATTGATAGTAACTTATTATGCACAAATATGAATATGAAAAATGGTAAAATATAATAACTATCAAGATATAATAAATTTTATAATTATAAGACACAAATGCATTGGAAATATATATATATATGTAATATTTTAAAATAAATTTGAATTAGTATATTCAATAATATAAATAAAACTACGACATTGACACCATTTTATTGTTTATGAGTTCAAAAAATTTCGAAGGTAACCAAAAAACTTCATCATTTCTAGTGTAGGAACGTTATTTCATTAGTACCAACAATTATATTTTTTGCTCTTTTAAGTTTTTTTTTTGTCTTTGTTACTTTTTAACATACTATAAAAGTAATTAGTATATTTTTATTTAACCTAACAAATATTATATAATACTAAAAAGATACTCAATTTAATAGTCAATATGTGTCAAATACTTTAAAATTTATATATACGACAATGAAAAGTATACTATTGTATCCAATTTTTTTTAAAAAAAATTAGCTACTTCAGATAAATATCAGATAGAATAAATATACACAAAGTATTATATCCAATAAAATATGTACAAATTTAATTTTAATAATTTTAAAATTATTGGTGCACCACATACCCAACCTAAATTCAACTTTCAATTTATTTGCACATTTAATTTATTTCTATCCCATCATTATGTCAAAAAGTCAAATATAATTAAACGATTTGTAAATTGTATCTCATATTCTGTCACGTGTCTCACGTGACTCGTGCATCTGTCTCATCACAAATTAAAATATTTTAGTCTTACGTAAAAGTTTTTTCTTCAATTAGTAAACAACAATAATCACTAATTCTTTATGTTGGGAAAAAAAATAATAAAAATTGTAAACAAGATCTTTTATTACCTATTTTAAATATTTAAATCGATTAATTTAACTAAGATATATTTATAAAAATTGTTTCTAAGCACTAATCGAAATAAAATCACCAACCAGAAAACCTTATCAAATTCATTCTTAATCATTTCATATTTTTCTTAAAAGATATAATTTATTTAAACACTTTTATACCACCACTTTTCTTATAATTTTTTTCAAAAAAAAATCATAAATGTACATGCTATTCAATAATACTACTTTTCTTCTTTATCTTCTCCATTGATTTCCAACAAACAGTCAAATGCAAAATCATACAAGTAAAAGTGACACCCTAATTGTACCCATTATATATCTCTTATAAATTATAATTCTTTGTTCCTTAATATAGTTTTATTTTTTCACAAACATTATTGGATTTTCCACACAGAAAAACAATAAATACAGTTCCAAAATAGAAGAACAAGCCACTGGAATTACATAATAATATCCAAAACCCTTTTGCACCATAAATGGCCTTCAAATATTTCCTCACAATATCAACTGTAATTGTCACAATTTCATTGATTTTGATTCCAAAAACT
Organism: Verbascum thapsus; assembly: GCA_963669365.1. Taxonomy (NCBI): domain Eukaryota; kingdom Viridiplantae; phylum Streptophyta; class Magnoliopsida; order Lamiales; family Scrophulariaceae; genus Verbascum; species Verbascum thapsus. The sequence continues at coordinate 18,111,904 of OY770108.1, forward strand.
GCTCATTCCATTCCATTTGTTGTCTTCCATGGTATTTTTTCTCATTTCTTTTGCAGTTAATTTTCTGTATTTTATTCAGATTATAGTATATTGTTCACTTGTTCTTAAGAGTGATGGATTAAATGTCATCTTATTAAGTTAAAGATCTAATTTTTTTCATATGGGCAGTTAGAAATTCGTGATTTTGGTTAGTTTTGTTACCAGAATGCGTATGTTCTTGGCTGTATTTTCACAATCATTGCGCGTTGACCTTTTAAATTTACTAGCACTTTCTGGGACATTGATTATGTATGTAGAGAGAATAAAGATGTCATCTTTTTTCATATTTTTTAGTTTTATTATTTCTTAATGGAGTTATTTCCTGCATATTTTTCGTCTTTTTTGAATTTGTTAAAAATATAGTTTTTTTTTTTTTTGTAGCAAGGGAAAGAGTAATATTAGGTCATTCATCAGTTTCTACTTACATAATCTTAGTGTTGTCTTTGGTCTTTTTGTTGACATTATCATTTGTTGTTAGTTTATTACCAGAATGGTTCTGTTCTTGGCTATATTATCACCATATTTGGGCGTTTTTGGACACGAATTTTACGCTTTTACAATATAACCTTTTACGTTCTCGAACATCGACTTAGTATCTGGAAAAAGAAATAAAGATGTGATCTTTTTTCATCTTCTTTAGATTATTATTTCCTAATGGACTTTGTTTTTGACATATCTCAAGTTCTCTGCATTTGTCGAATATAAATTCACTCTATAGCAAGATAAAGAGTAATTAGATCTAAATCATTTGAAGCATTACCTAATCTTATAGTTGCCTTTTGTCTTGCACACACTAAGGTCTCTGTTCGTTTTTGGTCAAATTCTCGTAATTTACAATTAGTGTACAATGCCAGAGGATGATATATGAATCCTGATTGAGTAACTAAAAACGGGTTTCGTTTTTGTAATAATATTGCAGGAATCTCTGACAGTTGCCGTCACAAAGGAGTCTCACATTTCACCAATCTTCTAAGTAATTGGTCAGGTTCTCAGGGCTATTGCATGTAAACTCTCAAGATTCATTTGATTTAACGATTCAAATCAACACCACATTATATATATTCACCATTTAACGTATTTTTTCTTTAGTGAAATTGGAAACGGTGCATGGGATTCCTGGACAATGCCTTTTCTAAAGCAGGTGCTTCATGAAATTATCTGTAAATCTTGCGTTTTTATAAATAACAATTTAACATTTTCTTTTCGTCTTTTTGGTGATAGACAGCCATTGCTTGTGAAAAGGTATTGTTTTAGTTTTTTTTCCTTTCTAAAAGTGTTCACTTTTGTTGGCCCGAAAATCCTTTCTCAGACAATATGCCTTCGAACTTACAGGTGAAGAAAATGAGTGAGCTTAGTGAAGGTTACAACATAATCGGGCTTTCTCAGGTGAAAACATAATTTTTGTGCGAATTTTATTATTTTTCATATGCTAATTCTGTTTAAAGTTTTGATATTAGTGGTATGAAATGCTTCCTAATGCACTTTGAGGATTTCATAATAACGGAAACCAAACGAACACCTGAAAATTTTCGACATTTTTTATAACGTGTCAAAAAACTTTTTCCTTCTATTTATATTGTTTTCTAATATCATTTTAAAATCTCTCAAATCTGTATTTTTCAGGGTAATTTGGTTGGCAGAGGGGTCGTCGAGTTATGTGACGGAGGGCCTCCAGTAAGTATTCATCTGAAATCTGAACATTTCGACAAAAAATATTGAATTTCATCATTATTTCCTTTTTATTTTTAATTTCTCCATGCAACTAATTGCATACAAACAGTATAAAATGACAGATTATAAGTATGAAAATATGCAAAAATATAAACTGATCCATATATTCTTTATTTTTCGACAGGTGCATAATCTTATATCTCTGGCCGGTCCACATGCTGGAATAGCTGCTGTTCCCCTCTGTGGAGTGAGTTTTTTTCGATTTTATTGCATTAAACTTCATATTTTTACATGGTTAATTTTATTAATAAAATAATGAAAGAAATGGGATTTTTCGAGCTTAAAAATGTAAAATTTCAAGCGTAAAAAACATTTATTATTTCTGAAGAACTTTATATCTTATTGCTTGTGGAAATGGTTTACAGTCAGGTGTGGTTTGCATTCTAGTGGATGCTTTGATCGAGTTGGCCATTTACAGCAACTTCGTTCAGGTTTATATCTATTTTTCTTACTTCAATTTCTAACGAATTATCGTCTCAGCTTTGTGTAATTGCAGGAACATTTGGCACCTGCTTGTTATATCAAAATTCCAACTGTGAGTGTGATCTTATTTAACGATTTTACATCTATCGAGAAAAAAATAGAATCTTGACCATATACGCTGCATTTCGACACCTTTTGTACCTCAAATCTACTGGCTTTTTTGGAGACGTTAAATATGAAATATATATATATATTCCCCTTTAAAGATTCGATCTTATACATGAGGGGGTGATTTCAATGTTGTGGATTGTATCACGATTGATGAAGTAATATTTGGAGACTATGTTATCACTACCGCACATTATGGTGGACCCCATGTGGGCTCCACCATATTGTACGGTTGTGATTATCTCAAGATTTAGACTCGATGAGTTCCTAAGAATGACCCTGGCACAAATAATAGAGCTCTTAGATATATTTAACGCGTTATATGTATTAGGAGAAGAAAAGGATTCCTCATTTTTGCTTTACACTATTTAGGATTCTAATGACTTCGTTATGTAGTTAAACGTCACGAGAAAACAAATTTAAATGATATATTAAGTTGATAAATACCTCTCGAACTTAGATTTCGACTAATATTTCTTTTTTATTTCTCTCTATAATCCGTGGTTAAGCATATACTTATATAATCATGTCTAATTACAATAGTTAGCACATTCTTAATTCCTTATCATCTCTATTTCTTTTACAGCATATAGATGAATACAGAAAAGGGTGCAAGTTTCTCCCAAAGCTTAATAACGAAATATACAAGAATTCCACGTACAAGGAGCGTTTTTCGAGCTTGGATAATCTAGTACTTATCATGGTAAGCTTGTTTTTAAATATTTCTTCAAGTCGTTAAAAACGAAATTTATGCTCGAGATTTTATTTTTTTCACGTTTTTTTTATCAGTTTGAGCGTGATAACATTCTGGTACCGAAAGAGACCTCGTGGTTTGGGTATTATCCAGATGGTTCATGGGACACTATTTTGCCTGCACAAGAGGTACTTTTGCAGTTTATCGACGCAAAGCCAAACGTATTATATCTATATACGAGTGTGTATATAGATATAATACGTGTGTGTATCTATTTACGCATGTATCTATATACAAGTGTAAACATGTGGTATGTTTGCATTAAAAAATAATTTATTAATTTAAAAATCCAAAACATAAAGGTTTCTATAAGAACAACAATTATTAATATAAGAAATCCAGTATTTAGTCCAAAAAAATTGTTAATCTTAACTTTTGGGTAGGGGTGGCAATTGAGTTGAATGGGTTGGGTTTGGGTCGGGTCCATTTGAATGGGTTTAAAGTGGGTTGGGTCAAATTGGGTTCAATGTCAAAAAATGTGCATTATAATAAGACCCAGTAAGGACCCAAAATGGACCCGATAAGGACCCATTATGAATTAAAGTGGTTTAAGGAGTTGTTGTTAGAGGTAAAATGTAGATTACTAACTCAAAATGGAAAATAGTTTGCACCCAATTAAGACCTAAATTGGGCTCAATTTTAAGACCTAGTTGGACCCAAATATTATTAAAAGCCCACCCAGTTGAAACTAAAATGTTAAAATGTTAGGACCCAACCCATTGAAAACTTAGTTGGATTTGTGTTGAAATATATGTATAGACCCAAATTGACACTCCTACTTTTGGGTTTCTGAACGAAAAATCATAGAACGGGTTCTCATGGTTCTTTGGATATAAAAATATATTTATGGGTTTTTTCAAATGACTAAAAAATTGCGATATTACTATATTCCTCACATACGAGTCAAAATATCAACTCATTTTCCAAAAGAAATTCGCCCAAATTTTTTTTTTTTTTTACGAATTTGCACCTTTTTTTTAATGAATTTTGCAGACGACCCTCTATATCGAAGATTGGATTGGTTTGAAAACATTGGATAAAGCTGGAAAAGTGAAGTTTGTGAACGTCTCGGGGGGTCATCTTGAGATTTCGCATGGTGAGATGAAAAAGTACATTCTCCCTTATTTGGTTGAACACGAAAATGCTCAAACAAAGACATCAAAGTTATTAGGGCTCGGGAATGAAAACGAGATTCTCAAGCTATATGCATCACAAGAAGAGATCGATTTATTAAGCTAAAAGCTTACGATCGTAGATATATATATTGGTAAGATATATAAATAAACGGATAATAAAAATCGATACCACTAATTTTTGGCGCCAATATTATAGGTGCATGCATGAACACCGGAGTGATCTCAGCCCTACGTATGAGTGTTATCCTTGTGATGAAGGGTGGAGATCATTCGAGAGTTGAATTAATATTCTTAGGACTTGCTTAAAACGCTTAATACTTGATGACTCAATTGGCATGGGTGGGAAAATGTATTTGATTCGTGTTTTTGTATACGCTTCATTTTATGTTCGATTTTTGGGGTTGGTTTATTTCGATTTTTCGATGGAATTGGCTCCTTATATGTATACTATAATTGAGTAATAATAATTTGATTGGTATTTAAATCGCGAATGACCTTATTTTGTTCTTAGCTAATAATATGTGAATATTTTGAACACTTTTATTAGTTTAGGTTGTTAATATGGATTTGAAGGTCAAAATGACAAATTCGTTTGAGCTTGTTTTGATGATATCAATTTGTGATAAATTTGAAATATATTAGTACACATGAAAAGACTAGTTTATTATATAAAATAATGATAATATAGTTGTCTAAAAATTTAATCAAGTTAATCAATATTCGACTCAAATTTGAGTATTACAAGTTCATTTGATTTATGTTCGATAACTTACAAAAAATAAGTTCAAGCAATTTTTTATGTTCGATAAGTTTTGAAACTCGACTCGAGTAGTAAAATTGATAAAAATATGTACAAAATAATCAAACTACTCGAGATCGACTTGATTTAAACTCGATTAACAATTAAATCAAGTTCAAACACTACTTTCAAAACTTGATTTTAATTCAAATAAATTTGAATAATTATGTATTTAGTTCGATTCAACATATTTACACCCGTGACTTGTATGTCATGTAGTAAATGGTACCATGATAGCCAGTTGCTAGGTGACTTGTGTCATGAATGTCATAATTAATTTAATTAATATAAATTTCCAAAAAAATGAAAACCCCATAAATTTTAGAGATAGCCTTCTCAACTACTAGGGTCATCCCTAATTTGGAATTTATCACCCTTTTAATTTGTCATATTCATTGAAATTAAGTTGAGTTCTATCTCAAAATAATGGGATTTAAATGTAATTAATTCAAGATAAATAAAAGTCATAAATATAAGAATATCTGTACAATTCTAATAATGTAAATATATTTCCCTCCCACACTTACTAATATATATATATATATAGCATAACGGTATTTGACTTCGTTAAATCTCTCTGCAATGGCAACGAATCCTTCTTGTGTTAGCTACGAGCAAGATGAGCACACAAACTTCTTCCTTTGTCGCCAATGCCGAACCCATATGGCCTTGCATCAAGAACTCATTCACAAGGTTTTTTTCTCGAGTTTTTTTTTTTTTATTTCACGTATTTGATTTTTAGAAGATTACGAGATTATTTATCCTAAATGTTGATTAATTTTTAATTATTTTTTAAATTGCAAACTTCCCATTTTATCTATTTATTTTTATGTGTTTATTATATTTATGACCATTTATATATTTTATTTTTAAAGTATGAATGCGTCAAGATGATTTTACAATTTTTTTTTTTTCATTTTCTTATAGTTATTAGCACTCTTATATTTATTTTCCCAATTTTTAGTCTCACTATTCCAAATTTTAATTTGCAGTATGATATGGAGTCCTGCCATGCCCTCTTCAAGAATCTGTGAGTCTTCATATCTCTATACACAATTTTTGTATTTAAGACGAGAAAACTTGCTCTAATGAGATTTTGTAAGGTTAAATAATTTATAGGATGACTCTTTTTGTGTAATTTAAAATGTGTTATTATTGTATTTCAATAATTGAATTTGATTTGTATATTTGGTAATTTGTGATTCAAATTAGAATGTTGTACTGTGTTAGAAAACGAAACAAATTACTCGGTACTCATTTTTTAAGTTTGTTCCAGCTCGATCATTGAACATAGCAAAAATACTTGAAACATTGTTTCTTTTAAGATGTTTTGAAATTTGGAACGAGTTCGATTCAACTAGTTAAAATCATAAACCATATATACAAAATTAAGCACCTCGAGCTTAGTTCATATCTGATTCGATTAGAGATCATTTCTATTCAATTTGACCAGCAAACTAACTAAATTCAAACACAATTTTCGAAGCTCAATAAAAACTCGAACGTATACTTAAAAAGAGCTCCGGATCCCTACATACTTTTTACAACATCCTTATAATTTCCTCGAAATATCTTACAACCCTCTAATAAATTAATGTAATTTAGAAAATCGAACCCATTTCATCGGACCTATGTAACATATAACTACACAAATAATTCTGATTGTCCCGAAACTTATAACCCCGAAAATACTAGGAATAACTTCAATTGGCAACTTTTTAGTATGAGTTTAGTATATTGCAGGCTTTTTTAGTTGACATTTTCTAATGTTTTTTGGGGGGTTGATATGCAGTGTTAATGTGAACTTGGCTGAAAACCATCGAATATTAAGTGGACAACATGCAGCATTAGCCTATTGCATCACTTGTGACTCAAATGTTGGACAAAAATTTGTAAGAAACAAATATATATACATATATATATATATTATCCTATAGTCTAAATCTCATATATATATTGCAAAGGGTCACTTACATTTCATTTTTCAGATTGCTTTGAAGTTTCAGACTTCTGCTATCAGAAATGGAACATTCTTGGTTGACATGTAAGACTCTAGATTCACTTTATTTCCCGTTTTTTCATTAAAAAAATATTTGAAACATGTTTCTCAATTATACGGCTCGTTTTGTAAAAAAAAAAAAAATCATTTTTGTAGGAAGAAGCTGCTGTTGTGGAAAGGGAACCAGATGGTGTATGCAGACACAGAGAAACCAGTTGAAAATGCATGAAGATGATGATGCATCAAGAATAATAATCCTATTTGTGATCATGCTCAATAATGTTGAAAAACTTTCGAATAACATGTTTTCCTACCATGATCACCCTTAATAAAATATGGGATTTGGATTAAGTGCTACTAATGATGTGCTAATGTTTCAAAGAATATATATATATATATATATATATATATATATATATATATACACTTGTGTATCTATATGCAATGATATAACCCGTCTCAGTCGGGTGGACCAGTCCTGTGACCGGCCTTCTAAGAAATGAAATGACATTTCTTTAACATCAGTAGGCTTGTCAATGGGCGGGAATACCCAGAACCAGACCCGTTCGATAGAAAGCTTAATTGACCCGGATCCGACCCGTATGAACCTGGACCCCATGACAATAGGTAGTTTGGGTCCGGATCCAATTTTTACCCGCGAATATTTTACCCGAAATTTACCCTTTGAAAATATCTATACCCGAAGTCCTGAACTATAACCGAAGTTTACCCGTGGGCATTTGTCCATCACGGACCCGACACGAAACATACACGCCTACCTGGCCCGTCGTGTCGAACCTTTTTTGGACCCATTTGGTATGCGATCGGGTCCGAGTCGGGTCTGGATAAAGTATTTTTTGGTGGATATTTTGTGGGTCCGGTTAGGGGTCAGGGTATTCCTCGCCACAGCTCTAAACACAGAAGTTCAACATTAACTTTTAAGCACATAACAATACCACAATAACCAAAAAAAAGTAACTTCTAACGATAACCTAAACAAAAGTCTCGCGAAAAATGTAAAAAAAGGCGCAAAAAACCTATGTTATGTGCTTTATGACGATCAAAAAACGAACCATATAATTACACTATACTATACTACAAATGTGCACTTATCTGATGCTGCTCCACATTTCGAAGCACAATACGAGCAAATATTTTGGCTTGACGGGGTGCACTAGCTGCAGCTGATGCTGCACGAAGAACCCTTTGAGCTCCAGCGTTCTCGAGAAATTTCACATGAATCATTGCATGGCGCCCACCTGGAACAGTCAACTACAGTAGACAATTTCGAAAAATAAATATCGACGAAATGATTTTGGGTGGTTTATATAATGGTTTTTGGTTTTTGTGTGTGTTTTAGTGTGTGGGAGGGTGAAATCTACCTGAAGCAGAGCAAATGCAGCACAGCACTTCAAAGTAGGAGAAGGGTTTTTTAGCATAGTAACGAATCTTCCAATCTCGGCTCCACTGGTTGAATATAAAATAAGTATCAAGCCAACAAGGAGAAAAGTGTGTATACATATATATACATATACATATATATATATATAGATAGATATATATATGTAGAACCTGCATCTGATATGGCCAACTTCTAGAATGTGAGCAGTTTCTGTGACTTGTGCAAGTGCTGTCGGGGCCATTGATGATGCAGCAGTAGCAATGGCTTGAGGATCGAAAAACATCATAATAAAAGCTTCAATGGATGTAAAAGCCATTTTCCTCAGTACATTTATCTGTACACCCTTGGAACTGCCCTCTACTGATGTACCCACCAGGGCATTTTCGTCCATTCTAGCACACAAAATTTGCAAACAATGAAGAAAGTGGTAATTACATGCACCCGAAATTCTATATGATTTTCCATAATAAAAAACTCGTCTTTAATTCATAAAGCATAACTTATAAGTAGGGGTGGCAATTGGGTTGAATGGGTTGGGTTTGGGTTGGGCTTAAAGTGGGTTGGGCCCAATGCCAAAAAATATGCATTATAGTTGGATCCAACAATGACCCAAAATGGACCCAATAAGGACCCATTATGAATCAAAGTGGTGTAACTGGTTGTTGTAGAGTGTAAAATGAAGATTATTGGCTCAAAGTGGAAGATAGGCTGGACCCAATTTAGACCCACATTGGTCCCTATTGGACCCAAATATTAGTAAAAGTCAACCTAGTTGGAACTAAAATGCTAAAATGTTATGACCCAACCCATTGAAAACTTAGTTTGGTTTGGGTCCAAATATACTTATGGACCCAAATTGCCACCCCTGTAATTTTCCATAATAAAAAACTCGTCTTTCCTTCATAAAGGATAACTTATAACTTTTACAATCAATATGAGAAAAATGTTGTTATTATGGGAACAAGAATAACGAGAATCAAGATTGTCGAGTACCTTCCATCGAAGATGTAAGCAAGTGTTAATGCAGACATAAAACGAGCCATTCTCGATAGAGATGTAGAGCAAAGATGAGCGAGGATTTGAACTCCGCCTTCTTCTACAATGCGGAGGGCATTATCGGGATTGAAAGCAAGATTCCAAAGTGCTCCTGCTGCAGTCTCATGCACATCCTGAAAATTTATGAATATGAATTCATAACAGCAGAGAAAAATATGCAAATTCTTGAGAAATAAATTCTAAGTACTCGACCAAAGCTGACTCTTAAAATAAGAATTATCTAAAATTGCCAACAAAAAATTGTGGATTTATTAGAAGTGTTTAATGAGGCACGTGGAGAATGAAAGAAATAACCCTTTTCGCATAGGATGAAATTTATTGATGTAAACACTGATTTAGATTAAAATCATACTTCACCGTAGAAAATCAAAATAATCAGAAAATGAAAGTTTAATGCAAATCTAACAAATTACAACTTTTGAAATTATAGTAAATCATACTTAAGTGGAAAAAAAGGGACTTAAAATGATGTTAATAAATAAACTTACCTCAGCATCTGAACGTGCCAGTGATATTAGTGGGGCTACGCCTCCTTCTCGACCAATAGCAATACTATTACGGAAAAGAACACGACAAATTAGGCATTTAATAATTTAGAATATGATTAACTGTATATGTAATATTTATTGCAAAATCAGCAATACTCATTAGAAGCATATATATATATCAAACATATCACAATAATCTGAAACTATTACCTATTTGTTTCGGAAATAGACAATGCCCACAAAGCACCAGCGGCCCTCTCCTGAAGGCCAGGAGAAGCATTTGTACACGAATTCGCTAGAGCAACCTAACCGCCAAAAGAAAATTAAATAATTAGAGTGTGCTAGAAATGTATTTTCAAGTTAAACAAATTTAACACGAATGATTTATATTATTGGCGGTTATTGGATATTATGGGTGTTATAGCAAACCTTGAGAATACTATATTGGCACAAGCTATGAATGCATGCACGTTAAAAGTCGCAAGGTTTTCAAATGAAATGATCTTAGTTTCATATCTTCAACTAATATATGTATATATATATATGGAATGAAAATAGTTATGATAGTGTATGATAGTATTGCTGAGGCTTTATTCGAAATGATTTAATAATGAAATGAAAGGCAAAATAGAAATATCATACCAATGACTCAACTCCACCAGCAGCTACAATTGCTTCTCGATTTCTATCGTCAAATGATAAATTCCATAATGCACCAGCAGCTTCTTGCCTACACATTACTCAAATTTATTCAAAATTCCTACTTTTTGCAAAATATTGATCAAAATTCATTTTTTCATTAAATTTCAACAAAAAACAAATTACTTGACACCATCATGATGGGAATTAGTAAGTTGCACAAGAGCTTCGAGAGCTCCAAATTCTTGTCCTACCACAGCATTGTTCGTATTGCTAGCAGCTAAATTTGCCAATGCTTGAGCTGCCTGAAGTATAACATCAACTCATAATGGTTAAAAACTGACCAAATATTTTTTACTTGCATCAAAAGAAATTTTTCCACATTGATTGGTTTGCTAACAGCTAAATATAAATTAAGCAGCATCTACCAATTCACTAAGGGTGTGTTTGGATTGAGTGATTTTGATTTGGGGAGGGGATTTGGAGGAAGGATTTGAAATGACACCTAAAAGGGTGTCATTTGAAATCCACCGTAGTTATGGAGAAAATAGGTCGGATGTGAAATCCATCGTAACATGAATTCATCCAAACGAACTTAAATGGATTTCTCGATGAATTTGAAATCCATGGATTTCAAATCCTTCGATCCAAACACACCCTAACCATTCAAGAAACATCTCCAGACTAATACAAAAAGGTGATTAGAAGTTGTGTTACAACAAGGATATAAAGAACACTAGTTGCAAACCATTAAATATGGAACATAAACATCGAAAAATTTATGCTTCTGATATACTAAAGCAAGTGCCAGATGGCTCTCCATAAAGGTTCATTTGGAGATGATTTATGAGTGCTCAACAAATTCAGAAAGAATATAGGCATGGTGTAAATTACTTATGAAACCTAACTATCAAAGCTAGAATCCAATATTAACCTATTATTCTATTAAATTTGCATCTACGTACTAAATGATGTCAATTTTATACCACCATATGGAGATAAATAATACTCCTAGGGTCAAATTCCAGCCCGCACAAAATTGACAATCATCGTGAAACGTATCACAGGACACCGAAAAAATGAATGTAATAGATTTGGTGGGACCCACAATCAACCAATCCCCATGTACCGACTTGTTGAATTATTAGCTATTACAAAAATCAAAGTGGGCATTCATTGAAACCGACATAGCGGTCCAATCATATAAGACATCTAGGTTACAATCCTAGGTATTTCAACTGTTCTAAAAACAATTATACTCCATGACTATAAAAAAAAGGTGGTATTTTTGTAAATGAAAATTTTTATTCTTTAAAATCAATTAGTATATAATACCACCTGCTCTTGCACTCCATCAACCTTGAAATTTCGAGCTAGCGTAACTAATGCATGCACGCCACCTTGTGAAGCAACTTCTAAGCTGCATTTATCATCTGCTGACAAATTCGCCAATGTACCAACCACGCGTTCCTAAAATCAATCAAAAAATTAAAAAAAAACACCTAATTTGAGCATGTTAAATCAATTTAGCTTTAAATACAGTCATAATACATCATAAAGACATGAACAAACGGAATACAGGAATATTAATGAACATACCAGTACTCTGTTACCACCATTAGATTCTGACCATTTTAAGACAAGGTCAATTAGAACTTTTACTCCACCAGCTTCGGTAATAGCCCTCTAGAATAGGAAATTTTATTAGTCAAAATCTGAATAATTTGGCCTGAAATAATATGCAAATGAAGCGTAAAATAATTATAAAAAAAAAAGACCTTGTGATCTTGACCAAAAGAGAGGTTCCACAGTCCTCCAGTTGCCTCTTCAGAGACCGATCTATTTACAGACCTGGAAAGATCTACAAGAATGCTAATGCCTCCATTTTCGGCAATATCTTTCGCCACATTAGCATTTAATGATAAGTTTGCTATGGCCTACACAAACAAAAAAGCAATTTTAATATGAAATGATTTTAGCCCACTTTACTTAATTATAAAGCTTCAAGATAACAATTTATTTTACAGCCTGTCTACGATTTGAATAGGGGTGGCAAAATGGATCCGGAACCACGGTTCCAACCCAATTAAACTAGTTTGGGTTGGGTTGGTTCCTAAAAAAAATTCTTTGGTTCTTAGTTGGTTCCAACTTGGTTCCAAGCTGGGTCCAACTAATTTCAACTCTAGGCTCAAATCGCTTGCCAATACTCTAATTTATAAAGAACAAAATATAAGGTATTGAGTCGGGCTGGGCTTGTTCCCTTTCGGGTTGATTTTGGTTCTCTTTTGGATTGAGTTGGTCCCACCTTAAAACCATTTAAGAACCCAACCCATTTTAAGAACCAAACCGTTGGAACCAACCCAAACTGCCCATTTGCCACCCCTAGTTTTGAAGAAACACATAAAATAACAAGAAAGATAAATTACTAATATGACCTTAGCAGCTTCTGATTGAAGCCCTTCCCTCCATGACCGAGCAAGTTTTAAGAGAAGGGTTATGCGACCATCTCGCATAATAGTTTCAGCCCTTCCAGTGTCGATATTAACATTTACGTCGTCAATTATAACCAGAGTTGCAAGTGCTGTAACTGCCCTTTCTTGAATTTCCTCCTTAGCACTCTGCATGAAAGTAAATAACAAATTTGCGCCTTGATTGAGCCAGAAATTACCCAAACCAGGTGGACTGCTTTCTGAAATACGTAAAAGCGAATTGGATATAATCCACTCTAGCCAATTCAACATCTCATTGAACTTCTCATACTTCATTTCATTATTTCTCCAATCAAGAAAAACATTCACATTCCCATCATTGTTTGGAATATCGACAAACAAGCTTTCGATTCCTTTCAGAATGTGTGTGAAAACCGCGAGTAAAACTTTCCCATTATGGTTATTACTAACAAAGGTGGCATCATTCTCAAGTGAGGGACAATTCAAGGCACATAAGACCTTCAAACTAGAAAACGTCGAAAATATATTTGAAACGAAGATAGGGCTAATATTTGTTCTAGAAACGTCCAAAGCTATAAGGTTTGGGAGGTTATTCCAATGTAGTACAACCATATCCCACTTTATACTCGTCCCTGCGATCGAAAGAAAGCGAAGTGATTCAAATTTGCCAAGGGCGATTTCGTCCACCTTTCTACAATCGATGAATCCAATATCTTTCAAATTCTTACAATGCTTAGCCAAAGCATTGATAGCATTGGCATTCACGTCATGGATGCCCGAAAGATGAAGCTTTTGCAATTTCGGGCAACAAATTGCGATCGATATAATCGCGTCACTTGAGATTTTTTCGCAGAAATCTGGACCAATTACGAGACATTCTAGCGATTCATGTCGGCCCACAAGAACAGAGAGTGTAGCGTCGGTTATTTTCTTACAACCGTCGCCAATAATCGAACGTAAATTCTTCGCTCTAAGGTTTACGATAGCATGAAGAGATTCGGGATTGCGGAAATGAAGCTTTTGAAGATTTTCACACCGAGAGGCGAGTAATGAAGCGGATGAAACATCGCATTTGTGGGCCCGTAGATCCAAATCGACCCATAAAAAAGGAGATTTGCTAACGGCCCACCATGAATGACAGGTGGATGATAAGCTAGCTCGATCGCGATAATTCAGGCTTGAAAAAAGCTGAATTACTATATCGTTGGACAGTTTAGTCCAATCAACAAACTCATTTTCATCCAAAATCAAATCCTTTTCGATTTCAGGGAAATCGACTTTCTCTTTACCCTTCTCTGAGATCTTTCTCCTCACTCTCCTACTCATACTTGAATAAGTTCTAGATATGTTCAATGACCAACAAACAAAATACCCAGATTGAAAACCACTAAAATCCCAAAAACCAATTCCTAAATCAGGAGAATTGGGCTAAAGAAGGATGCCCTTTCTCCTCAAAAGCCCTAGGTTATAAACTGCAGTGATTAATTGCTTAACAAGGTCCCTTATTTATATTCACAACAGCAAAAGCAAAATAGGAATGTTCACATAATACTCAAAATCCGCTCCACAGATGGGATTAATCCTAAATCATAAATGCATGAAAAAGAGTAAGTCAATTTCATCATTCAAACCTCAGTGTGTCCGCATTGTGGACCTTAAACCCATAAATTTCCAGTCTTGGCATTAAAAACCTATTGCCTTTTGAACGAAAATCACATTCAGCAAACTTTTGTGAAATCCTAATAATTTATTATACCCTCTGATGCAAGATATAAAAATATATGGTGGGCACACAAAATATATATATGGATTATGATAATCTCCTTTATATACCTCTAAATTTGATGCATATACTTATGTGATTAAACCCAAGACAGAGAAATACAAAGGTGAAGAAGGGTCGTACAGAATTCTGGTGTATATATATATATATATATATATATATCAAAGATGTGTGTGAGAATGACAGCCCAAAGCTTCAAAGTTCAAACCAATTTGCTATCTGCTGGACAAAATTTCGGAATTTGGGAAAGGTTGAAAGCAAATATTTTGGAAAAATAACTTAATTGCTACTTATAAAATATTTTTTGTAAAACCTAGTTTGATGTATATTATATATATATATATAAATTTTTCTGACGTTTATATAAATTTATAAAAAGGTTTGATAAATTATAAACATAATTATATATATTATTTTGCAGGTTTAGGGCAAAACTTTACTGGTATTAACGGGTTAGAAATTTTAGGGATAGATATGAATTATGATCCTATTAGAGTTAATAAAAGAGTGAATTACATCTACACGCCCTCGTGAAAGATGTAATTACCGATCCACCCACGTGTTTTGGGAAATTAACTTTTTACCCCCACTCCCACCCCCACCCATTAAGTAAACCTGATAGATTTTTTCGAAATTCAATTAGTAAAACAAGGAAAAATGACATTACTATAATAACTTTAATTTTACATTATCATAGTTAAATTTAAAAAAAAAAATCACATGACAAATAGCTATTTATTAGTAATAAATTAATAATTTGCCATCAACATAACTTATTCACATATTTTTAATGGTCAAACATGTTTTAAAGTTTTAAACCCATCATAATAAAATAGGAAAATCTAGAATCAAATTCTCAAGTAAAAAAAATATAATTGAAATCAATTTTGTGTAAAAGATTATTGCCATTTCTATAGTTTTCATTGTTTATTCGCTTCTTTTAATTTTGATTAAAAAAAATGTATTAATATAGTATATGTATTTGAGGATTTTTCGTAATTTTAGTTGTGATAACAAATTAATATTTCTCATAATCTACATGATTGACTAACAAAATAATGAAAAATTATCAATGGTATATAATACTTTTTTAAACATAATCAATAGCAAACTT
The DNA here is from genome assembly GCA_963669365.1 of Verbascum thapsus. NCBI lineage: Eukaryota > Viridiplantae > Streptophyta > Magnoliopsida > Lamiales > Scrophulariaceae > Verbascum > Verbascum thapsus. The sequence continues at coordinate 18,127,885 of OY770108.1, forward strand.
TGTGTAAATGTGGAGACAATAATCTAAAACAATATTAAATTAAATGTATCGTATATAGCATATTACTCCATTATATTAGAGAATAATATTTTTTGACACAATAAAATTTGTATCAATGTTTGTTTCATTATGTTTTATTTCTTAAATTTACATATTATTACAATATATATTTATATTTTTCCTAGTTTAGTCAAATCTGGTAAATTAAACCTTTCATCGTCAACAATTTATGGAAATTTTTTTCTAATCTAACATAATATAGCTCTCGCGCAAATTCATTAAATCTAAACAAATACTAATAAAATGTCGAGTCGATTACAATATTAGTAACCACACGGATTAATAATCGCAAAAATAAACGGACAAGAAAGGCGCAAAACGGGACGCCATCCGCCTCGTGATTGCTCTTCAGTTTTCACTCCATATATCTGCTGCTTCTTTTGTCCAAGTAACAATGATAATCTTACAACATCAGAATAGAATCCAATTGTCCACCTTTGTGCTGTCTTGAATGCTCACAGATTTCTCTATCAAACAAAAACAAGAAAACACGACAAAATAAGCGATTTTTACGAGCTCGAAACACGTTAAGGTTGCAATAGAATCGCCTTTTGTCGATCCCATTATCATTGTATCTAATGTGTTTAATCCAAACAGTTCCCAGAAAATAAGTTTAAAAAAAAAAAAAGAGAAACTTTTATCGACTACAACGCCCCACAACACGAGACCTATAATTGAGGTTCATGTAATAAGAGCTGGCTCGAGTAGTATCAAATGCCTATAATTCAATATGCTATCTCTATACATAATAATCGATTATGTGAATAGTGTCGTAAGATAATATTAGTTCAAAATGACATAAAATGGCTCCCAAACGAGGCTTAAAAATACTAAAAACGGGTCTTACAAAGTGAATAAGATTGCGGTGGTTGAGACAATATGTTTTATTTCGCCATAACACTATCACCGCGCCAGAGAAACACGGCTTTCAAGCGTTTTTATAACAGTCCCACGAAAATCTAGCAGTTGTTTTTTAAGATGGAAAATAACATCTATATATATATATATATATATGCTCATATTTTACATTTAGTTCCCATTATATGATGCATTTAAAAGGAAAATTAACTGCAGGATTTACTACAGATGCATGACAGTATATGCAGCTATCATCAATTGATATTACGAAATAACTTCACAGACGGGCAATACGAAAATGCCTAAACATGAGCATAATGAGACTTCATAAATACGATAGTAAACAAAAGACTCAAGAATGTGAATCTACAAGTAGCTCAAAACTGTGTAAACCTTGAGAAAACTATATATATATATATATGTATATATGGGTCTCTCTCTCTCTCTCTCTCTCTCTCTCTCTCTATATATATATATATATATATATATAAAGTGAAATGGTAATGAATACCATAGTCTTAAAAGACTGAAGGATGAGGACAACAAATAGCTCAAAACTGTGAAAACCTTGAGAGTTCTAACAGGACGCAATCTAATGTACATGTATGTTAAAAGTTTCAAAATGATCTTTCTTAGTTTCACATGTTCAAAGATTATATAAACAAAAGAAACCCAATATTATGTATGAAAAAAAACTCATTTTTCATTTACATTTAGGGTTTAGAGTTGTAAAAGTCGGTGGATATTCCATCTTAAACCTTCAAAGATGTGTGTGTCACTTGTGAAATTCGATCTGGTTTTTTTATGCATTTTATCATTAAACATATAGTTATGATAGCCCAAAAAAACTCAAAGATACGGATCAACAAGTAGCTCAAAACCGTGAAAACCAGGAGAATTACATACTGACGTGAGCTAATGCATGCATGCACGTTAAAAAGGGCAACGGTTTTCAATTTTCATGATCTTTCTTAGTTTCATTTTTTCCAAATATTATCTATATATATATATATATGGAATGAGAACAGTTACAATATTCTTTCCGGTTTCGTAGGTTAAAAGTCCAAGCTCAAAAACACACCTTTCTACTCCAAAAAACATAAAAGAAATAGATTCTCATTATGATCCAAAAGAACTCTTCAAGAAATATGATAATCATCAAATCTAAACTTGAGGCAAAAGCAAGAGTATTCAAATAGCTTATGCATATTTATCTATTCCAACAAATTTTTCAAATACAAAGAAACTCTTGAAAGCACATTGAGAAAGAATGAATTCCAACAAAATGTCATACCGATGACTCAAACTTCACCAACAGCTGCAATTGCTTCTTGATTTTTTTGTCGTCAAGGGGATAAATTCAATAATGCACAAGCAGCTTCATGCCTTCATATCAGTAAAATATATTCAAATTTCAACAGAAATATTGCAAAACAATGGATCACAATTCATTTTTCGATTAAAATTTCAGCAAAAAAGATTACCTGATACTATCATAAGGGGAACGAGAAAGTTGCACAAGAGCTTCGCGAGCTTCCACCTTTGGTTCCCCAACAGCCAACATTGCCAATGCCCAAGTTGCCTGAACAATAACATGTAATAAATGTCAAAAACTATTTTTCCTTTTGCTTATCAAAAACCATTCTTAGGAAATCCCGAGACTCCAATTTATGGGCCCCACTGCATGGATCGTCATCCCAAGAGCTTCTAAGAATGACTCTACACAAATACGAAAAAATATATATTCTTCGAATATTCATTATCGTTATAACACAATACCACATGCTCTATATCGCCTTCGATCGTAAGGCTGCTAGCTAGCATAAATAAGGCGTGGACCCCACCCGCCGAAGCAATTTCCGCGCTGCATTCATCATCCTCTGCCAAATTCGATAACGCTCTAGCCGCACGTTCCTAAATCCAATCAAAAGAACCGAAATTAAATTAGTTTTTTTGCCCAATTGGAATATACTATAGTGATATTAATGCCCAAAAAACATACCAACACTTCATCACTATCATTCGTTTTTGACCATTTTAAGATAACGTCAACTAAAGCTTTTATTCCACCTGCTTCGGCCACAGCATGCTAGAAATGGGAAATTTTTACTAGTCAAAAATCCAATGAACAATCATGAAATAATACGCAAATAAGGCGTAAGATAACGAATAGGTAAAAAAAAGAAAACCTTTTGTTCCTCAGTAATTGTGAAGCTCAACAGTCCTCCAGCAGCCTCTTCAGAGACTAATCTGTTTGAAGACTTTACAAGTTCTACAAGAATATTGATACCTCCTTCCTCAGCCACAGCTTTTGCCACATTCTCACTCAATGATATGTTTGCTACAGCCTGTATATAAATGAAATTTTAATGTCAAATGATTTTGGCCCATTTTTTACGTAACTATTTAGCTCAAAGACGTAACAAATTATTAGTACAATCTTTCCACACATTTTGAAGAAACAAGCAAGGGTAGAATGACGATAACATAAAATGACAAGAACAAGTTACTAAGGGTCTGTTTGGATTTTTTTGTTTTTGATGTTTTGCAAAATAGTTTTGTACAACAGTTTTATCAAAACAATTTTGCAGTATAAATAACGTTGAAATCCTGTTTGGTTGACTAGTTTGGAGTGTAAAAGTGTTATGTAAAACTTAAAAACAGATAAAACCTGTTCTTCAAAATAGCAAATTTTGGAGTTTTATTCTTCAAAAACATAAAGTGGGAATAAGCCCAACCAAACGCATTTTTCATGTTTTTATTTTGCAAAAACAAAAAATACACTTTAAAAAACAATCACCAAACAGGCCCTAATATTACCTTAGCAGCTTCTGATTGAAGCCCCTCCTTCCAAGACCGAGCAAGTTTTAATAGAAGGATTACGCCACCACCTCGCATAACTGCTTCAGCCTTTCGAGTGTCAATACTCGCATTTTCATCGTCATTTACGACAAAATTTGCAAGGGCCTTTGTTGCCCTTTCTTGAACCTCCTCATGAGCACTCTGTATGAAAGTAAGCACCAATTTCGTGCCTTGATTGAGCCAGAAATGATCCAAACCAGGTGGATTTCTCACCGAAACACGTAGAAGCGTATTGGAAATAACACATTCAAGCCAACCCAACATCCCGTTGAATTTTTCCTCATATTTCATTTCATTATTTCCCCAATCGAGGAAAACATTCACATTGCCATCGTTGTTTGGAATAATATCAACGAATAGGTCTTTGATTCCTTTGAGAATGTCTGTGAAAACGGCAAGCAAAACTTTCCCGTTATAACTTTTATTAGGGACAAAGGCGGCTTCTTCCTCAAGGGAAGGGCAACTCAATGCGCATAAGACTTTTAAACTCGAAAATGTCGAAAAAATCTTCCAAACAGTTGAAAAGTTAATATCTGTTCTAGAAACATCCAAACCTGTAAGATTTGGCAGCTTATGCCAATGCAGTAAAACCATATCCCACTTTATACTCGTCTCTGCAACTGAGATAAATCGAACCGATTCAAAGTTTCCAAGGGCAGCCTCGTCCACCTTTCTGCAATTAATGAATCCAATATCTGTCAAATTCTTGCAATGCTGAGCCAAAGCATTGATAGCATTTGCGTTAACCGCTTTGTAGATTCCCGAAAGATGAAGCTTCTTCAATTTTGGGCAACAAAATGCAATTGTTTCAATCCCGTCACTTGAGATAAACCCGCAGGAACCAATCACAAGACATTCAAGTGATTCATGCCGGGCCACAAGCAAAGTAAATATTGAATCTGTCATTTCTCTAGAACCATGGCAACAAATCTCACGTACATTCTTTGCTCGAAGACTTATGATAGCATGAACCATTTTGGGACTACAAAAACGAAGTTTTTGCAGATTTTCACACCTAGAGGAAATCAGTGCAGCAGATGCAGCATCAAATTTGTAGGCCCGAAGATTTAATTCACTCCATAAACATGGAGATTTGCTAATAGCAAACCATGTGGTACAGGTTGATGATAAGTTAGCTCGATCTCGATAATTCAGCCTTGAGAAAAGCTGAATTACCAAATCATGGGGCAATTTAGTCCAATCAACTAGCCCTTCATCATTTAACTTCACTCTCCTAAGCATACTGAATCAGTTTAGGTCTCAATGAAAATTTCAGAAAGGGTTTTTTTAAATAACAGAGATGAAGAACAAAATGACAAGCTTTACTCAATGCAAAAGCCAAATATATCACCTACCAGCAACAGCTACTTTAATCTTAAATGCCAAAAACAACTACCCTAGCACCGATCCCACTCTAGGAATAAAGCTTAACAATTTCCCTTAACATAAAAACCACAGAAAGTCCCAACTAAAGGTGCCCACAGAAAAATACAAAGAAAAATTGTTTTTAACATCAAAGACTCGATTTTTACAAAAACAATTGACAAATAAAGAAATAACCAGAATTGAAAAGCACTTAAGTCCCAAAACCCAAATCCTAAAATGGGAGAATTGAGCCAAAAAAGAATACCCTTTTCTCCTCAAATGCCCTAGTCTATAAAATGAAGTGATGAAATTGCTTAACTGGATCCCTAATTTATATACACAACTGTTAAAGCAAAATAAGAAGATTCACATAATACTCAGAATTCACAGCACAGATAGCATTAATACAAAATCATAAATACATAATAGATAGTAAGTGAGTTTCACTTTTCATTTTCATTCAAACCTGAGTGTGTCAGCATTGTGGCAATCCCTTGAATTTCCAGTCTTGGCATTAAAAACCTATTGCCTTTTTCACATTCAGCAAAATTTTGTAATCCTAGGAAATTATTACACCCTGATGCCAGAGATAAAATACATGGTGGGCCCACAAAATCTGTGTGTAGGATTATGATAATCTCATTTATTTACCTCTAATAAATATAATTATGCAAATGCTTATCCGTATATGACCAAAGAGATACAGAGAGATGTGAGTGAAATGACAGGCCAAATATAGGTTGAATGAGTATTAATAACTGGATTAGTTTAAATTTATTGCAGAATGCAATTCCTTTGCCTGGTTCACCTAAGTTATCCAAAGATGATTAATTTTATATTGAGTTTGGATGAGAGTGTTATGTTGAATTATGAATTTGTTGCAGTAGGTTGATGTTTTGTATTGACATCTCCTGGAACCAATTCTGCAAGTCGGTAAACAATAAGAACTAATTATTCGGAATAAATGTTAAAAGTACACTAATTATGTCGAGCGTAGGATCATGATACTTGCATACACGGTCGTTTCAGACTCGGTACTCAGTAGTTTCAGCGTGTGTAGTCCTCTTTCATTTGGTGCTTCGTATGCAGTGCTTTATACACGCAAAGTAAGTCTAAACACGTAGAATACAAAATTTAATTCTTGACGAAAGGGGTCTCTTTTATTTAACTAAATTCATATAGTTAAGGAAATGTGGATTTTTTCCAATTTTATGCCGATATGTGCATATTTGCATCCTCGTTTCAGCATATCGAGCAATGATCATAAATGATAGCTTCCTATAGTCATCAAATAACGTTGAATTAAACGATGTAATTCACTTTTATTTCTACTTTCCTTTGCAGCTTCACTATGAAGCCTAACCAGTTTCATGCTGATCATGTAAGTGCAAATGTGTCGAATACTTACCATATGGCACTAACTGAACAAGCTCTGAAAGAAGACTGTTGAGAACTATGGTTTTAATGCAATGGCTTAAAAGCCATCACCCTCATCAAATTTGCCCTATATCATGTTTTAGGGTTCTGCAGATGAAGTTCAGATCGAACGAAGCAATGCTAAATTGATCATTTTAAAGTCATATGTTATCATAAAGGTCTCTAAAAGCATGCATTAATTGAACCTAGAATTTAAAATGTGCTTTGAACAAGTATGTACTTTAAAATGTGCATATGCATTAAAACAAATTGCAAAACATGAACGAGAAAGGAACTTTCACTATCTACTACTGCTTCTGCTCTCTGAGCTCAATTTTTTTTTTTTTGGTACTTTGGGTACATTTAGCAGTTTGTTATCAAGGCTTCAAGTTTAATGAAACTAAATACTAAAATGATTAAGAAAAACCGTTTTTGCTCAGCCGCAAACAACATCAGAATAGAATCCAATCTTCCTCCTTGTGCAATCTTGAACGCTCAGCAATTCTATATCAAAAACTTCAAATTGCTTTGAGTTGAAAAATGTGGCTGGTCCTACCTGTTGAGTAATAAAATAATTTATCTTGTAAGTATTAACTATATCAAGAAACAAGAAAAGTCGACCATTTAGTAAATAAATTTGTCGTTTAGTGTTCTGGGACCAACGAAAAATTTAGTGTTCTGACGTCATATGTTAGTATCATCATTTGATATGACGAAATAACGTCACAGATGGGCAATATGAAAATGCTTAAACATGATCATAATGAGAGTTCATAAATATGATAGTAAACAAAAGACTCAAGGATGTGAATCTACAAGTAGCTCAAAACTGTGAAAACCTTAGAGAAAACTATATATATATATATATATATATATGGGTCTCTCTCTCTCTCTCTCTCTCTTTATATATATATATATATATATATATATATATATAAAGTGAAATGGGAAATGAATACCATAGTCTTAAAAACCTGAAGGATGTGGACAACAAGTAGCTCAAAACAGAATTCTAACACGACACAATCTGATGTACGTACGTGTATGTTAAAAGTTTCAAAATGATCTTTCTTAGTTTCACATGTTCAAACATTATATAAACACAAGAAACCCAATATTATGTATGATAAAGAACTCATTTTTCCATTTACATTTAGGGTTTAGAGTTGTAAAAGTCGGTGGATATTTATACATTTTATGCAATCCATCTTAAACCTTCAAAGACGTGTGTGTGTCTCTTGTGAAATTCGATCGGGATTTTTATGCATTTTATCTTAAACCTATAGTTATGATAGCCCAAAAAAAAAACCTCAAGTATACGGATCGACAAGTTGCTCAAAACCATGAGAATTATATATTGACGTAAACTAATGCATGCATGCACGTTAAAGGGGCAACGGTTTTCACTTTTCTTGATCTTTCTTAGTTTCATTTTATCTATCTATCTATCTATCTATCTATCTATCTATCTATATATATATATGGAATGAGAATTGTTACAATAGTAGATGAAAACTGTTACAATTTCAACTATCGATTCTTCCCGGTTTCGTAGGTTAAAAGTCCAAGCTCAAAAACACACCCTTCTACTCCAAAAAACATAAAAGAAATAGATTATCATTATGATCCAAAAGAACTCTTCAAGAAATATGATAATCATCAAATCTAAACTTGAGGCAAAAAGAAAAATGAAAATGTCATACCAATTACTCAACACCAGCAGCTGCAATGACTTCTTGATTTTTGTCGTCAAGCCTTGATAAATTCCATAATGCAGAATCAGCTTCATGCCTTCATAACATTCAAATATATTCAAATTTTCAATCAAAATTGATTTTTTCATTAAAATTTCAGCAAAAAAGATTACCTTATACTATCATAAGGGGAACGAGAAAGCTGCACAAGAGCTTCGCAAGCTTCCACCTTTGGTTCCCCAACAGCCAACATTGCCAATGCCCAAGTTGCCTGAACAATAACATGTAATAAGTGTCAAAAACTATTTTCTTTTTCTTATACGAAAAAACAAATTCGATAAATTAATTAGATAAGGCATCTCCTTTACTACCCTAAATGTTGTGGGAGAAAACAATATTAAAAAAACCATTCTTAGGAAATCCCGAGACTCCAAATCCATGGGGCCAACTGCATGGATCTGTCATCCCAAGAGCTCATAAGAATGACTCTACACAAATACAAAAAATATATGTTCTTCAAATATGCATTATTGTTATAACACAATACCACATGCTCTATCTCGCCTTCAATCGTAAGGCTGCCAGCTAGCATAAATAAGGCGTGGACCCCACCCGCTGAAGCAATTTCCGCGCTGCATTCATCATCCTCTGCCAAATTCGATAACACTCTAGCCGCACGTTCCTAAAGCCAATCAAAAGAACCGAAATTAAATTAGTTTTTTTTGCCCAATGGGAATACAGTGATATTAATGCCCAAGAAACATACCAAAACTTCATCACTATCATTCGTTTTTGACCATTTTAAGATAACGTCAACCAAAGCTTTTATTCCACCTGCTTCGGCCACAGCACGCTAGAAATAGGAAATTTTTTACTAGTCAAAAATCTGATGAACAAATCATGAAATAATATTCAAATAAGGCGTAAGATAACAAATAGGCAAAAAAAGAAAACCTTTTGTTCATCACTAATTGTGAAGCTCAATAGTCCTCCAGCAGCCTCTTCAGAGACTAATCTGTTTGAAGACTTTACAAGTTCTACAAGAATATTGATACCTCCTTTCTTTGCAACGGCTTTTGCGACGTTCTCACTCAATGATAAGTTTGCTATGGTCTGTATATAAATGAAATTTTAATGTCAAATGATTTTGGCCCATTTTTTACGTAACTATTTAGCTCAAAGACATAACAAATTATTAGTACAATCTTTCCACACATTTTGAAGAAACAAGCAAGGGTAGAATGACGATAACATAAAATGACAAGAACAAGTTACTAAGGGTCTGTTTGGATTTTTTTTTGTTTTTGATGTTTTGCAAAATAGTTTTGTAGAACAGTTTTATCAAAACAATTTTGCAGTATAAATAATGTTGAAATCCTGTTTGGTTGACTAGTTTGGATTGTAAAAGTGTTATGTAAAACTTAAAAACAGATAAAACCTATTCTGCAAAATAGCAAATTTTGAAGTTTTATTCTTCAAAAACATAAAGTGGGAATAAGCCCAACCAAACGCCTCTTTCATGTTTTTATTTTGCAAAAACAAAAACACACTTTAAAAAACAGTCATCCAAACAGGCCTAATATTACCTTAGCGGCTTCTGATTGAAGCCCCTCCTTCCAAGACCGTGCAAGTTCTAATAGAAGGTTTACGCCACCACCTCGCATAACTGCTTCAGCCTTTAGAGTGTCGATACTTGCATTTTCATCGTCATTTATGAAAAAATTTGCAAGGGCCTTTGCTGCCCTTTCTTGAACCTCCTCATGAGCACTCTGTATGAAAGTAAGCATCAATTTCGTGCCTTGATTGAGCCAGAAATTATCCAAACCAGGTGGATTTCTCACTGAAACACGTACAAGGGAATTGGAAATAACACATTCAAGCCAATCCAACATCCCGTTGAATTTTTTCTCATACTTCATTTCATTATTTCCCCAATCGAGGAAAACATTCACATTGCCATCGTTGTTTGGAATAATATCAACGAATAGATCTTTGATTCCTTTGAGAATGTCTGTGAAAACGGCAAGCAAAACTTTCCCGTTATAACTACTATTGGGGACAAAGGCGGCCTCTTCCTCAAGCGAGGGGCAACTCAAGGCGCATAAGACCTTCAAATTATAAAACGTCGAAAAAATCTTCCAAACAGTTGAAAAGTTAATATCTGTTCCAGAAACATCCAAACCTATAAGATTTGGCAGCTTATGCCAATGTAGTAAAACCATATCCCAGTTTATAATCGTCTCTGCAACTGAGAGAAATCGAACCGAATCAAAGTTTCCAAGGGCAGCCTCGTCCACCTTTCTGCAATTAATGAATCCAATATCTGTCAAATTCTTGCAATGCTTAGCCAAAGCATTGATAACATTTGCATTAATCACTTTATAGATTCCCGAAAGATGAAGCTTCTTCAATTTTGGGCAACAAAATGCAATTGTTTCAATCCCGTCACTTGAGATCGTCCCGCAGGAACCAATCACGAGACATTCAAGTGATTCATGCCGGGCCACAAGCAAAGTAAATATTGAATCTGTCATTTCTCTTGAACCATGGCAACTAATCTCACGTACATTTTTTGCTCGAAGATTTATGATAGCATGAACCATTTTGGGACTACAAAAACGAAGTTTTTGCAGATTTTCACACCTAGAGGAAATCAATGCAGCAGATGCAGCATCAAATTTGTAGGCCCGAAGATTTAATTCACTCCATAAACATGGAGATTTGCTAATAGCAAACCATGTGGTACAGGTTGATGATAAGTTAGCTCGATCTCGATAATTCAGCCTTGAGAAAAGCTGAATTACCAAATCATGAGGCAATTTAGTCCAATCAACTAGCCCTTCATCATTTAACTTCACTCTCCTAAGCATACTGAATCAGTTTAGGTCTCAATGAAAATTTCAGAAAGGGTTTTTTTAAATAACAGAGATGAAGAACAAAATGACAAGCTTTACTCAATGCAAAAGCCAAATATATCACCTACCAGCAACAGCTACTTTAATCTTAAATGCCAAAAACAACTACCCTAGCACCGATCCCACTCTAGGAATAAAGCCTAACAATTTCCCTTAACATGAAAACCACAGAAAGTCCCAACTAAAGGTGCTCACTGAAAAATACAAAGAATTTTTTTTTTTTAACATCAGACTCGATTTTTACAAAAACAATTGACAAATAAACAAATACCCAGAATTGAAAAACACTAAGATCCCAAAACCTAAATCCTAAAATGGGAGAACTGAGCCAAAAAAGAATGCCCTTTCTCCTCAAATGCCCTAGTCTATAAAATGCCCTAGTCTATAAAATGCTGTGATGAAATTGCTTGACTGGATCCCTAATTTATATACACAACAGTTAAGGCAAAATAAGAATATTTACAGAATACTCAGAATCCACAGCACAGATAGCATTAATATAATCATAAATACATAATAGATAGTAAGTGAATTTCACTTTCATTTTTTCATTCAAACCTGAGTGTGTCAGCATTGTGGCAATCCCTTAAATTTCCAGTCTTGGCATTAAAAACCTATTGCCTTTTTCACATTCAGCAAAATTTTGTAATCCTAGGAAATTATTACACCCTGATGCCAGAGATAAAATACATGGTGGGCCCACAAAATCTGTGTGTAGGATTATGATAATCTCATTTATTTACCTCTAATAAATATAATTATGCAAATGCTTATCTGTATATGACCAAAGAGATACAGAGAGATGTGAGTGAAATGACAGGCCAAATATAGGTTGAATGAGTATTAATAACTGGATTAGTTTAAATTTATTGCAGAATGCAATTCCTTTGCCTGGTTTACCTAAGTTATCCAAAGATGATTAATTTTATACTGAGTTTGGATGAGAGTGTAATGTTGAGTATGAGCTTGTTGCAGTAGGTTGATGCTTTGTATTGACATCTCGTGGAACTAATTCTGCAAGTCGATAAACAATAAGAACTAATTATTCAGAATAAATGTCAAAAGTGTATTAATTATGTCGAGCGTGAATCACGGTTCGTTTTAGAAGGGTATTCGGTAGTTTCAGCGTGTGTATAGGATACAAAATTTAATTCTTGACGAAAGGGATTTCTTTTATGTAACTAAATTCAGATGGTTAAAGGAAATGTGGATTTTTTCCAATTTTATGCCGAAATGTGCATAATTGCATCCTCGTTTCAGCATATCGAGCAATGATCATAAATGATAGCTTCATATAGTCATCAAATAACGTTGAATTAAACGATGTAGTTCACTTTTATTTCTACTCATCAAATTTGCCCTATCTCATTTTTTAGGGTTCTGCAGATGAAGTTCAGATCATAATGGTGAAAGCAGACGATGAATTGCTGATCGTGTGTCGAACGAATCAATGCTAAATTGATCGTTTTAAAGTCATATGTTATCATAAAGTTCTCTAAAAGCATGCATTAATTGAACCTAGAATTTAAAATGTGCTTTGAACAAGTATGTGCTTTAAAATGTGCATATGCATTAAAATAAATTGCAAAACATGAGCTCAAAATTTCTTCTTTTGTACTTTGGGTACATTTAGCAGTTTGTTATCAGGTCTTCAAGTTTAATGAAATTAAATACTAAAATGATTAAGAAAAACCGTTTTTGCTCAACCGCAAACGACATCAGAATAGAATCCAATCGTCCTCCTCGTGCAATCTTGAACGCTCAGCAATTCTATATCAAAAACTTCAAATTGCTTTGAGCTGAAAAATGTGGCTGGTCCTACCTGTTGAGTAATAACATAATTTATCTTGTAAGTATTAACTATATCAAGAAACAAGAAAAGTCGACCACTTACTAAATAAATTTGTCGTTTAGTGTTCTGGGACCAACGAAAAATTTGGGAAGTTATGGATTTCATAAATCCATTGCGCTTGTTTGGACAGATATGAGTTGCGATTTGGATCTGTTTTTCCACGTATTTTAATGAATTGAAGTTTATGATATTGGATTCATTTGAAACGTTTAGCTCAAATTATTCTGTTAAAGTCAAATCCCTTAATCCAAAAATTCACAAGCCTCACAAAGCTTTTAGTATGTATCTGTGCTAATTAATGTGTGTGTGTGAGATATATATATATATATATATATATATATATATATATATATATATATATATATATAGAGAGAGAGAGAGAGAGAGAGAGAGAGAGAGAGAACTCACTGGTGGTCCTAGCTCTGGAGGGACGATAATCCTTCGTTTTCCTCCGGGCTTCATGTCTCGAATTCCTTCCTCAAACCCTGTCTTGGATTTTCCATTTAAGTTACTTTATCCCAAACAAGAAAGTATGAGAAAATAAGTGATTTTACAAGCTCCAAAGACACTAAGTCCAGATATAATCGCATACGATCTATCCTACTATTGGACTCAGAGCTCTTAAGAATCATCTCGAAAAACTTCATTTATAACTGTATCTAATGTTTGCCAGTTGTCACCTGGAATCAATGCATTAGTACCCAATCGAACTTTTGCAGGAGAGCCTTGTAAGTACGTACTGTCAATCCGACGGCCCGACTCATTATAACCCACATAGTGAAATGTCACCTTACCACAAAAAACAGAGAAAAAAAATAATCTCAATTTAGTGCCATATCCCTCAGAAAGTCATAAAGTAATTGCAGTTTAAGAAACAATTATTCTGCACCAGTTCATGGTTTAAACTGTTGTATCAGTTTGTTCATTAGAATAGGAAATCATTTCAAAATAGGATAATGAATCCAAACAGTCCTCAATAAGTTAAAACAAAGAGAAAAACCTGTTGACCATCCTTTGGACAATCACCTTGACCCACTACAACATCCCACAACACGAGACCCGAATCACGTGTAACATAATTGTCTGGTGTCACCACTTTTACAGTAAACCCTAAAAAAAATAACAATAAAAAAGGTTACTTTAAATGTTCCATTACTAAAAACACATTGCAGTAAGAACAAACAAAAACAAACCTTCTCGAACAAAATTAGGAAATTCATCAGGCACATTATTTTCTCTCTGTATTCGTTTATTCTGCTCTAGCAAACGTTTCTCATCGTAAGGGTTTTGTTTCTTTGTCTTTCCAGAAGACGGCAATGCAGGAAATACACATAACCCAACTAGAAAAACAAGAAGAGATCTTCGTTTCATTTTGTCCTCGAAATGGGATGAGCCTTTAGCCTGTTTTCTAGCCATGTAAAGATGCGCATAAGCAATAAAACAACCAAAACCGTAGTATAGTTCATTTTAATCGACTTAATAATTGTATTATCAGATCAAGCAATTGTTACCCATTGCTCGGGAGATTAAGGCACGAGCAAGAAATCGGCCAACGTCTCTTCTCAGAAGAAAATGATTCAGGTGCTCGATAGGTTGGAAGATTAGTGTCTGAAAATAAAGGCTGGATTTTGTAACTGAAGTTCATGTGATAAAGAGATGCCACACAAGAAGTAGAATCGAGAATATGAATACGTTATTAGACATGTGAATAATGAATATGCATTTGTTTTCTCATTACTGTAGATGATTGATGAATATTGAAGACGTAACAACACTGAGCTTGTTGTAACTTGTAATATGTCTCAAAGTCACAGGCTCAAATTAAAATCCAGGCCGTGATCAAAAGTCTATTTACACTACATTTATAGGAAAAATTCGGGACTAATTATTCTGATACTATATACATTCATTTTAATCTTCATCCCTTTCATCAATATTCGATACTAAAACTTTTCTCATCTTCTCACTGTAGGCAATTGCCGAACAACGTAAATTACTGTATACTTCTATAACCTGAACTCGTTATCTTCACTTTCTTCTCGCTCTCTTTTCATATATTAAGCCAATTACATTTCAAAGAAAACCCAACACGTATCATCAAAGGGGCTATAAAATTAACCTGTAATTCTGTCAATTATGCTACATCAACAATACATGTTCGATATAAACACAAATTGCATTTCAATACTTAAAATTAACCCTTAAAATATTTAAGTAATCCCCTCCCACAGAGAGAGAGAGAGAAAAAGAGACTTACAAGTGAAAGAATTTGGAGTAGATAAAAGTGGGAGAGAGAGTAAAACCATGGCGTTTATTGAATCAAAGCTTTCAGAGCATGCCTTCTCACAGCAGCAACAAAGCGAAGAACCTGGATAGTCTTGTGAGCTTTATCTTTACTTGCCTTGGTTGGTCGTTTAAGTTAACATCTAGAATTCCAAAATTTACCAATTATGCCCCTCTTTGGCAAAACTTCATCTATAATTAATTTGAATATTTAATTTATAATTTTTAAAATATTTTATATTTAGTATCAACCAATTTTTTTTTAAAAAAAATAACAATTTTAGTGTATATTTAGATCGATTTTTTTCTCAATATCATGTAGCCTTCCCACACAAATATTTTACAAAAGTTTTATTATTAACGAAATTAACCGTAAATTTAAAATTATGGAACAAAATGTAAAAAGTATGTACTGAATGACTAAATTACTAGATGAAAAGTACAATTTTTTCGGACCTCCTTATCCGTTGAGTTTAACTTTTAACAAAATCGCTAAAATAAACAACACGATTTTAGTTGAATTTGTAGAAATTTTCGAAATAATAAGTTAAATTTAAACTTAATAGCTTTCAAATTCTTCAACCCAAACACAGTATTAACCAAGACCGCCAGAAAGAACATTTATTAAAGAAGCATACTAGATTACATTACAAACAACGTCTGGTACAACATGACACTAAACAAACAACAAACAACCTTAGACATTACAACTCAACTTACTACACAGATTTAAACCTCGAACCAACATAACTTATCGACTCTCGACACTCTCGACTCTTTGACTGTACACATTTACCAAATCCGACATTTCAAAACCTGCAACACTCTATCGAAGAAACGCTTCTTTGGCAATTGTACAAAAGCTCAACACCCTTTGAGCCCATTACATCTCAGATCCCTCTTGTTAGAGAGACAAAAAAACAAAAACAAAAACAAAAAGTAACTCGAAAACCCTGTCTTATTGACCTAATACTACTGACTCGAAACAGGGTTGGGGCGGGATGAGATAATATGCAGCCAAATATCTCAAAAAACATGAATATCAACGCCCATGTTCCCCATACGCCCATCTTTTCTCGAAACTTTCTGGCCCGTGTGGCATCGAAGCCAAAGGTAAGAAAGCCGAGCAATAGCTGCTTGACTAGCAAACTGTACCTTGCAAGCGAGGTTCACTTCGGCCAGAGTGTTGTGGCCTTCAACATCAGAATCATGGATTTCCTCATATCCATCAAGGTCCGACTCAGTAATTAACACCAATGAGGTCTCATCAAAGTCCTCTTGATCGAGATTTTCAGGGATATTGAGAGCTTTTCTAGGCGAAATATCCATACAAATGTCGCCCTCGGTTTTTGTCGATTCTTGATGATAGTAATCTTTAACAGCCTGCATGTTGTCAAAAGAAACAAGGGTTATTTACACTGACTAGCATCCTTATTTATTATATAAAATTAGGGGTGGCAAAATGGGTCCGGAACCATGGTTCCAACCCAATTAAACTATTTTGGGTTGGGATAGTTCCTAAAAAGTTCTATTTGGTTCCTAACTGGTTCCAAGTTGGGTCCAACTAATTTCAAGTTAGGCTCAAATCCCTTACAATAATCTAAATTATAAAGAACAAGATGTAAGATATCGAGTCGGGTTGAGCTTGGTTCCCTTTTGGGTTGAGTATGGTTCCACCATAAAACCATTTAAGATCCCACCAACCCATTTAAGAACCAACCCAACCCGCCCGTTTGCCACCTCTATATTATAATTACAGATTATAGCTTTTAGGCTCATAACAAACATCCGGGGAATAGTTCATACCTGCCACTGAGAGGAGGCCAACAACACCCTCGGCCTAATGGACCTTACATGCTCGTATGCAGCTTCAGGGGTCATTTGCTTGTGTTTGACCTGTTATTAGGAGTAGGAGCAACCATTAGCAAATAAGAAACTGAAGAAAAAATGAATATAATAACAATTTACTGTTAACAAATAAGAATGTTGATGAAAAGTTAATGGAATATTAATTTGCCTCGTCTTTTAACACTGACCAGGTAACACAGGACAATGGTTGTGCTGCGGCCTCGGCCCGCCTTGCAATGAACATATGTAGTTTTTCCACAAAGTGCATTGCCTAATAGAAGTAATAACACAAAAAAAACAGTGTAATTGGAAACAAATAGCAATATTTGTGATAACGAGACTAGGAATGCAATTTACCATGGATAAATTCTACAGCTTGGCAGATATCCCCATATGACGGAGCAAAAAGATAATCTCTTGTAGGAATCACCAAGTGCTCAATGTTGTGATCCTATGATTAGAAGCAAAAATATATCAATAAGAGATGAGAACTAATGGAAAACTAAAAACTTACTCACACTATATAATCTTGTAAAATTTCTATAATATATTATCAATTACCAGTAACTATAAACCTAACAACCATGCCCAATATTTTGTTTCTACTGAAGCCTAAATTAAACTCGAAGCGAAAAATTATTTCTTCTTGTTGATACAGTTTGAGTTACATTTGCAATTGAATAGATTGAAGAAAAATTATTATTCCTAGTTATAATGAAATTGTTATGTTACTACAAATGAATAGATTGTTGTAATAGATATTCATGAAAAAGTGTATGCATGATTATGTAACGAGTATGAATAAAATGATGTACATGGTACAGTGAAGTTGGAACCAATGTCTCGTATGGTTCGTTCAAGGTGACCACACCTCCTACACCGAGAGCCTTCAAGCGTGGAACATCAGTGGGAAATGGAACAGCTCCCAGCAAAACAAACTAGCAAAAGAGAAAGTTAATATAGCTAGCAAAGTTGACATAAAAACACAACACCAAATACAATGTAAAATGTGACGAGCATTGTAATTTTTTTTTTTTAAAAACAGTACGAATAATAGCAAATAATTATTTGGTTGTATAATCAGCATACATATGTATTTGTCACGACAAAAATAGCAATAGATAGAGCTCCACCAACAATTTAGTACTACTTAATGTAATTCCAAAAATTTAATTAAAAGGCACAAGCGGCATGTATGAGCCCATATATCACGTTAATAAAAGTTGCGTCATTTCACCTAAAACACTAAAAGACTCGTACAAAACACGGAAGTTGTGCAGAACATACTCCACACTCTTTAGCTTTACAGCTTTGATGACACCAAGAAGTAGTTCCACCGACTGAAATATTCAAATTTCTTTTTATTATAGTAAACGACTATTTGGTTATATAATTAGCGTACGCGTGTATTTGTCGTGACATAAAAGCAATAGATAGAGCTCCACCAACAATTTAGTACTACTTAATGTAATTCCAAAATTTTAAATAAAGGCACATATGAGCCCATATATCACGTTAATAAAAGTTGCGTCATTTCACCTAAAGCACTGAAAGACTCGTATAAAACACGAAAAATTGAGCAGAATATACGCCACATTTTTTAGTTTTACAGCTTTGATGGCACCGAGAAGTAGTTCCACCGACTGAAATATTCAAATTCTTTTTATTATAGTAAACGACAATTGATCATAATGGAACACCTCTCTCCATACCTACTCACCATCTCTCAGTAGTTAGCAGAACTCCATGGTAAAATCTACCCAAAATTGGAAAATTTTAGATCCCAAATAAACACATTTATTATTTCTTGCACTTCTGATTAGGTACATAACGTAAGATAGGTAGATATTACACATATTATCAGAGTAAAACCTCAAGAAAATATAGAAAACTTATGTTGTTATAGAAAGTTATGTTCCAAAACCATAGAAAATAATTATATTTCTCTTCAAAAAAAGTCGACAATGTCAAATTGACAAACGACGAACAAAATAAATAGCAGGATAAACATCAGTCATTTAATGATCCCTGAAAATAATCCTTTGAAATAGTGATCCCTTAATCCAAACTTCAATTTATGTGCTGCTAACATCAATTTCTAGAATCAAATACAACGAAAACACCATAAATGAGTATTAGCACATCACACATTCAAAAAATACATCATAAAGCACATATATAAAATTATAAATACATACAACATCAATTAAATAAAGAAAGTTTAAACTTTAAACCTTTGATTAATGTTATAAATTTACCTCATCAACCCTATCCCACCACCGGAACTCAGTCTGAATCTTATTCCTGACGACGTTATACAGCAACGTGGGATAAAAAAGGGCACGCGCCCCAGCTCCAACCAGAGCCCTTTTCGGGTCCCACACAACCACAGCATCTTTACACGAATAATCACATACTTGCTGCTTCACATTCTCATAATCCCCCTCTTTCAGTTCCTCAATATACATCTCTCTAAACTGTGGTAAACAACCCAAATTGAACCCAAACAGTGTATAACTAAGACCAAACGTTTCAACTTCGAAACAAATACTATTTAAAATCCAAACCAAATGAAATTGAAGGATTTACATAAAAACCAGATTTCTACACCAATTAATTAACAGCGAAATCAATTTCAAGAAAAAGAACCCAAATCAAAAACCTAATTTACAATCACACAAGCACATATCAATAATTCACAGAAAAACTCGCCTCAAACAACAACAGCAACATAATCTATCACCATAAATTCTACACGAAACTATACAATCACAAGAAATGAAATGCGAACTCGAATAAGAAATGCGCATATTCTTGATCACACTAATTTAACTCAAATTCAGAAAAACCCTGATCATATTAAATTAAAAATAATACATAGCTCAAAGATCAAGAATACATAGAGGCTTTCAATGGTGGTTGTGAGTAGTTTTCTTACAAAGTTGTGTGCGCCAAAAAAAACAATTGCATAAAAACAGATTAAGAGAGAGAAAGAAAAACTCTAGTTTCTCTCTCCACCTTTCTTTATCTCTCAACAAACTCTTACTGAAATTCGGCAACTTATAAAATAATAGTTTCATATATTTCATGCCATCATATATTTATGGGGGGCATTTGTTATTAATTATTATTTTTTTAAATTCAAGCATTTAATTTGGAATTAAAATTTTAGTTGGAATCTGGTTTAATATGTTTATATCGAAAATGCCCTTGTATTAGGTATTTAATTTTTGGATTTTTAATTTATATTTGAAAATTCTTGTATGAATCTAGTTTGATGCTTTCATCTCGAAAATATCCTTATATTTCGTAATTAATTTAGATTTTTATTAGGAAAAAATCATGCTCAATGTTTGTATACCGAAAATATCCTTATATTGCGCATGTAGTTTGGATTATTATTTAAAATCAAAAATTCTTACTCAAATTTGATTTTTTGTTTTTATATTGAATATACTCTTATATAGTATTTGTTTTTTTTTTTCGGAATTTAAAATTTTTTGCTCGAATTTGGTTTGATTCTTTATGCTGAAACTACATTTGTATTTTTCATTTAATTTTGGATTTTTTATTCAAAATTAAATTCTCTTGCATGAATTGATTTGTTGCTTTTGTATCGAAGTACCTTTGTGTTCAGTATTTAATTTGAAATTTTATTGAGAATTTAAATTTTTTGCTATAATCTGATTTTGTTCCTTTATACCAAAAACGCCCTTATATTCCGAACCTAATAGAGGCATATAAATATAATCATTTTTGTACTTTTGTTTTAACTCGTTCAATAAATTTTAATTGATATTATTAATAATAATGTCAGTGGCAAATTAAAATAATTTATCGTCTTATATTTTGTTAAAGACTATTATGTACATCAAGTATATATGTTTCATACCATTTTCCAAAAAAAAAAATTAAAATTATTATATCTTTAAATTATATATATATATAATGAAATACAAGATATAATAAAATTTTACAAACACACTATCCAAATTGGTCATTGACTGGTGAATGATGACATACTCATTATTATAATGTATTTAGTTATATATTCTAATACTTTATCTACTAACTCACCTTATCTTATCCTAACAAGAAGAAACATCAAGTCAAGAAAACTAATTTATAATTATTATTATTATGTACTATATGTTCTATTTATTTTCTTATTTATTTAAAAGAGATGGGCTTTAATATTTATTTTCTAAAAAGGTAGATTATAAAATAGTAAGTAAAACAAGCAAATGGTTTGCCGACGAAGCCTTATTCATGAAATTGAGGATTCAAGATAATAAAGGTTATAGATTCTTCTACTTTTTATAATAGTTAATATTATTACTTGATTATAATGTTTATTAATTAAGAATAAAGTCTGTAACTTAATGAAATTATTCGATATTTAATTTAAGATCGGTAAAAACTCGTTTAAGTTAGGTTTAATAATTTACCAAATCAAATTTGAACAATATTTTCTGTTTGATAAGTTTTGAATTTCGGCAAGCGTTCACTCAATTAGTGTAATAAAATAAATAAAATCAATTAAACTTTTCAAGATCGACTCGTATTCAGCTAGATTAAAACTAGTTTGAGGTTCGCTTATTAATAATCAAATCAAACTCAAATACTATCTTCAAAATTCGATTATAATTTAAACAATCTTGAATAACTATAGATCTATTCAATTCGACTCATTTAAACTGATAATTAAGATTAAATTATCTATTAATTAATATTAATGATATATATTATATAACAAACTGTTCACTACATTAACAAAAAGTGAAAATTCAAAAAGTCACATTCACACATGTCTCAAACAAATAGTGTTACAAAAGTACTAATTATTAACGTTGCGATAAAGTAACGGTCGGAAAAATTAAATAAAATTTGACGTTTAAAAAACGGAAAAGAATGTACATATGGGTCCGGCTTTGAGCTTATTCACTAGTTTTTCTTTTTCAAAAGAATTATTATATTTTACATCAAAATGTCAAGAAAAATAAATTAAAAACTATATAATTAATCGACTAATAGTATTTACTTAAAATAATTAATTTATTGAGATAATTTCCGAGATAGATTAAATTTAAATATATCCTTGACAAAGTAATCAAAAAATATTTAAAATATAGTAACAATTTCAATTTAATTATATTAAATGATCTATCTTTTGCAGTTTATAACTTGTATGAAAAGTCAAACTAAAATCAATGGATTGGTAAGAAGCAAAACAAATAGAAGAAGACATCTTCCATGAAAAATTTAAATAAATAATACAATTTAAAAAAAAAATCAAAAAACAGTACAGATTTTGAAATATATAGAAAATAGGCCAATGCGCCTTCCATCGAGGCGCATGCCATCAATCACTTATTTAATTTTCGTTTTTTTACTATTTAAGTTTGATTAGTTTATGATAATCGATCTTTTTTTTCTATTTTCTATAATATGTTGGATCTAGAGTTCAACATGAAAACTTTAGTTTGACATATAAAGTTTTCAATCACATAAAAATTAGTTTATTTTGATTTCAGTGTAAAAATATATGACCAAAATAAAAACTTCGGTAAATCATTTTTCTAAACTAAAACAACTTTTTCCTTATTTCAAACTTATTTTCACCCTTTTTTATATTATTCTGGGTCTCGAATTGAACATAAAAAATGTAGTTTGATAAACAAACTTTTCAACGCCACAAAATTTGATTTATTTCGATACCTGGATGAAGACATACGATCAAAATAAAATACTACATAAAGAAAATAGAGTTTTTCCTTATTTCAATACCGTTCTCTCTTTTCTATGCTCTTTTGACCCTCGAGTTCAACATAAAAAATATACCTTAACAAATAAGATATTCAACGACATAAGAATTTATTTATTTCGATATTCGGATAAGAAAATACAATCAAAATAAAACAGTATAGTAAAAAAATATTTTCCACCCCTTATTTCAAACTCATTTTTCTTCTTTTTCTATGTCATTTTAGACCTCGGGTTCAACACAAAAAAATGTAGTTTGACATATAAACTTCACATTCACACAAAAATTGGTCTATTTTAATAATCGATGAAGAAGTACGATAAAAAAGCACAATTTAGTTTGGTATATAAAATTTGACATATTGAGTTTCATTTGATCATATTTGTATTATTTATTTAAATTGTATTATTTATTTAAATTTTCCCATCTTCCATCCCTTCAAATGTCACTCAATTGATAGCATTTATCCAATTTTCAAAAACTATCTTACAATCTTATATAAAAATTGAAGAAAATAAGAAAATCAACAATTTTTTTAAATACTCGAGTCGTTTTCAATATTTTAAACCCGAAAATAAAGCTAGTATTATTCTTTATAACATAATATTCTTCAATACGTTGCATTAATTTTTCAATTCTCAAATCTAAATACATATCTTTTTCAGCTTTGTATATATAAAAAACGATCAAATCACATCTCTGAGTCAAAACTCAAACTTTTGGGTTTGGGTTTAGATAAAACCCACCCATCGAAGGCCTAATTAGGCAGGCGGTCACACTAAAAGACTTAAAGAAAAAAAGTAAATGTTCTATCGGTAACCATAACTTGAGGGGGTGTTGATAATTTTCGACAATTGGGGGGAAGTTTTGGCAATTACACAACAAGGGGTCAGTGTGTAATTTTCCACAAACTGGCACACTAAAGAACTCATAGTAAGCATACTGTTTACCCGAAAAAAGCCGAAGCCCGATTGGATTAAAGGACAAAATGTATGTAACAAGATAACCCTCATTTAGCTGATTAAGATGGTATTTACAGAAATCTTTGTTGGGCCATGGACTCGTCTTATTGGGCCGTCGGCTCGGGATCACTTGTGCGGCCCATAGCCGTAACATATTAATGTTCCTCTTAAATAGGTTATTTTATTAAATTACAAAAGTACCCCTATTCGTAATTGGGGACACATCAATATCGTTCAACAAAACATAGAATAATAACAACAAATCTAAGGCGTCGTTTTGATGCAAAACGAGATTCTTAAGCACATTATATCTATCGACAATCATATATATAACTTCATCCAAATACACAAATAACACCATTGTATAAGATAACGAATTAGCAAAACGATATTAGTGAAAAAGACACTAAGAAAGTGTCATCCACTCATCCTTGCTTCAAAAGATTGTACTTTGTGCTTCGTTTATTGTACCTTTCGGGTTGTTTCTCGACTAATTGCCACTAGCCCGTTTGGCTTCTTACCGATGACATCTTTTGAAGGCGTATTTGCTCTCTAAACTTGGCTATAAACTCACCGGCTTTTCTATCAACTTCACTTCCTTCAAGTTCATCATCATTCACAAGTCTATTTCTATTATCATCATCATTTTCTTCATCACAACCCTTGTTAACCTCACTTTTCGCCTCGTTTTCATCATCAATTTCTTCGTTTTCTTCGTTATGAAACTCGACAAGAGTTGGTTTAGGCTTTGGCATGGGGAAAATACTCTCACATTCATGGTTTTGATCGTCGATTAGAGGTTTTTCGGGCTCTTCTTCTCCTCTTCCTCGTTTAAACGCTCTGCCAAACGAGCCCTTATATCTACTATGTTTTATTGTTCTAACCGATTTACCTCTCGACAAAACTTTAGCAACGCCTAATGATGATTCAATAGCTTGTTTCCCTTTTTCGATTTTATCCTCATTTCCATTATAACCAAAGTTCTTCACATTGTGCTCAAAATTTGAAGCACTTGTGCTAAAAGACCTCGAATTTGAGACTGAAAAAACCGCCTTTTTATCGTTCTTTTCAAGCTCTGAGTTCGATAATTCACGAGAATTAGAAAAAGTTACATCTCGAGGCGATTTAGACTTAAATTCTTCAAACTCGAAGTCACCAACAGAGTGAGGCCTATTATGCATAAAGGGCTTAGCTTTGCCCTGTTTTTCTCCACTTCCCATTCTACCAGATCTAGATCTCCATGGTATAGGTGGTGTTACTGAAACTTTAGGACTAAACTCATCATTATCGTTCTTAGCATCGAATTTAGGACTAAACTCAGCTCGATTTCTCGATTCGGGTTCCACAATGTTTGTTCTAAGGCTCCTAACAGGCAAATTCAAGGGCTTAAAATCATTTTGACCATCAAGAAAATATTTACCATTAGAAACTACAATCAAGGATTCACCTTTTGAGTACTCAGATCTCCAAGTTTGATTCACCTTTTTCACATTATCCTCACAAACATTTTCAACCCCATCTTTTGACACACAGGATCTAATATTTCTATCTTTACCTAAAAACAGAGCATCACTATTACTATTAGTATAACTATGTGCAATCGCACATTGCTCATCAGGCCCACATAAATTTTCAAACCCATCTTCAAAAACAGAAGATAAATGAGAAATACCAGATAAATAAGCATGAGAGCTTTGGTCATTACCAGAAAGTACAGTTTTTTCAGAGGTTTTTCTACTGAACAAGCCATACGAAACAGCAATTCCAATGAAGAGGAGATGAATGATTTCCCAGAACTGAGTGATAACAATGCTGTTGCTGATGAAATCAGGGGCTTGTGAAGGGAACAATGGAATGGCGAGAAGAAGAAGAACAATGATGAGGGTTTTACAAAGTGGGTTTGAGTGGGACTTACTTGGAATTTGGTGAAGCATTGAAGCTGGTTTCTGAACTTGAAAATGGGGTTTCTTGGAGTGCCCTGATAATGGCGGTGATGTAGCCATTGTTGTCGATGAATGGAGATTGGGTGAATATGAAGAAAGGTATACGGATACTTAGTTGCAAAGGTAAACAAAGTGAGAAACAGAGAAAGTGAGAGTGGTTTGGAGCAATTTTTCAAAAAGGTATAAGTAATTTTGACCGTTTCTTCCCATTTTACCAAATTGCCCCTCTCTAATCATTTCGTTTTTGTTGTATTTATAAGTGTTCATATATTTAAATTATTATATATTAATTATGATTAAGTTTTAAATGAACACTTGTCAATCTCATAATAATTAAATTATATTATGATATGTTACTGTGATATAAGATTAATTCTGAATTAGATCATGTGTGGATTATATTAGTAGCCATGTTTAGATTTAAGAGAGTAGTTGAACCAACTTATTATTGACAATATTAATAAAACATAGAAGTGGAGGAAATGATAAATAGTGGTTAGTGGCGCAAAATAAGGAGTAAAGTTTTGTGTTTTAAAGAAAAAAGTGGATGATTGGTGTTGATTACTAGGAGTGTAAGTAAAGGTCCACTTTAGTAATATCTTTTTTCCTCAATTATAGTTTCTTATATCTTATATATATTATATAAATATATATTATCTCATAAAAGACAAGTTTTCGTATGTGGTTTAATCTAATTAAATAATGTATGAGAAATCGACAAATTTGTAATTTCGTTTAGACACTTACCACACCTTACCACATTGGCAGAAAATTCTAAGTTGGTCCGGGATTGTTGGTCCCGGGCCACTTAGAACCACACATTTAGGATGTTTGGAGTGGTTTTTTATTGTTGGGGTGGGAAAAACCACCCTCCACCCCCCAAATGTGTGATTCTAAGTGGCTGGGACCAACAGTCGCGGGCCAACTTAGAACGACCGTCACATTGGCCCCCATCTCATCTCTTTGGTGCTGAAATATGGTTATTTAGTGAACGTAGTGGCTATCTCTGTCTTAGGAGTTAGGGTGTTCAAAATTAAATGAACCGATAAAACCGACTGAAAATCAAAAATTCGATTCAAACCAAAATCGAATTGAAAATTCAGTTCGGTTTTCATTTTTTTCCTTCAAAATTTTGGTTATTCGGTTCGGTTTCAATTTGTAGGCGTGGTTAACCGAACCGAAACGAAAACTGAAATATATAATATATTAGTTATTATTTTAATTTATATATAATTAATAAGTATTATATATTAAAAAATAAAATATATATAAAAAAGAGTAGATTGAAAACCGAAATTGCAAAAAAAAAAAAACACTAAAAATCGAACCGAACAAAGCGTTTTATCCAGCTTTTCGAAATTTCGATTATTTTTGGTAAAAACTGAACCGAATCGATGCACACCATATTCTCTCCTCCTCGATAGCCACTTTATTTATGTTTGAATTTTTTAAGCTCGAGTCGAGCCTGATGAATTAAATTTTTCCTAATGAAATGAGCTCGAAGCAATTATTCATGTTCAAAGGCTCGCAGACTTATATAAAAAGTATTTGGGATAAATGCAAAAAACCCACCTGTAAAATAATTTATTGGCTGAAAACCCCTGTGAAATAAATATAGGCTAAAAACCCCCTGTGAAATTTTTTCGTTGCAAAAAACCCCCTGTGAAAGTTAGGTCAGCTACCCCCTGTGAAATAAATGCAAAAAACCCCCTGTGAAATAATTTATTGGCTGAAAACCCCCTGTGAAATAAATATAGGCTAAAAACCCCCTGTGAAATTTTTTCGTTGCAAAAAACCCCCCGGTCGTTGCAAAATATTTATTTTATTTTTAGTAAATATGCCTCATAATAGTAAAAACAATAATATTAATAATCTAAAATTTAAATATTATGAGGCATATTTACTAAAAATAAAAGAAACATTTTATGAAAAACTATCTTTAATATCGTTTTTTGTGTAAACATGAGTAAAATTGTATCCCAAATGAATATATAAGTACTTATATGTTAATGGTCTAAAATTTAAATATTATGAGGCATATTTACTAAAAATAAAAGAAACATTTTATGAAAAACTATCTTTAATATTGTTTTTTTTGTGTAAACATGAGTAAAAGTGTATCCCAAATGAATATATAAGTACAATACACAAAAGGGACATAAAAGTAAATGAATAAGTCATTTAATGTCTAATAATCACAAACAAAAAAAAAACGCACATACGGCGCGTGTAGCTCACCTAACTGACCGAGGGGGTTTTTTGCAACGAAAAAATTTTACAGGGGGTTTTTAGCCAATAAATTATTTCACAGGGGGTTTTCAGCCAATAAATTATTTCACAGGGGTTTTTTGCATTTATTTCACAGGGGTAGCTGACCTAACTGACCGAGGGGGTTTTTTGCAACGAAAAAATTTCACAGGGGGTTTTTAGCCTATATTTATTTCACAGGGGGTTTTCAGCCAATAAATTATTTCACAGGGGTTTTTTTGCATTTATCCCAAAGTATTTTATTTAATTAATAATCCATTTTGTAGTATTACATATATAGAGAACATGAATTTCTCTCCGTACGACCCTAACCCACCTCCTTCCTCTCAAGCTCTTGACCTGGTGGAAAGAAGCACCAAAAAAGTGCGTACTTCCTCCTCAGATGCAGACATCGCTATGGAAGAATGTTCGGCACAACAGCATAATGAAGCTGTCCCTGTTGCGGCACCGGTCTCTTATCTCCGAACTCTGGTCGGAAATCATGCACGGGGTGGGGCTGTCCCTTTCACCAAGAATGGCCTTGCCAACCTCGACAAGGTCCATATCCTTCCCCCCACAGATGATTACCCAATCCCCACCATCAAGCTTGATGATTCTTACAAAGCCACCATTGCAGCTTCTTGGAGTGACTGTCTGCTACTTCGTTTGTTGGGAAAATCTATCAACTATAATGTCCTTTTAGCCAAAATTAGCTCGATGTGGAAACTCCAAGGGGACTTCGAACTCATTGATCTTGGCCATAGTTGCTATATCCTAAAATTTGATGACAGAGCCAAAGCGGAATTCATCCTCACGGAAGGGCCGTGGGTGGTAGCTAGCCACTATCTGGTGGTTCGCAAATGGCATACTGATTTTCTTCCCTCCTTGGACAAGGTTAACACGGCAATTGCTTGGGTTCGTATCCCCGAACTTCCGGTGGAGTATTATCAGGAAGAAATCATCTTTTCCATAGCAAGAAGCCTAGGCGAACCGATCAAGGTGGATAAAAACACCTATTGGGCTGCGAGGGGACGCTTCGCCCGTTTCTGTATCCAACTTAATCTTGACAACCCCCTCATCAGCGCCATCAACGTGAATGGCCGAGTGCTCCCGGTTGTTTATGAAAATTTACCAGCAATCTGCTATGAATGCGGTCGAGTTGGGCACCGAAACTCGGATTGCCCCCTCCTACTGAACTCTGGTAACTCGGACCACCCGAACAGCCACTCAAGCCAAAGTAAAGCACGTGAGTTTGAGCAGGCTGCGTCAGGAAAGAGATTTGGTGATTGGATGGTAGTGAAAAAGAGTGTTCGAAGAAACCCCAATAGCAACCCTAAAGGTGTGTATCAGGTACATATTAAGGAAAAAACAAACAAATTCAATGCCCTCATTAATGAATTGTCAGAAGATGGGGAGAAGTCAAATACCGTACATGAAGACATGTCTTCTCAAATGGATGTTCACAACTCTCCCTCGGGTTCCCAAAAGGTTATTCCTAGTACCAACACGCTTCCCACCAAACCTAGTATGTCAGCCACCCTACACCCTTTTACCAACCAAGCCAACTCAAATAAGCCAAAAATTCAGAAAAGAGCTGACACTCCCACCAACCCATCAACAGCCAAAACTTTTAGGCCCACCAAAATTCAAAATAGCCAAAAGTCTAACCATGACCTGTTCACAGACCCTACATTCCAAAACACAACCGTAAACATCAGCCACACCCCAAACCCAATCATTCTTGAATCCTCACCATCACAAAATGTCTTCACCTTACGCCAGACACCGCCCGAGGCGACTGTATATTCTCCGAGAGGAAGAGATGACGTCCCCGACGTACGAAACGAACCACGAAATGAGAATCAGATTTGTCAAAACTCTACGTGTCAACCCTCTCTTCTGGCAAGTTGGAGTAATGGTGAAATACCTTCGCGAGATGCACCAAACTCATCTAGGCTGCCGCATGGAAGCTCAACTGAGCTGGGACGAGATGGAGAGACAATGGCAATTGACGGAGATTCTCACGAATCAAATCTGCCAGAGCTTGGCAGGATGGAGAGTTGACCTCCCCTTGTCACTGAACCACCTCACGTATACTCCAATGAAAGTGCTCTCTTGGAATTGTCAAGGGGCAGGAAACCCCAATTTCCGACGTAACTTCCGTGAACTTATTCGGACTCATAACCCTGATGTCGTTTTCATTCTAGAGACCAAAGTAGCTGAAGATCGTGCGAGTTATATTTCCACTCACTTGGGCTTTCCAAATGTCTGTCGCGCTCCGACAATGGGACGCGAGGGCGGCATATGGCTCCTTTGGGACCACAATAATATCCAAGTTCAGGTTCTTAGTGTCTTGCCTCAGGTCATTCACGCTATCATCGGTCCCAAACTCGAGGATGGATGGCTTTGCTCAGGAGTGTATGCTAGCCCAAATCCTCGCAAAAGAGACGACTTGTGGCGCATGCTCGAGGGCATGAACACTACAATCAATCGACCTTGGCTGCTGACTGGTGATTTCAACGACATTACTAATTCATCTGAGAAGCGAGGTGGGAGAATAGCTAATTGGAATCGATGCTCGCGCTTCGCTGAAACCCTCAATCGATGCGACCTTATGGACCTGGGATTCCAGGGACCGAAGTTTACATGGGTACAAAAGAGGCTCGAAGGAACTAGGGTCAAGGAACGTTTGGACCGGTCCATTGCAAACGCGGAATGGAGACTGTTATTTCCCGAAGGTATTGTTCTCCACCTCCCTCGAACCCACTCTGATCACCACCCCATTCTTACTTGTTGTCACGGTTTGTCCAATACTCCCACCATAAAACCTTTTCGATTTGAACTCGCATGGATGGAACACCCGCTGTGCTTAGCCGAAATTGAGAAAATTTGGAAAGAAAACAGTAGCATACTTGAAGCTCTCAAATCCTTGCCTGGTAAAATGAAAATTTGGAACAATGAGATTTTTGGTAATATCTTTAAAAAAAAGAAAATCTTGCTTGCTAGAATTTTAGGTATTCAAAAAAGTCTCAGTCTTAATGATAGCTCCGTTCTTAGAAATCTTGAAAACAATCTGGTCAAGGAATATAATGGGGTCCTTCATCAGGAGGAATTGCTTTGATTTCAAAAATCTAGGGTTAATTGGCTTAAGTTTGGCGACAAAAATACGAGATACTTTCATCTTACTACTTTATGTCGCCGACGTAAAAATAAAATTGAAGCTCTACTCATTGAGGGGACTTGGCAGACTAACATTGAATTGATTAAAACCCACATCCTTGACCATTTTAGAAAACACTTTTGTCTTAACCCGAATGACACTAGAGTCGAGCTTCCGAACAGTCGTTTACAAGCACGACTTTTAGAGCCGGCCATTGTTACTCTCCTTAGAAACGTAACCTCTTCGGAGGTTCTCAACGTCGTCCAATCTATGAGCCCGTATAAAGCTCCTGGACCCGATGGTTGCCAGGCATTTTTCTATCAAAAGAGCTGGAGTGTCGTGGGAGAATCGGTCTCGACATTTGTTAAGGAATGCTTTGAGAGAGGTTCCATCCCACAACACATCACTCATTCGTTCATCTC
This sequence comes from Verbascum thapsus, assembly GCA_963669365.1. Taxonomy (NCBI): domain Eukaryota; kingdom Viridiplantae; phylum Streptophyta; class Magnoliopsida; order Lamiales; family Scrophulariaceae; genus Verbascum; species Verbascum thapsus. The sequence continues at coordinate 18,159,536 of OY770108.1, forward strand.
GCTTATACCCAAAGTGGATAATCCCGCATTTGCTTCTCAATTTCGCCCGATTGCTCTATGCAATGTCCTTTTTAAAATAGTGACCAAAACCATCGTTCTTCGTCTTAGACCTTTCATATCCCATATCATCAGTCCCCACCAAAGTAGTTTCCTTCCGAACCGATCAACCCATGACAACATACTAGTTCTTCAAGAAATTGTTCACTCCGCACATAAATCCAGAAGCAAAATGGGGAGCTTCATCATTAAACTTGATTTGGAAAAAGCGTATGATAGGATAAATTGGGATTTTATTCGCCAGACGCTTTATTTTTTTCATTTTCCAAATAAAATCATCGATCTCATTATGAGCACGGTTGAGCTTGCGTCCGTTTCTATCCTTTGGAATGGTGAACCCCTTGAGCCAATTAGACCGACGTGTGGCCTGAGGCAAGGGGATCCTCTTTCCCCGTATCTTTTTGTACTTTGTATGGAAAGACTCACATATCTTATAGAAGAAGAGGTTTCCAAAAATAACTGGAAGCCAACGCCAGTATGCCGGAATGGTCCTAAAATCTCCCACCTCCTTTTTGCGGACGACATTATCCTCCTTTCCAAGGCTTCGATTAACAGTGCACTCACAATAAAAAAAGTTCTAAAATCTTTTTGTAACGCCTCTGGACTTTGCATTAATAATGAGAAGTCCAAGGTGTTCTTTGCCTCTCATATGGAGCCTACCATTAAAAAGGACTTAGCGGACATTTTGGGATTTGACACCACGACCTCGATTGGCAAATACCTTGGTGTCAATATCTCACATGGCCGCAACTCTAGCAGTAATTTCAGAAATCTTGTGGAATCCATTCAAAAAAGACTCTCGAGTTGGAAAGCCAAGTCGCTTAATCTTGCTGCTAGAACTACCCTCATTCAATCTGTCACGTCCGCCATTCCTATCTATACTATGCACACTTGTTGGCTCCCCACCAAAGTTTGTGATCAAATTGACAAGCTTAATAGGACATTCCTATGGGCCACTGATGGAAATCATAAAAAAATCCACCTTGTTGGATGGGATAAAGTCATCAAACCTAAGAGCGAAGGGGGACTGGGCATCCGTGAGGCACGAAAGGCTAACATAGCCATGTTGTCCAAAACAGGATGGCGTGTCCTTCGAAATGAAAACACTATCTGGGGAACTATATTTCGCAAGAAATACCTCAAGGATAATGACATCCTACTTCACAAACCTCAGCCCGGAGCCTCACCCACTTGGAAGGGTATCGTTCGAAGTCTTAAAACTGTTGAGCATACAATTAAGTGGAAAATCGGAAATGGTCGAACAATTTCATTTTGGTTTGATCGATGGGTCGACAAAACGAGAATTTGTGATTCCATTAATGGCGACATCCATGCGGATGACGCCAATCTTACCGTGTCTGATGTCATCTCTAACTCGATTAATTGGGACCTCTCCACCATTCAAACTTCCCTGCCCATCCAGATATCAAAACTCATTGTTAGTCTGCCATTACCTCTCGAAACAAATCCACCTGATATACGTATATGGGGGGAACGTCTAATGGCCAATTTACGTGTAAGTCTGCGTACAGGGCTATTGATAACTCTGATGATAATACTAATTCCTCCACTACAGTGTCTCAATGGAATTGGATTTGGAAAAATAAATGGCCACAAAAAATCAAATTCTTTATTTGGCTATGCCAACGAAACAAATTACTTACAAACTCACTTCGGTTTAATCGCAACATTTCACACACCGACACTTGTACACTGTGTAACATAGCTACTGAGGATATCTTGCATGCATTACGTGACTGTACTAAGGCAAGGCTCATTTGGGAAAGGATTGTTGCTCCTACTGATCTCCAACTATTTTTCTCAATTAACCGTGACAACTGGATTGCACACACACTTAAAGCTAAAATCCATAATATGCTTTTGGCCGAATGCTCTTGGCCTGATGTGTTTATTGCCACCCTTTGGAACATTTGGCTTGCCCGAAACAATTTTATCTTCAATAACAAAACCCAACATCTTTGGGAAATAACTTTCTCCATCAAAGTGCTTGCAAAGGACATGGATCAATCACCTGCCCCTACTCCAAAGGCTTCGAATATATTGTGTAGACAGGTTCAGTGGAATCGCCCAGAGGCCTCATGGCTCAAACTTAATACTGATGGCAGTGTTTTTCAAACACCGAATTCAGCAGCGGCAGGAGGGCTTATCAGGAATGATAAAGGCGAATGGGTGCAAGGTTTTACACTCTCTCTTGGAGAAACATCAATCACAGTGGCCGAGCTCCTTGGACTTCGGCAAGGTTTAATCCTGGCATGGAATCAAAGAGCTACTCGCATTGTTGTGGAGATTGATTCTATGGTGGTTGTAAACCTGGTTAAGGCAGCCAACACCCTTGACCATCCGCTTGGTAACATCATCGAGGAAGTTCGCCGTCTTCTCGCACACCCTTGGGAGATCAGATTTCAGCATTCAGTCAGAGAAGGCAACTCATGTGCAGATTGCCTAGCTAAAATGGGACACCTACAGACAGAAAGTTTACTTATTTGGGATGAACCGCCCAACGATCTCCTTGAACTGCTAGCGAAAGACTCGTCAGCATGATTATGTTTTGCATTTATCGTTTTTGCTTATTTATGTATTCGTTTTGTAACCAAAAAAAAAATATATATAGAGAACAACATACTTAATATTAATCATAATTATCTTTGTAATATATTTAATACAAAACTAGTAGTATACTGTATATATATCAAGTTTGATTAGATTCAATTTCGTTGAGAGAGCTAAGTTTATTTTTTTCTGATTTACCCTAAATCATAAATATGTTCATGATTGATTGTTCATAAACCCTAAATCAAAAATCCCCTAAAAATTACCACAAAAAATGGCAGAATTTGTTGAAGCAGACATAGAAGCCATAATCACCAGAATCGAGCACAAGTCCCGGAAGATCGAAAGCTTACTCAAACAGTACGATACATATTCTGCATATTTTTTTCAATCAATATTAGATTTTTTTTTTTTTTGCTTTTTAATTGAACAAAATTGATTTTTTTCAGGTATAAACCTGTTGAAGCTTTGAAAACAGCTCTTGAAGGATCACCTCCCAAGACCAAAGATGAGCGTTGCAAGGTCATTTATCATTTTCTTTAATTTTGCAGAAAAATGTGTGTTTTTTATATGACTTTTAAGTTCATTTTGAATTCATGGGATTGACTTTTCTTTGTTGCTTTTGTTTTTTGAAGTCAGCAAACTGGATTGTGGTACATAGGGCGATAATGGCGATAAAAGACGTCGATAGTTTGTTCTCATCTCTTGATGCTGAATACTATGATGTTCTCATGAAGTAAGCCTAATGCCCATAACTATGGTAGTTTGCTTTTGTTTGCACAAATCATTGTAGGTTTGCAATTTGTGGCGATTTTTATACTGGTTCTTGAGTTTTTGATCTTTTGTTTGAGGTGACATGTTAATATGAGTTGTTTTTTGTAGATTGTCATTTGTTGTTAGTGTCTTTATGAATTGATTACTCACATGTTCAACCCTTTACTTACAGAATAAGGTTTAGAAATATGGTTTATATCTGATTTCTGGTAGCTCAATTTTTGGTTATCTAGCTAGCCCTTTTAAGATTCAGAATCTGTCTTGTGTCAATAAGATAGTTCTCTTTAGTTAGGAATGAAAGTTACAGCCTTGATCTGATCTGAACAAAACGAAAAAATCTTTTGATTTTCGTTACCAATCTTACTGAATTATACTGGAGTGAATATGGGGTTAGATACCACACACGAGCCTTTATTAACAAGTGGTCGTGAAGTTTCAACACTTTTTCATGGGCATGAGTGATTCAGCCCGGTGTGACGTATTTGAGAAAGTGTTTTATTCAAAACTAATCAGCTACTTATGATGATTCTATTCAACCTCCTAAAAATTTCGCATATTATAGTTAAATTCTCTACAATTGAACAGAACAAAAGCAAATCAATAGGAGCAGTTACTGTTGATATATACTGAAACAAGTGTTTTTTGTTTATATGGCTCATTTTATTATTCCATTAGTTATTTTCGAATCCTCAAATCCAAGAACGATTTCTATATCTATCATAACGTATTCCTTGATTGACGTCTTAGTATATGCATAACATATGACATATAGACATATAGTATCTACCATTTGCTTCTTTCTAGATACACTCACGTCATATATTTAGTTTGCTTTTGCATCTCATTCTTGGACGATATAAACTTGACGCTTTAAGTTGCTCAAGTGGGATTCGTAGTTTGTCGCTATCGAACATATCCTGTGTATTTTTTGAAAATTTTCTTACGCATTTTGTTTACCTGGTTATAATGAAAACCTCGTATATGGTGTATATCTATAGGTACTTATATAGAGGTTTATCAACTGGAGATCGACCCACATGTGATCAATGCTTAAGGATTCATGAAAAACTGACGGAAAGAGCTGGTTTGGGGTGTATACTGCGTTCTTTAGCAGACAAAGTTAACACGGTTTAGTTATTTTTTACTCTTCCCTTTATCCCATGTTGTTTGTTCTCATATTTTGTTATATTCTATGTATAAAAGCTACAAAATTCACATATTCATCTTTGTTTACTCAGAAAATTTGACCCTGTGAGTATTGAATATCTATACATAGTTGTGCATTAAATTAACAGTCGAGAAGAATGATTTTTCTAGTCAATCATATTGAATATTGGCCTTTGTAGTTTCTAACCGTAGCGCGGTTATAGATCTTAATGTTGTAACTTCATTTTGTGTTGCAGTTTGCATCATTGGAGTAAGAATTATCGTCGTTTTTTAAGTAATTTCTTAGTCATTTTTTGTGTCGTTTTAAGTGTGCGGTTTATAACTAAGGGGATAGCCAAAGTGCCTATTAGATCTAGCTCAAGCGGCACAAATAATGTTGTATCTTACACGCTAGACGTTGATTTTTGCTTATTTTCATAGTAATCGTTGATTGATTGTTTATTGATATTAGTCGTTAATTAATCGTTATTAATTAGTTAACCAATATTGTGATTTAGTATTCAAATTGACAATTGGAAATCTATTACATTTATTATTAGACTGCACTTGATTGAATCAAGTTATTTGCGTAACCACCTTAATATGATCGAATGGGCAAAATACAATTAACTCCCACGTGAAATATTTTATTGGCTGAAAACCCCTTGCGAAAAAAAATATAGCCTAAAAACCCCCATAAAATTTTTAAATTTATAAATTAGTTAATAGTATTAATAATAAGTTTTATGATATTAATTAAAGTTTATCCAACAATTAATTTTCAATGTAGTTATATTTGGCAGTGGTAAACTTTTTTCAATGTTATAAGGGGTTTTTAATTATATTTTTATTCATAGGGGATTTCATGCAATTTGAAAATTTTACAAGGTTTTTAGGTTATATTTTTTTCACAGGAGGTTTCATGCAATTTGAAAATTTTACAGAGGATTTTTAGGCTATTTTTTTTTTACAATGGGTTTTCAGCCAATAAAATATTTCACGTGGGTCTATTTGTATTTTGCCCATGATCGAATCTATTTGTACTTCTAAAAGGTTATATATAGCAGCATTTGTTCATTATTCATATTCATATTTATGAGTGAAAATGAGAAATCTCCTCTAGTTATGGCTCATTAGGGCCATTTATAGCGTATGCGTCAAAGCCTTTTCAATCAACCTACGTAATAATAATTATAATATATTAAAATTATCTAAAATTTTATTTGTTTTTAAACTGCCCTTAATTATTGCCATGGTTTATCAAATATATAAGCCCATTAGATCATAACAAAAGCCAGTTTACAATCAAGCCCAACTCCTCGATTTAGAATACTTAAATCACAAATTCAAATTATCCTCATTATTTATTGGACACATCAATTCCCATTTATCTATATTAATAATTGTGATTAATCCGATATATAAGCACCTTTACTAATAACTGTATTTCATGCTATTCATTTGTGGGCACCATATTGCATTCATAATTGTGATCTACTTTTTGAACTAAGACCCATAACTTTGTGTCGACATATTCATCTCAGATACAGTTGATGAACAGACAATGTAGGACCTCAAGTCGAATGTCTATATATATGTATATATATATATATACCTATATCTATATCTATATCTATATATGGTGCAAAAAAGCTTAAACAGAGTAATTTGGGTGAGCCATAGCAATCATTTTCCCATAACATTGAGCTAAAGAATCTAAATGGATTAGCATATTCATGATGAGACAATTGAGTTTAAATAATTTCACAAAAGCTAATTTCTATTTCTAAGTTATCCACAGATTAGAAACACCATTTCTTATAATGCTACTTCTATTTCCAACACTAACAATCCCATCTTTTGTTCTCTTGTCCCCTCCATAATAATCCCATCCATAGTTAAAAAAAGCAACAAAGGAAAAAAGATAAGTCAAAAGATTTAATCACATTATACAACTTTTTTTTTCTTCAACTTTTCATTAGTCTTTCCCCATTTGGCCACATTCCTTAACCACGAAGCGAAAAACCGGGACCGGGAGGATAAAATTACCAAAACGCCCTTGTTCTCAAAATGGACATTTACGTCCTTGGGCGGTGGGCGTCGAGTTTTTGTGAGGGAATTATTCCGGCCCACGAGTTTATACTCGTCGGGCGGTGGTGGTGTGGGGCCGGTTGGCGGTGGACGGTGGGGCCCCTTGCGGCGGATGTAGTTGCGGAAGATGATGAAGAGACGGCTACACGCTCGCACTGAGGGCACATGGTGAGGGTTGTGGGAGGGCTCATGTTCATGTAGAATTGTGGGGAGAGCTTTAGTGCTCTTAGCTCGGTTACTTCCTTTTGTAACCGTCGATTCTCGTCCGTTAGATTCTCACAACAACGTCTTAGATACTCGCAGTCGACCTCCGTTTGCTTCAACTTTGTCCTGCATCATTTGCTATGTCATTCGATGTTTTTTTTTTCTGTTTAGCGGATCTGATTTTCTATTCCAAATTCCTGTTCTGTCTCTTATTCTACGTATTTAGTTTTGATACATGTAATTTTCAAATACACTTATTAGGAGATGTTTAACATGTGTAAATGAAATAAGATTTTCTATTCCAAATCCCTATTCCATCTCCTACTCCACTTATTTAGTTTTGACACGTGTAATTTTCAAATACACTGATTAAGGGATGCTTAACATGTGTAAATAGAATAGAGGAACCTATGACATTGTTTAGGGGGAAATGTGTATCTAGATCGGGTGTACAAATATGAGTCGATATTAACTTGGAAATACTCGACGAAACTCACGAGACTCGACTTAGGATATATCTTCTACAAGACTTGAAAATGGGTTCATTGTCAGCCAGTTTAGAGATGGCCAATCCCGAGACATCTTGTCCATTGATTATATGGATCTGCATCTGTATCTCACATAATCAATGAACAAGATGTCTCGAAATTGTCGACCAAACGTAGAACAACCATCTTGTAACATGAATATTTGGGGTTCGACCAAATTAGATCTAGACTAAAATTTCTCGAACATAATAACAAATTTCCTAGTGATCTAAAATAACAAGGAATCTATAAACCAAACAATTAATATAATGACCAAAATACCCTTATATATAATACAAAATAACTAACCTTGCCCTTCTGTTCTGAAACCACACCTCCACTTGTCTAGGCCTCAGATTTAGCTGTTTCGCCAACGCCAGTTTTTGCTTCTGCATAAAGAGAATGCAACAGTACACTCATCATTACCAACACTAATTTCCCAAAATACCCCTGTCCCATCACATAATTCCAAAAAAAAATTCATATACTTTTACTGTTTTGAAGTTAAAAATATAATAAGATAATTATTTATTTACGTTAAATTTAAATTAAGAAATAATGAAAATGATGAAAAATAACTAACCGGATTCAAAGTGTTGTGCTCCTTAAAAGTCTCTTCAAGCATCGCCGCCTGCTCCTTGGAGAGGCGGAGCTTTTTCCTCGCCGCCGCGTCGCCGCCGTCATCGTCAATCTCCAGCGAGCTCGAAGCTCTCTCGCCGTCGTAGTTCTCTTCTCTCTCGCTCCTTTTCCCACTCAAGCTCGACACAGTGCTGTTCGGCGACGAAACAAATACCTCTTCGACGTCCGAATCGATCACCGTCACCGATCTGTTCATGTCGATTCCTCTGAATATTGATCTCGCCTCCGCATTGCGATCTGAAATTGTAGAAATCTTTTTCCGATTACTGAGATTCAAAACTTCAATTTAACTCATTAATAGCAGAAATCACCATGCAAGGCACCATTGCGGAACAATAATTGTGATTTTCAAACATATTAGCTAAAGCATGCACTGGATCTTGTTTACAAGAACAAAAAAAGCACAAGGAATTTAATTTAATTACCAGCAGATGGAGTATTATTGTCTGTTGTGCTAGGAGATACATGTTGCTGCATAAAATTAGGCAAAGGCTGAGACCGGAAAAGATTGAACGGAAAATGAGATTGAGCAGCCGTAGGTGGTGGTTGAAGCGGCGGCGGCGGCGGCGGAAAGTTAAGACTTTGATTCTCCGAGCATCTTAAGCTCAAGCTCAACCCTAATCCATCGTCTTTTTCACCCATCTTTTTTCACTTTGCTTTTACTTTCTCTCTCTGAAAAGCTCAGACTGAGTTTTGTTATATAGAGAGAGAAGAAAGGTTTTGAGGGGTGGGGTGGGGAGGGGGGGAGGGGACAGAATGAGTAGAAATGGGGTGGTCTTTTTCTTTGGCAGAGGGAGTTACAGCTTTATATATATATATATATAGGTCAGGGCCTATAGATATATGTGTCTGTATGTATAGATGTGTAGGGTGATATATATATATAGATATATAGAAATAGATAGATATATAGAGATAGAGAGATACAATGCAGATGTTCAATGATGAATTGTGTCAGAGATGGCTATTGGGTAATCATATTGATGGGATTTGGCTATGTGGGGTGGGGTAGGGGTTTGGAGTTTGATGTTTTTTAGTTACTTTTTTGCACTTGCATGGGACTTCACTAACCATGGTTAGAGTTTTTTTAACTATGGTCTAACACTTGTTTGGATTATTGGGAAAAAAAAGAGCATTTTAAATAAAGTGACGTGTATTTAACTGCAATCGCGCGCTATAGAGACGAGAGACTTAAGATGTTTATAAGTTTCACTCATACTTGCAATATATGTTTGAAGGACAAATTTATACAGTGTGTGAAAAGATAAGTGCATGTAAGATCTCATAATTTAATATGAAAAACTGAATAATAAATATGTATTAATCCAAGTTTTTTTTGTGTGTGCGTCAAAATGTGCTTAAGATAGATATTATTCTTTGTTTAACTCACAAATGTTAGTCTAACATACACTTAATTGTCTTTCTGTAGCATAATCTTTGAACAGTTCGACTATCGATTATATATTGTATATACACGTCGTATCTACTAAGTATAATATTTGATGCTATTTCATTTTGTATGGGAAATATGGAGTGAAATCTATTACTATGATTTACCAATAATTAAGCTTTTATAAATAATTTAATTAGTAATTTCTTTAAACAATTTATGGTCATATTTAACTTTAAGCCTTTTCAAGTTCCAACCAAACAAGGCCTAGAGAAGAAGGGCTACTTTTAATAAAGCTTTTACAAAAGCATGGTTAAGTCAAATCTTGCTTTTTTTCCTTCTTTTAACTCCTCATTAAAAGAGGCTTTTCTAGCGTTGACCATTGACCTGCGAGTATGAATTTTCGCACGCGCTCAACATCCACGCGCGGACAAATAATAAAGGAAATTGGTCCCACGTCACGGAACAAGCGTGTGGTGCACGTGGGTTTGGCTTTCATCTCCAAGGTTGTCTTGTCTTTTACCCTTTTTAATTGTTAATTAATTAATAGTTAGTGTCATTAATCCTAATTAGGACTGTCAACGGACGGACATTACCCGCACCCGCCCAATACCCGTTAACTTTTTGATTTCGCCCGACCCGGTCGTTTACCCGATGGGTATACTGACCGGGTATTGACCGGGTGAAAGTGCATACCGGGTCGGGTCGGCCCATAATTTTTTTTTTTTTTTTTTTGCTTTTGATACATTATAATATTGTGAATTTGGATCAATACCCTTACACCACTAAAATTCGATCTAAATGATTTTAATTACATTACCAAATTATTTTAAATTCATCCGAAAGATTTTATATGTGATATTTGTGTTTATGTCGTATTATAATGTGTTTCTCCACTTGTTAATACCATTTGAAAACTTTTGAAATCGATAGAAGCAATGTCACGAAGACCTTGACAATGTGGATTCATCCCAAAAGATACTATTTTTTTTTCTAGCAACTTAAATCACGAAAAATATGTAAGAATGGGCCACACTAAAATTTCATTGAAGTTCTGTTCCAGAGAAATCGCAGTATCGATCGTGATTCGTGGGACGGTGGGGTTTAGGGATTTTTCAGAAGAGAGGAGAGAAGTGAAAATAAATTTCAGAAATTCAAAATAAATCATTTAATTGGATTTGGATTTTGGGTATTATTGACTGGGCGGGTATTGACCGGGTATTGACCGGGTATTGACCGGGTATTGAGCGGGTGGAAAACCCGCGGATTTTCTACGGGTGAATACCCGGTCCGGACCCGAAAGTTTAAAAATTACCGGGTCCGGACCGGGTCCGGGTGTAACATCTCACGGACCGGGTCCGGGTCGGGTAAATGAAATTTTGAACGGGTACGGGTACGGGTAATATCCGCCCGTTGACAGGCCTAATCCTAATAAGTATGATTTGAATGTAATTCGGAGTTAATTAATCAAATATATAAAGATAATGTGCATGGAAACATAGGAGTTACATAATTGACCATGCATTTTAGTTTTTTGTGGCGGTTTAATGTTGAAACTTAAAATAACATTATTTTATTTGTTGTGATTTGTTTCCAATATTAATTTATTTAAATTATTTTTAGAAGCTTTTATAATTTCTGAACGGATCAATCATTTATTTGATTGCATTGATGTAAAACTACAGATGATTGTAATAGTTATACTTTTTTAAAAATTTTGAAACTCTTTAAAAATGTTTTCTCTATTTGTGACATCAAAATCATGTATTTATACAAGGCATATAGATAATTACAAACTAGTCGAATTTATTTTCAACATTTTATCAATCATTTTTTAAATATATTTAGTAAATCCTCTATCCAAACTTTTTTGTTAAGAAAATGAGCGAAGCTAAACGCTTAACTGATTTAAGATCGAGGAGTACTTAAATCAATAACTACAAAAATATTTGATCCTATTAAAGTTCGTGGACAGCTTAAAATTATCAAATACAGCCCGAAAGCTAATAAAATACTGATTAGTCTATTGCGTTCGTATCAAATTTTATTCATACAAATTATTTACGTGACACATATTTAATTACATATATATATATATATATGTATATACTGAAGTATTTATAATTTCAAAATAGCCTTAGAATTCCATTTTTATATTAAATAACTTGATTTTGCATTTCCATCCTCATATTAGCTTGGTTTGTATTTTCTTAATCGTCGTCCCTCTCTTTTTCTAATCTATTATTTTTGAAAAAACATTAATTATATGAATATTACAATTTCAATTTTTCCAAATAAAATCCATATTTTAAGTATCCCCTAAGTTTAACTTGTTTTAACACCTCGTTAAATCATTTAAAATTTTAGTTCGACTCGAATTAAACTCGTCGACTGAGATGGGGGTAGAAGTAAAATTAACATTTAAACAAGCCAAGTCAGTTTCAAACTTTTGTCGTTGAGTGGGGCCCATATGAAGGAAGAAAATGATGGTCACGTGGGAGAGCATGATGGATCACGTGCACATGACCCATACAATGCCAGCCCACGTGGCAGCACGTGGGGCCAGGGGGTGTACGCTCGTGAGATACACCCTTGTCCCTCAGCGCTCCGACACGCACTTGCCTACAATCATTGGATACTCCCCCCTCCTTTTTCTATGTCTACGCGCTCACTCTATGCTTGTTCCCCACGCTCCTCATTGCTAATTTAATTAAATAAATTTAGTTGATGCTCGATAATTGAAATTTATATTTCAATAATTGTAATAATGGATATAATTTGAAGTTTGTTTGATTTTTGTGTTGCTAAAACCACTTATATGACATGTATTTTGCTTTTTTTTTTATAGATTGATTACTCATGCACGTGTATTGTAGAGCTCATATGTTTGTCGTTTTGTAAATGCGTGTTGTTAGAGAGAAGTTTAAAATTTCTAAATCTTTCAAATCCCTCGACTTTATTTAATGTGAGAGTGTTGTTACATATACATTAGTAGCATTTTGGCAAAGTTGAAAAACGAAGCTTTTGTAATGAGCAAAAAATTGAATTTTTATAATAAATTATGTAATAGTAATGTCAAATTCACCTTGATACTGATATCTCCAACTCTTGTTAATATTTAACGACTTTATGTAATTACTTACGAGTTCTTTATACTCTAAGTTTTAACACACATTTTAATACTGTAGGTAAAACAAGTTTGAAAAAATTGAACGGAGTTGAACAATTGGAGCACTGACATAATATATCATATGATATTTGATCGGCTTGAGTACGATGTAGTCCCATAATAACTCGGGAAACTAGTATTCTACTAGGAAAATCTATAAATATTTCTAGCGTATTTTGATGGACCTTTGACAAATTTCTTAAATATGACATGAATTTCTGTAAAAAAAAAAAAAAAAAAACTCAATGTGTCTTCTAATTCTCTATTCTTTTGCAAGTTTAATTCATAAAATGAGTGTCGAAATCGTCCGAATCATTCTACATGATCACAAATTTGCTAAATCATTGTTCTTTTGCATCTAGGTCTTATTCCAACATAAAACTCGTGTATTTATGTAACGTTTTAATCAACAATTCTTTGAAATTATGTCGATAATTCATATATTGTGATTGTATTGAAACTCAAAAATATCGAATGTAATAAGCATCTTATGAGTATCATTTATGTCTTAACAATATATTTGGCCTAATGAATGGTTTATTGAAAATGAGTTATGATAATTCTAAGTTAGGATGTCTATAAAGATTAGCAAATTAGAGTGGCCCACGTGCTGTGCGCATGTCGTCCCATGTGTTTACTGTTTAGGCCAACATAACTGACCACTTTAATTCCATACATAAAAATAATAAATAAATAATATAAATAGAGCACTCATGTGTGACAGCCATAGCCCATAATATATATATACATATATATATATATATAAAATATAGTTCCCAAATGACAGCATTTGGTACACCACCAATCATATGCACTTGGTGACTCATAATGTTGTGGATAGTTTCAATCATGGGTTTGTGGCAATTTTTAAATTCTTTTTTATATTTATGTGCATAATAGATTTGAGTTGGTGATTTTTAGGCTATCTTTATTTATGTTTTTGGGATGAAATTTTAAATTTTTCTCGGGAATGGTGTACTATAGAAATTCGTGTAAAAATGGTAGGTGTTTGTTTATGTTTTTAAAATTAGGTTGAAAGTTGTAAGAGATGTCAAATCAATAGTGATAGGTTGATGGATGATGTGTAGAATAATTATATTAATAGTGTATATAATGATTATGTAAATTAAAAATAAAAAAAAATATGAATAAAAAATTATAAAGTATGAAAGAGAAAGTGAAAAAATGATTTATAATAAATGATTTGATTGGTAAATGTGTGGAGTGATGTATATATGAGTGATAGTTAGTTATGTAGTAGATTGAAAAAGTAGAGTTGAAAAAAGGGGAATTGAGATGGAAATTTGGTGTGTTAAGTAGATTTAAGATTTTGTGATTTGAAATCTTGAAATTGGATTTTGAAAACTTAAACAAACATAGCCTTAGTGATTCAATTTTTAGAAATTATTCATCACAAATATTTTAGATACCGATATTATATGTATATATTTTGTGAAACTCGTACATTTATTAATATGTTTTGTGATTGATAATTGCCTTAATTTGAACTCTCGAGAATTACTAAGAATTACTCTGTTTGAGCTTAATCGTAACAAATTATTTTTAAATACATATTGTATAATACACTAAATCTGTTGAACTTAATTTATCACAAAATTTTTCATAATATTAGCAATAGATACATGCTATAGGTAAAAGTTCAGGAGAATAGTTCTTATTAGTTAATAATTTCTACCAAATTAAAGTCACAATTAAAATCTATGCTATAATGATGGTATTTGGTACTTGAGCTGATAGCCCTCTTCAAGATATTGACTAGCTTTTGGTCAAACATCACTGAATAATTTTTTTTTAAAATTTATTTCATTAAAGTAAATTATTGTCGAGTCAATTACTTGGAAAAAGTGCCATTTTTTTTTTTAAAAAATAGAGCTTTATTTTGACAATGAGAAATTAATGAAGCTTGAAAATGATAAAACACTTCAAATATGATAAAATGTAGGACTATTTGAAAAAGAATTTCATTTTTGAAAAAGAGAAAATATATAGATGCCCGGAAAGTTCAATAAATCAATTAAAATTGCGATAAATGTGGTAACTATTTTATTCTCATTAAAAAGATATAAAAAGGCTTTCACCGAACATCGCATTTTGTGACATTTGTCGATCAATATATCATGGATTTTCTTTATAATGGATAACGTTTAAAAACTTCGAATCTCGAGAACTCTTAAAGATAATTGGATAAGATATAGAACCCCAATTGAATGAGATATCCATTTCAGGAAAAAAAAAATTCACTAAAAAGTTAGAAATAAGTACTTTTAAAGATAAGAAATATGGCGTGAAATATGTGTTTTGATAGGACTTTTTATAGAAGAAAAATATGTAATAATTAAGACTGATATAATTTATTTTTTGTTGTGAATAATTTCTTTTAGTTAATATTTAGACACAATTTCTATTAAATATATTTAATCAAACTCATTGAATTAGACGTTAAAAAAATAGTTACAGTGGATCTAATTATAAATATTGCTTAATTTTGTATTAGATAATATGATTAATTTAATTTTTGATGTTGAAAATAATCTTGACATAATTTAGGACTAATTTTCAATCGTTACATTTGATCGTGAATTTTTCTTTATAAGTGAATATTATCCAAAAAATATTAAATATCGAGAGCTTTTTAAAATCAATTTAATTAATAAAATTGTCAATTCATAGAGAGGAGGGGTAGTTATGAAGGGTGGGTCATGAGAAGTGGCAATCACGTGGGATTGAAAATTCAGTAAAAAGAAAAGGTTGTGCTTGTGTCATGGCTCTTCACGTGCGGATGTATTGTGGGGGCTTTAAGCCTATAATTTGTCGTCTATTTATTTTATTATTTTAATAAATATATCTCAATTTTTTTAATATTTTATTTATCCAAAGTTCCAAACCTTATATAAGTACAATGAGATAAATAAATAAAAATAAAGTATGTTCCCTATTTGTGTTGTGTTTGTCCCCTTCTACACCCACAATTTCAATCTTTTTCCAATTTCCCATCATTGAATAATACTCCTTTATTAGAATTTTAGTGATAAAAATGAAAGGAAAAAGGATAAAAGGCTTGATAAATAGAACCCAAATTTACACTTTTTGTAGAAATAAAATATTTTTCTCATTGTTCTATTCACCAAAATCCAATCTTTAATTTAAATGTAAATACTTCAAGTTTCGTTGATTTATTGTTTGAAATATTGTTTGAAATGTAAATATATGATAAATGTAAATCTAGGCATGTGAGATAATCACAAAAAAATAGTAAAGGCGATTATGCCCTTGACGGAAAGATTGTTTAAATAATTCCGATCAAGATTTGGCCGAAAAATAATAATTGAGATAAAGTGATGTATACATTAAATTTTTTAAGAGTGATGTCTTTTTTTTTTTTTTTTAATTAATGAGATGAAGACCCTTTATCTTATTATATCATTATTCTAAAAATAGGATACCTCAATTATTATGATGTGAAGTTTGAATTTCATGGACCACACTTTGGTAAATTAAATTATAGATATAGTGTAATCATATAGACACATAAATATAATATATATTCCAAACAAAAGTACAAAGAAATATATATAATGATTAGATTTGTGGTCCAACTCTTGAATTCGATGGTCAATTCAAAAGATTTCTATTATCTTCGTTTGTCGCAATTATGTGCATCAAATTCATTTAATGTCTTTTATTGGGACTTCAACTAAGAAATTCAAACTTTACATGAATACTGCAATTGCTGCCTCAATCATATGGGAAAATATACATGGGCTAATTCAATGCACTCACTAATTTTAAGAAATTATCTTGATGAAAAAATTGAGAAATATACATTTATTTATAAAAATATCGTTAAAATAGGCCTTATTTTTATATACATTTAATATAATTTTAAAATTATAAATTATCAAATTTTAAATAAATCAAATACAAACAATTCTCATTAATTTTCATTTTTCAACCTTATTTTTTTAATTTCTTATTCATTAATCACTGGATACACCATTTCACACGTTATCAATTAAAATAATTTACTGTAATCATTATTTTTATTTATATGATCATATATACATAACTAACACAATCATTTGACACATTATTCATTAAACCTTTTACTATTGGTTTGACGCGTTTCAATTAATTTTTAAAAATATAAACAAACACGTATTATTTTTACACGAATATTCATAATACACAATTTTTATTTTTCCAAAATTTTGGACTAAAAAATATAAATAAATATAACCATTATAATCCCAAAACTCTACCTCCAAAATAATTATGATTAATTTACCAATCAACTTGGAGATATTGATTGTAACTAAAATGTGGTCCAAAATAGAAATAATAATAATAATTGAAGCCAATAATTAAATGATGCAACTTTTCCAACTCCCCAAACAGTCCCATCCTTAAGGCCTACCTTAATCGTACCAAAATCCCCAAATCTTTGCTGTCTTCACGTGATCATGGCCCCACCTATCTTTCTATCAATTTTTCATCTCTATTTATCTTCCTTTTTTTTTTTTTTTTGAAAAAGGAAAAATCTTTTTATCCTCAAATCATAAAGTAAAAGTGAAAAATAAAAAACAAATTCTCCCCTTTTTGTCATCATAAATTCAAAAAAATTACATCCAAATAGATTGACAAATGGATAAACTTGACAAAAAAGGCGCAGGTGCTAGCATGTGATATTTGAAATATTCCAAATCTATTACTCCAATTCAATCCGTATTTCATTTCATTTTGTGTAAAAGTATATATACTATTCTTTGATGTATATAAAATATCATTTTCACTCACTTTCGCGCAACAAAATTGATATTGAAAAAGTGAAAAAGGTGTAGTAAATTTCTTTTTTCATATAATTTCAAATTGTTTTTGTACGCTATCTTACAAACCTAGCTAAAGTACAAATTCACTATGAAACATGTGAAAATTTTTATGTAAAATTATATATATATATATATATAATCTGATCATAACCAAACCAATGTTTTGAAACTCAACCCGGCCATCGAACCGGAAAATTGATCGGGTCACGGGACACTGGTTCAACCGTTGGGTCAATACCGGTCGAACCAGTGATGTCATAATTACGCAATAAATATTAAATAAAATACTAATATTTATTATTAAATTTTAAAACATAAAAATTTGATATTTCCTATTTTCAAAATCATTTTTAGTTCATATATTTATATCAAAATCATGAAAAAAAATTGAGAGTTTTTTAAATAAATAAGCAAAATTATGTTCAATTGATATAATTTTCGAATTCATGGAACAAAAATCAAATGTACATCACAAATGACATAATTGCTACATCATTATATAATAAACCAACAATTTTAAAGAAAAAAACTTAAAAACTTTAATAATTTACAAACCAACAAAAACTAAAACGAAAAAGATTAGAGTTTTACAAATAATATATTTTTATTTGATTTGATTTGCTCGAATGAAAGATTTTCTTGAGAAATTTTATTTGAATCATGTTGGATGAGCAAAATAATAGAAGGTTAGTGATTTTTTGCGAAAAAATTAAGTTTTAAGCTTGAATTTTGGTATTTATAAAAACCGAACGGTTCGATTGACCCGGGACCGGTTTTACCGGGTCACCGGTTCGACCGGTGGGTCGAACGGTTTTTGACCAAATTGACCAGTTTTTAGCCAAAAACGGTTTTGTGGGTCTGACCGGTTCGTTTTAAGGGCCGATTCCGGGTCAAACCGGTTGAACCGGGCGGGCCGGGCTGGGTTTTAAAACATTGAACCAAACTCGATTATAAATAATTTTGAGAAAGTTTCGAGACTATTAATATAATTCTCAATTTTGAAAGAATTTAGAGACTATAATTCTCAATATAATCAATAACCCATGTACATTCAATTTATACAAATTCTAAAAACTCATAAAATCAACTCATAATTATGAAAAATAAAATAATTAAAATAGGATGATTGCATCTCAAAAAAAACAGCAAGTTATGCACGTGTGATGTTTGTTCTATAACCTAGAACGACTACTAAGGGTCAAACAATGCACGAAGATACATCTCAAAACCTCAATCATTGCTTTGCAATTCAATAAAATAAATAAAATAATGAAATTTCCGTACAATAGAAAAATGTAATCCAGCCTTTAATCAATGGGATTTTCTCATGATATGCACGTGGAATTTGTTGTAACCAAGATTTGGGATTTTGATTAAATAAAAGTGACCATATTTGATGCTTAGTAACATGGTTAAAGATTTTGCACGAATGGGAAGTATAAATTTATGGGTCTTTCCACATTATTGGTTCAATTTAGATTGTGGGATTATTAAAAGATGTGTTCAACTTGCTTAGGTTATGGTCTCTAAGTATAATAATTAATGATTAAGAGGTTTTCTTAATTTAAACTTAAAAACGAAGAAACACATCTTTCATTACAAAATAATGTTACAACAAATAATGTTACAACTATATTGTAAGTTATTGAAGTTTGAGACATGTAATTATAAATTTTTTATCCAATATATATTCATTCAATTGCTTGCAATATGAACTGCAATAAAATATTACGGTAGATCTTATTGGCATGTTTACTGCATAATTCAGTATTATAAATTTTTCGAAGAAATCTTTTACCGATCAATTATGTAAAGTCGAAAAATATACGACATTAATTTACCACACTTCTAAAAATTGATGAAAAAGCCTTAGATTCATACTGGATTTCTTCAATATGTGATTAGTTGTTACAAACAAGACCACAAATCCAACAAGGATGATTCTCATAAATATAAGATGTCACAACATAGAAAGCCCATTAATTTTTTTACATTAAAGTTTAAAAAAAAAAACCCGATGGTCAATTGTCGTCTCGAAGATTAGTAAAATAAAAATACGACCTTGTTTCCAAACCTATAATGGTGGCGCGGGTGGTGCAGGATAAGGCGGGTAGCCATAATATTGAGGAGCTTGGTTCGTCTGTGTGGAACCGTACATTTGAGGAATTGTAGCCATCATTCCAGCTTCTTGATTACTACAAAATCAAAAGGAATAAAGTTCATAATCTTCATATTATTCGAGAGCCGAGTGGGGAATACTGATATCTCACACCGATTTCAGTTCAGAAATGATAATATTCTTGCTGAAACATGACAATTAGATTGAACCGAATGCGTGATGAACTGGAAATTTACATTCTTTCTACAGTTGAATATCAGAACTTTACTGAGGGTGTGTTTGGATTGAGTGATTTGGATTTGGGGAGGGGATTTGGAGGAAGGATTTGAAATGACACCTAAAATAGAGTCATTTGAAATCCACCGTAGTTATGGAGCAAATAGGTCAAAGTGAATGACAAGGGATTTGAAATCTATCGTAACATGAATTCATCCAAACAAACTTAAATGGATTTATCGATGAATTTGAAATCCATAGATTTCAAATCCTTCAATCCAAACACACCCTAAGGGATATTCGCACTCCTTCATATACTGTGTAATTACCAATATCCCTTCAAGGTTTTGCAAATTATGAACACACCGACCCCTTGTTAGAGGTGAACAGGTGAAGTTGTAGTATGCTTTTATTTACTGACAGTGTGGTGAAATTGTAATATGATAGGGGAGGGAATTGTAATCTATTTTAAAATGACATGAAGGTTATGGTAATTTTTCAAACCTTGAGATGTTTTTGAAATCAGGGTCTTACAAAAGTGGTGTCTATGTAATTAACCAGAATAGGACACGTCACAGATTCAGCGACGTACCTGTTTGCATAAAGACCATGGGCATGTCCATAACCTTGGTATAGAGTATTTGACATGTCGGGCCTGCAAAGTGAACAAATTTTTTACTTGTCATGTTCATCGTAATTTCAACATTCTTCAAGAATAAATATGCAGATTAATGATCAAGTATACACAAATTTTACATTGGCTGTTGAGTTGAGTATTGTTGCAATTGACCAGCAGCAGTTTGCTGCAGTGTACCCCCGGCTTGTCTCATCAACTCAGCATAGACATATTCATCAACCCGTTGTTTGGCAAGGGCAACCTAAAAAACACAACATTGGCATCAAGAATCCCAATGTTTCTCGTCATAATAATCTAATAAGTACCTCAATCGCAATATTATGAGAGGTCGAAGTTTAACCAAACTCTACCTGTTGAGCAGTGCCATCTAGATGGATCTGCCTTTGTGTTTGTTCACCCCTACCACCATAAACCTGCAATAGAATGTCAGAAAGGAGAAAGCATTAACTATATATGTTATTAACAATCGCCATATGCATGACATCAAGAATGAGAAACTGGGAACTTCAGCCCAAATTATAACTTAGTGGTATGAACTCTGTAAGTATAAATGATGTGTAGACTAATTTTCCTTAATGAATGATGCTCTGCATGTATAAAACAAATTGTTGGGACTGAATATGCATGTGCATTAACAAGCCCAATAAAATCTTTCATATGTAAAATGAGTTACTATTAGCAGGGTTTATACACCGATGCTAATTCAAACTTAGAATACCTTGATATTTGCTCCAGACTCATTTCTGATTCTTGAGATGTTGGCACCAAATCTTCCAATCAATCCACCCACCAGATTTTCAGGAACCATCAGCTCCAGAGTTGCATAATCAACTGCAAGATGATGATGTCATTTTGAAATATATTAGGATTTCAATTAAAAGAAAATGAATGCACTACTGGTGTTGGTAATTACCTGAAGTATGATCCATATAGTGTTGTGGTTGCCGATGAGATTGATTATTAGAAGGGTTGACTGCTATCACTTGCTTAGGTGGGTTACCTCTATAAATTGAAAATGACATCAATATTAGGGGGAAAAAGATAGGATGGAAATTATGAATTTATTGATGCAAATCATTAATGTTCACCGAAGTTGGCACCCAATTTCTATCACAGCCTTCAAAACAGCAGGAACGTCTCCTGATAGCTGAAAGAACAAACCAGTAACATGTCTCTCAGAAGAAACAATAAGTTAAAAAACATGCAGTATATAATGTAGAAACAAAGATCAAAATCAGCTGAAGCTTGTCTGAGAACAATTTTCATATCTGGTTACTTGATAAAACTACAGTTACTATAAATTAGTAGATGCAGAAACCCCCGTAATCTCCTTTCCCCAAAAGTTAAAGTTTCCTTTGCCATCTGCAAAATTTCCTCAACCAAAGATATGGAATAATTATACAAGTAGGTCATCATTTTTTAACCCACTGGAGTCGGCTGGTAATTCATATTACTTGAAGGCAGACCATCATCCCTAAGCATTGAAAAATATCAAACAAAAACTGTAGATTGTTATGGGGAAAGTATATATCATGGAAGCTGAGGTTTTTCCAGTTAAAAGGAGTGAACGACTGGTGCAACACTGACCAAATGGGCATATTGGTAGTTGGATTAACCTTTGATTGTACTTCTGAGACAACCTTCAGCCCTGAACTTCATTTTTTCAGGTTCAAACCTATTACATTAAATCTTGCTTCAAAACTACCAAGAAGTTCACCACTATGCAGAGTCTTGAATGAGAGAATTTAAAACAGTTTTAATACTACAAAAGGAGAACATAAAGAACATTTAGCATGATGTAGGAATTGACCTTGTTAGTATATTTAAAAATTAACTGAATATATGAATCATATTAGCTTGGCTCGTAATTTGACACAGAAAAACAGTTTTACACAAGGATACAAGTTGACTGCAAAAAAATAAATAAATAAACACAATATTTAACTTTTGGTGGTTAGGTGAAAACATCACAAGCTAACCTGGACAACTCGATCAGACTCATGCACAGATGCACATGGAGGCAATTGATTAGGAGAAAGAACGGTGATAGATGCTCCAGAGCTATTCCTTAAAGTTTCAATATTTTGACCTGAAACTCCAATCAAACCACCCGCTTGAGAACCAGCAATCAAAAGCCTGACTGTATTCTCTGCAACATGCCCAGCACCAACTTTAGCTGCCTCAACATTACCATTGTCATCCTGTGGGGATAATTGGAGAATATATCCCATATCAATGCTAGATAATCCTAATGCTGACATGCAACTACGTTAGCCCAAAATAAACAAAAGGAACTCTTGTGCATGGTATTTCCTAGAATAATACAGTCGCATCCTCAGTTTATTCTCCCGTATTTTGCAAACTTTACAATGAATTTACTTCCTCGCCCCTCCGGATAAAGGCAAAAAGGAAAATGTGACAATTCTCTCGTACTAGCAAATGGAGACAAGATTCCATTTTAAAAGTCGGTAAATTTTTATGATTACCATCCAATTTCAATACGAAAGCATCATATTGTAGCATTTGTTGCCAGCATCAACTTGAATTAATCCACAACAATTCCACACAGAAAATTCAAGGCTGTCACTAATCTATGATTATAATGCAATCAAAATTCATTGACCCATAAAAAGAACAAAATAAGACTGAGCTCTATGAAACTGCTCAATCTTAGCCATATAAAGAAGAAAAGTCATGTATTGTTTCTGTTGACTCCTATCCTCCCACTTCGACATCTCACGCTGTCAAGTCAGAGGAAGAACAAATCCAAGATGGTGGAAACCTCAGTCTCTCAGTGGGTTACAGAGGTTTACCAAACTAGAATAGAAGATTCAATAACAATCAGATGTGTGATATAACAAAGGCATTAATTGCTGGAAGTGCTGTGTGACATGCAATTTGTAGTTACCATGAGGATCAGGCTAACAATTTGCTGAAGAGCATTTTCTGCATCAGAGTACTCGCTGTCACTGTCTTTGGAACTTATAATGATCACTCTCTCTTCATGTCGCTGCAAAATAAGATATGTATTACATCACCAGATTGAAGCAAATGTCATGTAATCGAACAGAAAAGGAAAATCTATGATTAAGGCCCAAATAGAGATGAGAATATCCATCCAGTTAAGCAAATCAAAGCCAAGTAATATCCATCATCTACATCCAGATCCGAACCAGGCTGAATCAGATAGGCAGTACAAAAACCAAACCCAGTCAAAATTAAACTTTATTCGTCTACGTTTTTATGAGTGGGGAGGTGAGGGTGTAGTGAAGCTAGGTTTGCCAGTAGATCCAGGCAAACCAGCCATCCATGAATATTCCAAGTTTCCACCCCCACCCCTTTTCTACAGATACACACATATGCACATGCACACAACAAGATGAAGGGGGTAATATAGAAATGGGCAGGAGGGGAGAGTGCAGACGAAGCAGTGGCGATCTAAGGCCAAGCACTGCAGGGGAGTAGTGAGAGGGGTGAGGCTGGGAGTAGGGGAGGGATGGGGTGGGGTGGGGCGGGGTTGGGGAGGAGCAGGGGCAATCTGACCTAAACATGGACATTTGGATATTCAGTTGGCCAAATTATGAAAATGGTCCAGAATCGATTCGAAATTTCCAGCAGGAGTGAGTCGAATCTGGATCAGATTTACAGAACCCCGCTTTACTGATCTAAATCCTGTTGGATGAGACCTAGTTCTTCTATCTGTCAAAGAAGAAATGCAAAGCAAGAAAACAGGTATGTGAGTAATATATCATATTCCTATATGCTGTAATGTTCAAAAATCAAATTACATCATCAGCATACAACCGAAACAAGAATAGATGTTCAAAAATCAAATTCCATCATCAGCATACAACTGAAACTTCACACTTGCTACTTTATACTCCTTTATACTCTAATATACTTCATTTTCACCTGTCATCGTATGTACATTCACACTGCTCACTTGGTAACAATGAACCACAGATATCTCTAAGAAACAAGTCTCCTCACTCTGTCCTGCCTCATTTCCTATTCACTTTATTATTTTCAGTGGCACCACCTCAGCCTTCAAAATTTGAATAGAAGATAAATTACTAAACTCCTGTGATGTCTCAAGCTCTTCATAATTCTTACCAACCGTTCCACTAAGATACCCTTTTCCATCATATATTTAATTAATTGACTTACACTTTCTTTCACAAGCAACGTTGCATTTGAAACCAAATCCTCCAATTCGACTTTAACCATGTAATGAAGGATGGGTTACAAAAATTCCTATAATATTCACTTATAAACTGTCCTTTACCTAACATATGAATTCATTTCTCCCCTCATCCCCTGAAAAAAGCCCAAAATTGTTACTCATCTTAAAAAAGCAACATTAGAACTTCAATTACTCATATATAATCAAATTTCCTACGGATGAAAGTAATAATGCGTATCATCACAAAAAGTCCCAAAAAAATCAGAGAATATAGTCATTATACGATATCAATTTACTCACAGAGATTGCATCCGCAATCTTAATAGTAGCTTTAGTAGCCTCACGTATCTTCTGAATCCTATGTCCAGCTCTTCCTATAACCTTCCCAATCTGCCTCGACGGCACCACAATGCGGTATATCACGTCGTTCGTGGCCTTCACCCGCCGCTTCGCCGCCGGCGCATCTGTTGAGGTTCCCGCATCGACATCATCAGCCGCGTCCTCCTCGCGCGTCCTCTTGAGAGTTGCAGTGGAGGTAGAAGTTACGGTACTAGCTGATGGACCGGAATGATCCGCTGCAACAACAGCCTCATCCGTCGGTGGCGCCGGAGCATGATTTAGCTGAGCTGACGGTGACGGCGGAGGGTCAGAAACTGAATTCGGAGTATCGTCAGGGTTAGGGTTTACAGGCGTTTGGGCATCCGCCATTGTTGGTTGTAGAGGAGACGAAGATTAAGCTACGTGGAAGTAAACCGCACGAGTATCGAAATGGAGGGTTTTTATTGGAGGTGTAATTACTATTATGCCCTTCTAGGTTTATAACACGAGCCAAATTCGGGTCGAAGCCTTTGATTAAACTCGTAAGTCGTAATCTCGAATCGAGCCTGAGAACGATTTTGATTTTATTTTCTGATTTTTGGGATTATTTTTCTATTTTTGTTACATTATAAATTATATAAAAACAAATATATTAAAAATACTCCATGCTCTAATTTTATTTTATGAATTTTGAGTTCATTTAATGTTTTTATTAAAATATGAACTAATTAATAATTTTAAAAATAAATATCTTTGAAATTAGAGAAGCTCGTGTAAAATTTTGCTCGAATTCGAGCTCATGAGGCTCGAGTTTGAATAAGACTCAATTCAAGTGGTTCACAAGCTAAAATCATTCATACACTTGCAAAAATGGTGTTAGATAATTTAAAAAGATTTAATTTTTAAAGTTATATGTCGTTTTAATAATATAAAAGTATAAATTGATCGTAAACTTTATATAATAAAAATGATATATTTTTGCATCATAAGAGGTTCATAATTTAAAAAAAAAATGCTAAAAAACACATAGGGAGACCTTACATTATATCCCCCCTTTGTTTGAAGGAGTCTTCTATTAATTATGAAACCTAAGTCGATAATACAATTAGTAGTAAATTTTCTTAGTCAAAAAATCAATGGGGAATATCTTATATTAAACATTGACTTTAAAATTTTATAGGAATAGTATATTTGAAACATGTCTCTTGGTTAATATTCAAATTTATGCATTTTGATGTAATATATATATCAACTTATACTTTCTTTTTAATAAGAAATTCAAATCTAAATTTTTTAATTGATTAAGTATGTCAATATAATTTATTTTTAAAAACTTAAATAATTTAAATTTTTTATATAAAAAGAACCATAGGTAAAGAAGTAAGAGCCTAACAAACCTTTAAATACCTAAAATTTGATTTTTTTTTTCAAATATGTCTCTTCATAAAAACATTCAACCTCTTCTTATAAAAATGATTTTACTTTAGTAGTATATCAATTTGAAACAATAATATTATGAAAAAGTAAGTAACCTCAAATATACCACCATATTTTATTAAAAAGATACAGTAATATTTTTAAAAATGACAATATTTTATGACTATTTATATAGAAGAACAATTGTGTAGTTACATAAAAGTAAGCTAAGAAATAACATAACATAATATGTTCTCTTTCTTTTTTGAAACAAACCTTGATTGAAAAATAAAGAACAACCATATCATCACTTTAAATTCTTAATAATTAATGTGAAATTATACTAATTTATCTAAAAAAGCAAAAAAGAAGTTAAAAAATTGTTGAAGGTTGCCATAAAAATAAGAAAATAGTGTAATGCATTAAATTTACATAATCAAAATAATAGCACATGTTTTCACAAAATTGAACATTTGTTGTATTAAGAGGGTTTAAAATTAATATTTTTAAGTAATATTGTATGGTCTAATAAAATAATTAATAATAGAAAGAATATTATTTAAAGTTAAAGAACATTATAACTATATTTCTAGAAATTATATTGTTAGTATTACCATGTGAGGGTCTTTTTATTAGTAGTGAAAAGTTTGAAAAATGAGAGGTTGATAACAATATCTAAATACGAAGGATGTTAATACCTAATCTTCATACTTCAGAGAGGTCGATGCATTTTTTCTAAGCAACCTCCACAACGCCCCATTTTATGCCTATTACGTTCATAGCATATAATGCAACAATTAACGTTCTCTTATATTTTACGCACATTTTTCTTTCCGTGTGATAATATTAATAATACCTAACATATGCAGTCTCCCTAAATGTACCTTATTTATAAATTCTTTTATTCAACTTCGACTTGAACAAAAATAATATACTATATTTCATTTTTCTTTTCATCCATAAATTCTAACGGAACATGAATTTTATAAAAAAATGCCATAATATACAATAATAGGATAAAAAATGATTGAAAAATAAACAAAAATAGGGTAAATATTTTTTTTCATGAATTTCAATTTTCACCCTAAATAGGGTAAAATATTTTTTTTTGCCCTAAAAAGTAAAAACACAAAATTCGCTTGTACTTAGTAATTTAGTATATATATTTTTTGATATATTATATATAAATATAGATACAAGAAAAACTGTCTTCTCTTCAACCTCACTTCTCTGCAACCCCATTCTCTCTCTATAAACCTCTCTCTTTCTCTCTCTAAAACCAGATATCTCCATTTTGGTTCTTTCTCAAGCTTCATCCCTTTTTTCTCTCATAAATTATATCCAGAATCAAAAAGAGGCACACATATACATATACATACACATATACTTACACATTGGAGTGAGATTGTATTACACCGTTGATCATGTATCAGATAGGTTTTTTCTTTTCTCTGTGGTTTTGATTTGTGAAAAAGAACTGTTTTTTCAGGAGTTTTTTCTTGGTGAAATCGTTGTTGTTGCGGTTTTGAAGAGCATTGATTGATCGATTGATTTTGGCTATGACGTCTCCAGTTCCGGTGAAATCTCAGCCGCTACACAATTTCAATCTTCCGCAACTGAAATGGAACAAGGACGGTCAGCCCGGCGGCGGGCAAAACCAGCGCCGCCGCACTGTGAAATCGCCGTCTCGGAGACCTAATTCGTCCTCTGCATCTCCTCTCCGCCGCTCGACATCGCGCGATTCCATCTCGACGGCGCCGTTTCGCGACACTACGGCTCGCGATTCTCCGATTCGAGGCGATTATTTGGCGAGGCAGTCACCGATTCGTGGAGAATCGTCCAAGAATTCTCCGATTCGCGAGTGTGTGAAACACTCGAAGAAGAACTCGACGATTTCTCGGAATTTTCAGCGGCGCGATTCGGCATTGGAATCGGAGGCGTTGAGTAAGAGTACTAAAGATTCTCGCTCTTCGTCGTTTTTTCCGACACATCCCGAACAAGCTAAGAATAAACCTGAGAAGAAATTGAAGGCGAAAGAAATTGATGAGTCGAAGAGATCCAAAATCTTGATTAAACTTCCGTGCAAGAGCAGCAACAAAACCGAGGAGGATAATCCATGGCCGAAGCTTAAGAAAATCGAAAACAACATCGACGATCATAATGAGATTCCAGAGGAGGAAAAGAATAGTTCCAATTTTGATGAAGATGCGAAGATATGGAACTTGAGGCCACGGAAGCCCTTAAGCAAGTCGAAGAATGTGAATGGAGGTGCAGAGAAAGGTAAAGCTCCGGCCATGCCTGAAAAGAATAAGTCGCCTCAGACGAATTCGATAAAATCAGGGGAGAAGGAAGGGAATTCTGGTGGAGGCTGTGAGAAGCAGCAGAAGAAAAAGCTGAGCATTACAATTGCTTTAACAAAACAAGAGATTGAAGAGGATATTTATGCCCTAACTGGATCCAAGCCTGCAAGGAGGCCTAAGAAGAGGCCAAGGAATGTACAGAAACAAGTGGATGTAAGCACAAAATCTGATCTTTGAATTCATCTGATTGTTTTGAGCTGAAATATTTGTTTGTTAAAGTGTTTTTATGATGTATTAATTTGGTTTTCTTTTGAATTGCAGGCTGCATTTCCTGGATTATGGTTGGTGTCGATAACTCCTGATTCCTACAAGGTGTCTGAAAATTCTATGAAGGTATAATCTCAGATCATTATTGTCGGGTTTGATTACTGTCCCGTTAGTCCATTATGTTAGTCTGAATGTTTACTGATAGAGAATGAATTCTATACACAGGGTTAGATGGTGGTTTTAGAAAGTTTTACAGTGAAGGGCACTCAGATTTGTGATGGCAATTGAAGGTATAAATTGCAGTAACTAATAGAGCTGAAAGGTCTAAATAGGTATTCTGTTAGGTTCCCCCCCCATGTTTAATGCTGATCTCTTCTACACATTGAGAGATCATTTAGTTCTTTTCTTTACCAGTAGTGAATAGGTTGTAAATATGGATGCCATTATCTTCAATATTTTCATTTTCAGTACTTATTTGGTATTGTTTTTCTTCTTAATTGTTATTGCTTTAGTTTTTTCGTTGTTTGGTTATTGTGAGTGCTTTGGAAGTTTCTGTGAAAGGAAGCATTCGGTACTGGTTATTATACTTTTCGCTTAGTAGTGGAATGTCGACTGTGATTTAGTTCATACATGGGCTTACAATTGTTGTGCCCCTTTTCATTTATTTGAACTCAACCAATTTCTTGAACTTTCTGTAAGAGGGCTGATAATATGGAGGTATACAATAGCTGAACTTAACGGTTAATCGTTTATTCAGGTATCTGTGAGAAACTTGAAATGTTTGTATGATGTCTTGATAGAATCCATGTCTGCATCAAAATGCTGTACTTTTTGTCCAGCAATTTCTACTTGAACAAGATGCAGATATCTGATTTGATGATGACCAGAATTAGAGCAATGTGAAGCTTTTCTTAGAGTGCATTGTAGGTTTATATGTTGGCCACTGCTCAGATCTTTGTCCTATAGATGCATTGTATGATTAGTTGCCAATGGCTCATAATTTTCTTTGGAGAAATTGGACTTTTGTTCCACAGGGAGGTTTTAGAACTACAGCTAAATGGTGAACCTCTTTTCTGCTGATGAACTGAAGTAGGGATGGCTCGTGAACACGAGCCAAACTCAATCCGAGCCTGACCCAATTTCTCGAGCGAGCCGAGCTCGAGAATTAAACTAAAAGCTTCATATTTGTTTATTAATATTTATTATTAATTAAATATATCATTTAATGATCATAATATATACTAAATATTCATATATAATATTATATATAAATGGGTATTAGAAATAAATAAAATATTGTTTTTATCCGGAGTCGCGAGCCTATCATCGTGTATTTTTCGGTTTGGGTTCGGCTCATCACACTCGATTCTAGCTTGAAAAAACTCGGGTTTGACCCGCTTTATGTGCTTCGATTTTATTGTTCTTTAGGGAAATAAAACGATAACATTAGATGTAACTTGTTTCCTTGTCTAATATATGAAACTCCTCAATAATTAGCTGATCTATTCTAGATTTTTTCAATTTTATTTGGTGCATCATATTGTCTTAATTGGTTCTTTTCCTTAAAAAAATTCTTAGATTTGCGCTTGCGCTTGAACATCGTTTTGCGATAGTACTGCGTTTAAACTGTGATTTGCGTTTAAACTATACTTTACCTTCTTAGCTCGTTTATGAACTTTTACATTTGAGGAATAACGACAGTCGACTATATGACAGTTCACACCGATAAACGGACTACTAATAATATCTCCAAGAATTATTAGTCTCACCAAAGAATATATATTTATATATATATATATATTTTTTGGATTTAATAGGTAAAACATGACTAGAACTTTCTCTAATAACTCAATTGATTGAGCATCATTCTCACAAATACTTAACATCATGTAATTATAATATTGTCTTTACTTAATAGTTTCAAGAAATATTTAACTTTTTTGAATATGATTACTTGTGCGACAAAGAAAAAATGAATATTTTTTTTTTAAAAAAACCGACAATATTAATTTGAAATGCCAGAAATAGTTGGTTAAAAACTACTCAAAAGAAATTGACTTATAGTTTATCCTTAATCATATACAACAAAATATTATTCATTACAAATAATGATTGTTGAAGATAAACTCTATATTCTTCGACATGAAACACATATCTTAGGTGTGTCAATTGTTGCGACATTGCTGGGGTACATACCTCTTAAGCCACACTGGCTTGCCATTTATTTCAATCTCGACCACCTCGTTATGCTCTAGTATCATAATGGGCATGTTAGGTGTCCTAAACGTTATCTTTCCATACTCCTTTTGCGTATTCACATGCACGTATTCTACGCAATTTCCATACTCACTGTTTAAAAACATTGGACAAAATAATTAATTAACAAAGGATAAAATAAAACCTTACCAATCATACAAAATAATGTTTGAAACTTCATATGTTTTATTATAAACACATATATATATATATAGTTTGAGGATATATGAAGCTATAATCATATACAAAATCTACTAACTTTTTACTGAAATTGAAATTAGTAAATTTCAGTACCTTGTAAAGTAATTACGAATTTCCTGCCAAGTAAGAGGAGATCCACTTGAGAATGTCATAAACAAAGATCTTTCCTCTTGTGGTGCACGCCCTCGTCTACGTGCACTTACACGATGTGTTGCTTGTGCATGTTCTTGTCGAGCTTGTACTTGTGCAGGTGTAAATGGTTGCGCATTTGGATTTAGAGCATTCATGTCGTTGTTGTAGTGTGTGGTACTGAAGTGGATGAAACTCGGGTTTTGAAAAAGATGTGATAAAATGCGATTTTTAGTACCTTTTTATAGGAAATTAGATGTGGCATTGTGAGTAAACATTGTACAATACATTTTGTTTTTTTGGTGATTATGTTTTAATAGATTATAGATTATGTAATAATGTGGAATACTCACATTTTTGACAATAAATAATTATTCAAATCAAATCCTATTTGGCCCTTAGATTTTTTTTGTTGTTCTTCATTATAAATATTTATAAACTGCAAATTTTGTAAGAAACACATATGATTGTATATTAAATATTGGTATGATCTCTAGCAAAATTTTTGATTTCAAATCTGAAGTTCTTCATAAGTGCAATTGTAGAAATTAAAAATATGGAGCACAATTAATGGCATGGGATTACACCATATAATTTGTAAAATAATGATGGTACAGTACAATTATTCAAAATTTATAATGTTTATGATGCCAAATATAAATTTACAATGTCATAGAATCAACCTTTGAGATAGTAATAATATATCACATTATTACATAGAGATTTATGTACTTAATATTGCAACTCAAACGTGCTCTTATGAATCTAATGTTTTTAAATTTTGTGAATTTTTTTATCTTGTAGTTTTAACAAATATTACTCAAACAAAAATAATAAAATATATGCGCCTGTGCCTGAACAACGTTTGCGATATGACTGTGTTTAAAATGTGATTTGTGCTCTAAGTACACTTCACCCTTAGCTCGTCTATGAACTTTTACATTTTAAGGAATAATGACAATATACTATGTGAGACCAACATATGCACGACCAAGATCTCCCAGAATTATTATTTATGAATATATATGTCGTTAAATATTTTCACCCGAGTAGTGGCTTGGAAATTTGAATAACAATTTGACATTCAAACGTTGGAACAATGTGATGTAAAAAGTTTAGTAAATTTAATTGGTAAAAATAAGATTAAACTTTGTATAGTAACTCATTCGAGTGAGCAACATTCTTAAATAATTAACTTTCTTACAAGTTGTATTTCTATGAAATAGAGATTTATGTACTTATTATTAAACCTGTCAAGAGGACAATTACAACTACAGAAAATCATAAGGATTATATATTGCAACTCAAATGTCATCTTATGAACCAATGTTTTTTTTTTTTTTTTTTGGATTTCTTAGCTTGTAGTTTTAGCAAATATCACTAAAAAATACATAATATCTCAATCCACACTTGCATCATTTTACGCATCATCGACAAGCCATTAAATCGTATAATGGTCTAATGCTACTTAAAATTAACAAAGCGCAACAATCGAGTAGCTATTTTATACCTATGATTTTATGGTGCGCTTAAATGGATAAAACACATAACGATCAATTTTGATCGTGCTGGTAGGGTGTGATGTGATGCTGCTTGCTTTTGATTCTTTCTTTCAATCCAATTGATTAACCAATAGAAAAAAAATATTAGGTGAAAATCGTAATAAATATCTCTCTAAAGAAACATAATACATAAATTTTCTTTTCGTCAATCACATCAACACATTAGAAAATAAGCCCAAGTCATCAACACATGAGTAACGAATTCTATAATTTTTAGTCAAGTTTGAAATTGTAACATTTAAATTTTAAAAGTAAAATCTTCGACACTAAAAAAAAACCCATTTATTCTCCATCGACAATATTAGATAAATCGACTCAAATAAACTCGATCCATTTTTAAATTTTCCCTAAAAATCCCTATATTATCAACCCAAAAATTTCCATTTTTTTTATCACTTCCACCATGTTGGTCCAATAATCGTATTCTTCATTCTTTTTTCCCTTTGGTGGCCCAAATTAGAGTGGGCTTTAGCTAATGTAGGCCCATCCAAGAATCTACTATTTTGGCCCATAAGAAAAGCAAAAAGGGTATTTATGTAAACTCCGGGGATTAATTTGAACAAGAGAGAAAATGGCGGTAGTGGGCTAAACAATGTGCAGATAGTGGCAAATAACCGTCCTAACCGTCACTCCCCCAAATATTCACACACAAAATAATACAAATATCACAAAATAAAATCCCAGTTCATAGTAGAATGCATAATTAAAGTCGAAAATTCAACTATAATGAGGAAAATAGGGTATATCGATGAAATGGATGAGATAAAGAAAGGGCCATGGAAATCAGAAGAAGATGAAGTTTTGATCAATCATGTCAGAAAATACGGGCCAAGGGACTGGAGCTCCATTCGATCCAAAGGGCTTTTGAGGCGGACTGGGAAATCGTGTCGCCTTCGTTGGGTGAATAAACTTCGACCCAACTTGAAGACGTATGAGAAACAGTTTAATTTGTGTTTGGATTTTTGAATTTTTTTTTTGAGTTTTAATGAAACCCTGTGCTTATGCTCTGTTTTGATGTGTATTTGATGAAATGATGAAGTAATTTGTGATGGGCTTTATTAATTTTGGATTTCTGTGTTTTGTTTTGGTTTCAAGGGTGAAAAAAATGTGTTTTTTATGCTCTATTTTGCAAAATTTCCCCTTTTCCCCTGTATATATCTATTCATATACATAAATACATATATATATATATATGTGTTATATGTGTGTGTATATATATATACATGTGTTTGTATCCGTGAGTTTTTGATATGTATTTGATGAAATGAAGAAGCAATATGTGATAAGGGTGAAAAAATGCACTTTTTGTTGCTCTGTTCTGTAAATTTCCCTCTTTTTTCTGCGGATATGTGTGTGTGTGTGTATATATATATATATGTATACATATATATTTGTGTGTCTGTGTGTGAATTCGATTACGATTTTCAGTAACAGCACTAATCTTCAAGGTTCCAATTACACTAATCAAACATATATTTCAACAAAATTTGTTATTTTTTTCAAGAGTCTTCAATTTTTTCATAATCTCTCTCTTGCTCAAACTATTTCTAAATCAATTTGTTTTGTACAGTGGGGTGAAATTCTCAGCAGAAGAAGAGAGAACAGTGATTGACCTGCAAGCACAATTTGGTAACAAATGGGCAAAAATCGCAACGTATTTGCCTGGTCGAACAGATAACGACGTCAAAAATTTCTGGAGTAGCAGGCAAAAGAGACTTGCAAGAATTCTGCAAACTTCTTCTGAGACGATTAAGCAAAACGAAGCTTCGTTTTTTCACGATCTTCCCTTTGTAGAGGTCAAAACTCACTCATTTTCTGCATAAATTGCATAAT
The DNA here is from genome assembly GCA_963669365.1 of Verbascum thapsus. Taxonomy (NCBI): domain Eukaryota; kingdom Viridiplantae; phylum Streptophyta; class Magnoliopsida; order Lamiales; family Scrophulariaceae; genus Verbascum; species Verbascum thapsus. The sequence continues at coordinate 18,194,388 of OY770108.1, forward strand.
TTGTTCATTTATGGTGTTGTAATGAGAAATTTTTACGAGGGTTCATGTCGTTTTAGCATATTATACGTCCTAAAATGCTCGTTCGATCTTCGTTTTTTCGTGATCTTCCCTTTGCAGAGGTCGAAAACTCACTCATTTTCTTTCTAAATTGCATAATTGGTTCATTTATGGTGTTGTAATGAGAAATTTTTACGAGGGTTCATGTCGTTTTTGATCATATTACACGTCCTAAAATGCTCGTTCGATCTTCATTTTTTCGTGATTTTCCCTTTGTAGAGGTCGAAAACTCACTCATTTTCGTCCTAAATTGCATAATTTGTTCAATTTATGGTGTTGTAATGAGAAATTTTTATGAGGGTTCATGTCGTTTTTGATCATATTACACGTCCTAAAATGCTCGTTCGATTTTTCGTTTTAGGCGCCAAAGTTAAGCTCATCACCAGGGGATCAAGAATCAACAACAAAATCATGCTCAAGTTTTCAAAATTACGAGAACTGCCCGTTTCTGCCCGAGGAGAAACAACTGCCCGATCTCTCGTTTCCACAAATCCCACTATTTCAACAAGAAAGCCAAGAAGACTTTGTAACTAGACTCGGGGATCCCGATTTTCTAGACGTTTTTTTGAATTCGAATGGATCTTCATTAGGCAATGCACAAATACCTATTGTGCCTTCATTTTTTGGACCCGATACGAGTTTTAAAATCGGTGAAAGTCAAGATGAAGTAACCCCGGATAGTTTTATCGATAATTTCCCACCTATTGACATGTTTGATGATATCGAGCCACTTCCGAGCCCGTCAAAATGGTCGTAAAATGGATCGATATTTTAGCCGTTCGGGTAATTTTTTTTTCAAGTAGTTTATGCTATGTCTTGTGTATTGAACTAAAAATTATCAATGGTGTTATGTACTTAGGATTTGACACTTTTGTAATTCCTACATTTGTAAATGTTCTTAAGGGTTTTAATTTTTTTTGAAATATAATCTTTTGTATTCCAAGAAGTTTTCATACTCATTTTCACAGACATGTGAAGAATTATTATTGAACAAATGGTGGAATTAAATTTAATTATTTATGGAGAAAATGAAAGCTTTATTAGTAAAAAAAATTATTTGGTGTTTAGAATATGTAATATAGTGTATTTGTGAACATTGTTGCACTACAATTGGGTGCACTTTGTGTGTTTTGTAAATGTTTTTATTCAAAAAGTTACTCTGATATTATACTATCTTATTTCCAATTAATCGTGTTAAAGGAATATTTACATAGGTTTTAAATTAATTAATATTACTTATTTGAACAACAAAAACAATAATAACTTGAAAAGGTATCAAAAGAACCATCAAATACGATGATTAATTTGAAATGCAAAAAATAATAAGAGTATGTTAAATGTATTGCTTAGGGGTGTAAGTTGAGCCGAGCCGGCTCGCGCCCGATCAAACGAGCTCGGCTCGAGCTCGAGTTTTTCGAGCTCGAGCCCATTTATCTCTGAAAAAAGCTCGAGAGCCGGGCTCGCGAGCTTTTTTATTATTTAATATATTTTTGAACTTGTGGCCTAGGTCACGGGTTCGAATCCCACTGTGGGAATGCCTATTTGCCTTCTCTACTATGAGCCTGTCAGCTATGGGCAACCTAGGTTGGTTTAACTCTCTTGTGTGGTTTGCAGGCTATTACACAAGAGCGAGGTTTACCCAGTGCGCACCTGAAAGGTTTGCGGCTGCGGGTTTCCCCCGTCATCCAAAAAAAAAAAGTTTAAGTACTCATACATCAAAATATGTCAAGTTTTATATATAAATTTAATAATCTAGATATTAAAATATCATTTTATCAAAATTAATGTAATGATATACATTAAGTCTAATATATATACACAATCATTCTCAATAACTTTTATATATATATATAGCTAATTCTTTAATAAAATTTTATTTTTATTATATTTTATGTACCTTGTAAAATGATAACGAATTTCTTGCCAAGTGATTGGATATTCACCGGAGAAGGTCATGAACAATGACCGTTCGTCTTCTGGTGCTTGTGGTGTTCATTTTCGTCCACGTATTTGTGCACTTGGTTGTGGTGCACGTACACATGCAAGCATGAACGGGTGAGCATTGGGGTTTAAACCATTCATGTTGCTGTAATTTTTTATACTTGACGTGAAAGAGAGTCGCGTTTTAAAAATATGATATGAAAAAAATGCAATTTCTAGTACCTTTTATAGCAAAGTGGGTGTGGAATTGTAACTATTGCAAAGCAAATTTTGTTCTTTGGAGATTATTATTAATAAAAGAGAATAGATACATGTAATAATGTGGATTATTTTCCATTCAGACAACTAATTATAATGGTAGTAATATTTTTTTTATCAATGCCATCCTAAATAGTTATTGACTGGCAAGTCTGAAGAGAAATATAGGATTATGTATTTAATATTTGGACTTTGACCAACATGGCCTTTTGCTAGATGGTTGGTTTAAAATCTACAATTCTTCAATAATAAAATTTTTAAAGACATAACAGCAATTGTAGAAATAATTATATGGAGCGCAATTAAAAAACAGAAGATTACACTATTATATAGTAGTCCAATATTATTGCTACAATTATTCAAGTTTAAATTATAGAACATATTAAATGATAGAGTCCTGGAAAACAATTATAATTGATGATGTGCATAAAATCTAGAGCGCAATAGAATTAGCCATACAATTAATGAATAATATTTCACATTTGACATAGAGATTTATATAATTTATTGGTCATATACATAGTATAAAAAAATAATAATTACACGTATCAAGATGATGTGCCTAAACCGCAAGCGCACGGCTTCGGTGCAGTACAAAAGATATCGTTCCCACGAGGACCGAACAATCAAGCACTAGCCTATCAATTATCAGTAATCTAAGCCTAATAAAAATACGAGATAGTTGTAAAGAAAACTAAACAGAAAGCAAGTAAATTGATTTGATTTGTATATGATTGGAAATTCCGGAATTAGGGTTTACCACGATATATATTATCGACTCAATTATAATACCGATTGAATTACGATCGCTACTTATGAAGGACACTATCCAAATGAAATCACTATCTTCTGTCGAAGCATAATAACATATCTAAGCTAATTAACCAACTACTTTCGTGATGATTAGACTAGACTCAGACTCATTAATCTCTATGATAATGTATCGATTCCTCAAAAGACCTAAAACTACTTTCGTGATTTAGGATCCTAGGTTTGAATTCTAGGGTTCCGATATAGATGTCACCTTTCAGAATTTTCACCTAATATCTATGAACATGCAAATATGTGGCCAGCAAATTCACAAGCATTAATAAACAAGAATTCGAATCATAAGCATGCGCGAAGTAATATCAACGGTTCTATAATCTATATCGATAACACATTATCGGGCTAGCCCCAGTTCCAGAATAATATGAATTACTCCATAGATGCGAAAGCACGATAAACAATTAATAATGTAAACATGATAAAACGACAAGAATTAAAAGAGATTAAAGAAAATAATTTCGATAAAACCCGTTGTCGAATAAAATTGTCTACAAAAATCTTGAATCTCGTCTCTCGATCTCCAATCTTACAACTCAATTCAAGAAAATAAAAGTTCGAACCCTAAAATAATGTTCGGAGGGGGTATTTATACCTAATCTAAAACATAAACCCGAATATGGGCCGAATATGGGCTTTGTACGAAACAGCGCCTGTACGCGATATTGAACGGCGTACGTACGCCGTATAAAACGGCGTACGTACGCCGTATAAAATGGCGTTCGTACGCAAGATGATCCAAACTTTCTGCCTTCGTTGTACGGGCGCAAATTAACACGGCGTACGTACGCCATGTATTTCATCCGAATTTCGCTTTGGTGTCTTCTACAAAGTTGTAGATCTATGTCTTGGCTTTAAAACCCAACTGATTTCGATCCAATCAAAGTTGTAGAACTCGAGTTATGATCGTTTTACCAGGACTGCGCCATTTGGTTCGAAACAGAGCATATTTGTAACTTTCGGGCCTTTAAACGTTTGAACCGGATCTTGTCATCTTCACAAAACTTTTAGGTAATTGTCTTAGCTTTCCAAACATATAAGGCTCATTAATATTGGAGGTTTGTAGCCCAAGATATGATCGTATTTCCAAACAGCGCCCATGTATCTCATTTCATACGTTTTTTCGCCGTTTTCTTGAATTCGATGATTTTACCCTACAATCATGTAACAAACCTATAAACGTATATGGGGCATAAATCATGATATAAAATAATATAAAAATGACTAATCTTAGGCTAGAAAACACGTATAATCGAGGTTTATCAACCCCCCCAAACTTGCTTTTGTTCGTCCTCGAACAAACGGTAAACAAAGAAAACAAAAAGATAAAATAAAGATAAACTCATTTTCGTAGAGCACACGATTGCACTTAGCATGTGCAACAAGCCTTTAAACCTTTTAGTTACCCCAAAAGGACGAGTTATAGTCTCGTGAGGGTTTGCAGTTTGATATACCCACAAAATCTATGATATTCAAGCTAAATTCATATAATACAATTTATAAAAATCAACAAAAGACTAGTGGCATAACTTCATTAACAATTAATCTCAAAAGTATGTACATATCTCTCAATTTTACCACATATTAACACTAAGAGTCGAATTAACTTCAAAAGTGGTGCGTGCAATCATAGGCATTATAGTCGAGTGGCATCCTTATCAAATTTTGGATATAATCCCCACTTTTATTAACTTTCAAATTCAAAAGGTATACACACTTCAAAACTAAAGCTTTTCAGATTTTTTTTTTTTTTTTTTTTTTTGATTTTCTACACAGCACGCGTGGATTTTTATTTAGCTCATTAGACCATGTGCAATGTTTGTTCCCTTAGGCTTTCTATGACACCCATGTAACGAGTTTTGGGTCAACGACTCCGAATCTAGATAGCTTTAGGGCGTTAAGTGTTGAAACACTCCTTTTGGACTTAATCACTCGAGTGTCAAAGGCCACGAAACAAACTAGGTCTTTATGTGAGTTAGATTCACAATGTCATTATAATCCAACACAAAAGTATCTCTATACCTTATGAAAATTTTAGTTAAAATCCTTGGGAATTACTCCTTAAGTGTCTCAAGATGTAGCATCCACTCAACTCCTCTCCCATAGATTGTGTGTAAATATCTAAAGAAGTAATTCCTAATCTTAGGTCGACATGAGCAAAAATCGAGATATGCTTATTCCATTAGTCCAAATTATACATTGAAGTCATGCCATCTATCTTAAATTAATTCTAGCAAATTGTACAATTTGACAAGCTAAAACTCATAATAGAAAAAAAAATAAAGCATGCCCTATGAATAGCTCAAACTCCCCCAAACTTAAGCGAAACAAACTCATATGATATATAAATATGCTAAGTCGAATTCCACCCCCAAATTTAAACTATACATTGTCCTCAATGTTATCACACATAAGTAGTGGGAAAGGAAAACTTAACCTAACGGGATGTTGAAAAACATGCCCGAATACCAAAAGAGAATTTGCGTTCCAAGTAAAGGTGTTGCATCGTCTTTATCATCCAATGTAAGCTACTCATGTACCTTGTATGACAAAACAAAAACAAAGCATGCAAAGATTTTTTTTTTTTTTTTTTTTTTTGTGTTAAAGAAAAAAACATAAAGAAAAAGAACAAAAACAAAAACAGAAAAAAGAAAACACTTGGGTTGCCTCCCAAGAAGCGCTTGTTTATAGTCGTTAGCTTGACTTTACCATGTTAACTCAGCTTTGTAGATCCCGAATTGGACCCGATGATTTGGCAATTCTCCAATCGACTTTAGAATCTCGATTTATTGGTAAAGAAACCTCTGGTGCTTGTCGAATAGAAGAACTAAATAGCCCCTTCTTGAGTTTTTGTCGAGGGATCTTTTTGTTGTGCAAAACTTTAATTCCTTCCTTTTCAATCCTTGCACTCTCATGCGCATCAAATTTGAACTTATCTGGTTCACGACGTCGAAACTTCCTCTCATCTCTAGTAATGTTTGATGTCAACGATGGATTTCCCTCAAGCAGTCGAGCAATATTAGCGACAACTTCATCTTCCTCCTCAATCGAGCCACCACTCAACAGTCGTACTTCTAATGGATCCTTATAGTGGTTCCTAGCAAGCTTGTCCGTAGTTATAGCCTCGTCAATCCTGTAACAAGAGTTCTCGATAGAGCAGTTAGCAACATATTTATATAGACTAAATTCAACTCTTTCATCCCCAATATTCAAGGAAAGCATTCCATTTTTAACATCAATAATAGCTCCTGCTGTGGCTAGGAATGGTCTACCAAGAATAATGGGGATTCGAGAATCCTCATCCATATCGAGAACAATGAAATCTGTAGGAATAAAGAACTTACCAACCTTGATAGGTACATCCTCTAACACACCTATCGGATACTTAACAGAACGATCAGCTAATTGCAAAATTAATGTCGTAGGTTTTAAATCATTCATCTCTAACTTCTTCGCCATAGACAATGGCATGAGACTAACACTAGCTCCAAGATCACATAAAGCATTGTTAAAACTCATATTACCAATTACGCAAGGAATTGAGAAACTACCGGGATCTTTAAGTTTTGGAAGTAATTTATTTTGAATTACGGCGCTACACTCCTCAGTTAAAGCGATAGTTTCATATTCCTCTAGCTTTCGTTTGTTAGAAAGAACTTCCTTCAAAAATTTAGCATATGAAGGCATTTGTGCAAGTGCATCAGTGAATGGAATATTAATGTAAAGTTTTTTCAAAACTTCTAAAAATTTTCCAAACTGTTTATCTAATTTTCCCTTAGCTAATCTTTGAGGGAAAGGTACTGGTGGTTCATATGGTGGTGGAGGTACATACACTGGTTCAGTTTCATCATTCGTTTTGTCTTTTGAGTTGTCGGGATTAGACGCTTTTTCAACCTTATCAGTTAACTCTGGTTCACTAATCCTAGTAGGCATTTTCGGACTTTCATAATCGGTTCCACTCCTTAAAGTAATCACATTATAGTGTTCATTCGGATTTGTCTCAGGTTGTCCGGGAAAAGAACCAGAATTTCTATTCGAGTTGCTAGCCTGTTGTGCAATTTGATTTTCTAGCATTTTATTATGAGTTGCTAAAGAGTCTACCTTAGTTGCTAGTTGCTTAATTGCATCATTTACTACCTCGTTTTGCTTAGTTTGGGCTACTACGAAACTCTCGAGAAGTGACTCTAAGTTCGATTTCTGTGGTGGAACAGGATTGAAAGGCATTTGTTGAAATCCCGGTGGTGGTCTAAAATTAGGCGGGACAGCTGCGTTTTGAGGTTTGTATGAAAAATTGGGGTGATTTCTCCAACCAGAGTTAAAAGTGTTTGAAAATGGGTCGTTCTTTTGGTTGAAGTTATTCACGTAATTGGCTTGCTCTATAGAGGGATCGGTTGGTATACTAGCAAATTGACACTCTAAGGCAATATGACCAACTGTACCACATATTTCACATATAGGGGGTGGGGTAGTAACAGAGTTGACATGCATGTTCATGGAATCTAACTTCTTAGACATAGCTTCTACTTGTGCAGAAAGTAGAGTAATAGCATCAAGATCGTACTTACCTGGTGTCTTCTGTGAAATCGAACTTTCGCTAGACCATTGGTAGTGGTTCAGTGCCATATTCTCGATTAAGTCATATGCTTCGTCGATACCCTTATTCATCAAAGCTCCTCCAGCTGCTGCATCGACTGACATCCTCGTGGTGTAGATCAGTCCATTGTAGAAAGTGTGAACAATGAGCCACTTCTCTAGTCCATGATGTGGGCACAGTCGTAGAAGATCCTTGAATCGTTCCCAAGCTTCATACAACGATTCACCATCTCTCTGAGCAAAAGTCGTAATTTGATTCCTCAGTTGTGCAGTCTTGCTCGGGGGAAAATATCTCGCTAAGAATGTCTGCATCAATTGATCCCATGTTCTAATCGAACCAGTCGGTAAGGAATGTAGCCAAGCTCTCGCCTTGTCTCTCAGTGAGAACGGGAATAATCTCAGCCTGATAGCATCCTGAGAAACCCCGTTCATCTTCAGAGTGTCGCAGTACTCTAAGAACATTGACAAGTGGAGATTCGGCTCTTCAGTAGGTGCACCCCCAAACTGATTCTGCTGAACCATTTGCAGAAGGGATGGCTTGAGCTCGAAATTGTTGGCCTCTACAGTAGGCCTAGCAATGCTGGAGTGAAGTGTCTGAGCATTAGGTGCTGCAAAGTCCTTAAGACATCTCGCATTTGCATTCGGATTCACATTTGCAGCTGGGTTTGCATTCGCGTTAGCGTTTGCATTAATATTTGCATTCACGTTCTCTTCAGCCATTGTAACTTGTCTAAGCTGAGCTTGTTTCAGTTTTTGTTGTCTTCTCCTAGCACGAAAGGTTTTCTCGATTTCTGGATCAGGTACGAAATCGAGCTTACTTCGCATACAAGGAAAAATCGAAAACCTGAAATAAAACAGAGAAATAAAAATTAAAAACTAAAAATAAAATAAAATGGCTTAGTCTCACTAAAATCTGATAAAAACTAATATTGACTATTCAAGTCCCCGGCAACGGCGCCAAAAACTTGATGTGCCTAAACCGCAAGCGCACGGCTTCGGTGCAGTACAAAAGATATCGTTCCCACGAGGACCGAACAATCAAGCACTAGCCTATCAATTATCAGTAATCTAAGCCTAATAAAAATACGAGATAGTTGTAAAGAAAACTAAACAGAAAGCAAGTAAATTGATTTGATTTGTATATGATTGGAAATTCCGGAATTAGGGTTTACCACGATATATATTATCGACTCAATTATAATACCGATTGAATTACGATCGCTACTTATGAAGGACACTATCCAAATGTAATCACTATCTTCTGTCGAAGCATAATAACATATCTAAGCTAATTAACCAACTACTTTCGTGATGATTAGACTAGACTCAGACTCATTAATCTCTATGATAATGTATCGATTCCTCAAAAGACCTAAAACTACTTTCGTGATTTAGGATCCTAGGTTTGAATTCTAGGGTTCCGATATAGATGTCACCTTTCAGAATTTTCACCTAATATCTATGAACATGCAAATATGTGGCCAGCAAATTCACAAGCATTAATAAACAAGAATTCGAATCATAAGCATGCGCGAAGTAATATCAACGGTTCTATAATCTATATCGATAACACATTATCGGGCTAGCCCCAGTTCCAGAATAATATGAATTACTCCATAGATGCGAAAGCACGATAAACAATTAATAATGTAAACATGATAAAACGACAAGAATTAAAAGAGATTAAAGAAAATAATTTCGATAAAACCCGTTGTCGAATAAAATTGTCTACAAAAATCTTGAATCTCGTCTCTCGATCTCCAATCTTACAACTCAATTCAAGAAAATAAAAGTTCGAACCCTAAAATAATGTTCGGAGGGGGTATTTATACCTAATCTAAAACATAAACCCGAATATGGGCCGAATATGGGCTTTGTACGAAACAGCGCCTGTACGCGATATTGAACGGCGTACGTACGCCGTATAAAACGGCGTACGTACGCCGTATAAAATGGCGTTCGTACGCAAGATGATCCAAACTTTCTGCCTTCGTTGTACGGGCGCAAATTAACACGGCGTACGTACGCCATGTATTTCATCCGAATTTCGCTTTGGTGTCTTCTACAAAGTTGTAGATCTATGTCTTGGCTTTAAAACCCAACTGATTTCGATCCAATCCAAGTTGTAGAACTCGAGTTATGATCGTTTTACCAGGACTGCGCCATTTGGTTCGAAACAGAGCATATTTGTAACTTTCGGGCCTTTAAACGTTTGAACCGGATCTTGTCATCTTCACAAAACTTTTAGGTAATTGTCTTAGCTTTCCAAACATATAAGGCTCATTAATATTGGAGGTTTGTAGCCCAAGATATGATCGTATTTCCAAACAGCGCCCATGTATCTCATTTCATACGTTTTTTCGCCGTTTTCTTGAATTCGATGATTTTACCCTACAATCATGTAACAAACCTATAAACGTATATGGGGCATAAATCATGATATAAAATAATATAAAAATGACTAATCTTAGGCTAGAAAACACGTATAATCGAGGTTTATCACAAGACGATAACTAATTATGTAGCAACTCGAATAGATTACTATTGCAACTCAAATGCCCTCTTAAAAGTTTTCAATATAGGAATATAATGTACAAGAAGTTTCTAAGTTATAATTATCAAGAATAAACTAAAGATATTGACTTCAATGTTTTTTGATTTATATTAAAATTGACCATAATACTTTGTTATATAGCGGAAAAAAATCTAGGATAGATCGAGTGCAATAGTCATTGCGCCAATATCTGTCATAATGTAAGATATATTATGTGCAATTCTCAGATGTAGATTAAATTTACTTATAAATCATCAGATACAAAATTATCCTAATTTAGCGTATCACAATAATAGTTTAATATATCATTATTTTAATGCGACGGAGGAGTACTCTTCATACTCAACTTTTAGGAAAACTTAATATGATGAATATCGTAAACAAGTAATAAAGGTTTTGTATTATTTTGAAAAAGAAACTAATGTAGGAGTAACATCAAGAAAATTTCTTGTATCAAGGCATCTCTAGGCAACGCCAGTTTGACGCTAGTTGACCCCTTTTTTGCGTTGGTTTGCTCTTGTCAATGTTATTTATTGCGCCAGTTTGACGCAATGAACAGTACTGTTGCACCGGCTAAATTAAAAGCATTGCGCAACAGTGTTAAACAAACTGCATATTTTATAATTTAAAACATTCACACACCTTTACTAATTCAAAATTACACAATCTTAATAACAACTAATTAAATTATAAAATGTATTGTATACGATGAAACTGCAAAAAACATAAAAGTTTGTGCTTTAATTATAAAGGGTTGTAAATGTATAAAAAGAGTGTAAAAAATCATTTTAGAAAATATTATATGTAATGCAAAAATAATATTTTAGGATGAAGTGAATTATACTATATTATTTTATTTATTTACACCATCTCAAGGTTTATGTTTTGTAAGTAATGATATATTTCAATGCTACTATCAAATGTTATTATAAGCATGATTCATGGTATCATTGTTATAACTTATTGTTGTAGTTTTATTTTTTTATGAGGAGGATAATCATGAACTACTTTATGCAGGTAAACCTAATTATTATCTTTATGTTTGTTTTCAGTCTTTTGTATTGTGCTATCTTATTTCCAATTAATAGTGTTAAAATTTGACATAGGTTTTAAATAAATTGATATTACTTATTTGAACGACAAAAACAATAATAAATGAAAAAAGTATAAAAAACCATCAAATACGATGATTAATTTGAAATGCAAAAAAGAATAAGAGTTATTAAATTCATTGACTATCATTAACCATAAACAAGAAAAAATTGTTAACCACAACAAATACAATTGAAGATGGATTTCAACCAAATAGGTTTTCCTTCCAATTCAATTTTCACTATCTCGTCATGCCCAAGAATCATATGTAATCAAGTTTAAGCACTCATCAAAATATGTCAAGTTTTATACATAAATTTAATAATCTAGATATTAGAACATCATTTTATCAAAATTAATGTAATGATATACATTAAGTCTAATATATATATACACAATCATTCTCAACAACAATTTTTTAATTATATTTAATAGCTAATTCTTTAATACAATTTTATTATTTATTATATTTTTATTTACCTTGTAAAATGATAAAGAATTTATTGCCAAGTGATTGGATATTCACCGGAGAATGTCATGAACAATGACCGTTCGTCTTCTGGTTTTTGTGGTGTTCGTTCTCGTCCACGTATTTGTGCACTTGGTTGTGGTGCACGTACACGTGCAGTCATGAACGGTTTAGCATTGGGGTTTAAACCATTCATGTTGTTATAATTTTTTATACTTTACATGAAAGAGAGTCGCGTTTTAAAAATATGATATATATATGTGAAATAAATGCAATTTCTAGTACCTTTTATAGCAAAGTGGGTGTGGAACTGAGTAGCTATTGCATAGCAAATTTTGTTCTTTGGATATTATTATTAAAAGAGAATGATACATGTACTAATGTGAATTATTTTCCTATCAAACAACTGATTACCATTCAATTAAATTTCTAGTAATGGTTATATTTTTTTTATGAATTCTATCCTAAATAGTCATTGACTGATAAGTTTGAAGAGAAACAAACATAGGATAGGATTTATTTAATATTTGGACTTTGACCAGCATGACCTTTTGCCTGATGGTTGGTTTTAAAACCCACAATTCTTCAAAATAAAATTTTTAAAGTCATAAGCGCAATTGTAGAAACAAAGATATGGAGCGCCATTAAAAAGCATGAGCTTACACTATTATATAATAGTCCAGTTTTGTTGCTACAATTATTCAAATTTAAAATATAAAAGAGGTTAAATGATAGAGTCCATTAAATTTTGGAAAAAAAGTTATAACTGATGATGTGCTTGAAACCTAGAGAGCGCACTAGAATTAACCATACAAATTAATGAATAATATTTCACATTTGATATAGAGATTTATATAATTTATTGGTCATATACATAATATAAAAAAGATAATTACACGTATCAAGACGATTACTAATTTATGTAACAACTCAAATAGGTCACTATTGCAACTCAAATGTCCTCTTAAAAGTTTTCAATGTAGAAATACAACGTACAAGAAGTTTCTAAGTTATAATTATCAAGAATAAACTAAAGATATTGGCTTAGATGTTTTATGATCTATCTTAAAATTTACCATAATACTTTGTAATGTAGCGGAAAAAATCTAGGATAGATCAAGTGCAATAGTCATTGCGCGGCGCCTATATCTGGCATAATGTAAGATATATTATGTGCAATTCTTAGATGGAGATAAATTTTACATATAAATCATTGGACACAAAATTATTCTAATTTTGGGTATCACATTAATAGTTTAATATATCATTATTTTAATGCGACGAATGAGTACTCTTCATACTCAACTTTTAGGAAAACTTAATATGATGAATATCGTAAAAATGTATTCAAGGCTTTGTATGATTTTGAAAAAGAAACTAATGTAGGAGTAACATCAAGAAAATTTCTTGTATCAAGGCATCTCTAGTCAGCGCTAATTTGACGCTAGTTGACCCCTTTTTTTGCGTTGGTTTGCTCTTATCAATGTTATTCATTGCGCCGGTTTGACGCACTGAACAGTACTGTTGCACCGGCTAAACTAAAAGCATTGCGCAAATCGGATTTGGTATGAATACTTTTCTTCCTACTAAATCTAACTAATTATAGAAAATTACTACATTGATGCAGTTACTTGAAAACATGTCATATGCATCTAATATAATTATTAGTTTTATTCATTGTTAAAAAGAATTCTGACTTTGAGATAATTCCAAACAATGAAATTTTATAGAGTTAAATAGGTCTTAAGATATATTATAATGGTTTAAAGATATTCATAACTAATTTTGAGTCTTTCCAATTAATTGGACTATATGCTAGTACAAAATAGCAAGCATTATACTGTTGTACGTAAAATTCATTCTTATTTCTCACAAAATATATGTTCAATAATAGATACAACTTACATAATATTTGTATTTATTTTCAGTCTTTTGTATTGTGCCATCTTATTTCCAATTAGTACCGTTAAGTGAATATTTGAATAGATTTTAAATAAATTAATTATATTTATTTGAACAACAAAAACAATAATAACTTAAAAAAAGTATAAAAAACCCATCAAATACGATGATTAATTTGAAATGCCAAAAATAATAAGAGTTAATTAAATTTATTGCTTATCATTAACCATAAACAATAAATAATTATTAACCACAACAAATACAATGAAGGTGGATTTTATAGCTAGCACTTATCAATGGTTACGGAGGTGGCGGTGCAAGTACTTTTTCAACCAAATAGGTTTTCCTTCCACTTCAATTTTCACTATCTCTTCATGCCCAAGAATCATATTGGGCACGTCAGCTGTAGTGAAAATAATTTTTCCAAATTCAGAATTTCTATTATTTTGTGTGTTCACATATACGTGCTCCACACAATTTCCATACTCTCTGCAAGAAATATTTAAAGGAAAATTAGTTAACAAATGATGTAATCAAGTTTAAGTTCTCATCAAAATATGTCAAGTTTTATACATAAATTTTATAATCTAGATACTAAAACATCGTTTTATCAAAATTAATGTAATGATATACATGAAGTCTTAACATATATACACAATTGTTCTTAATAACAATTTTTTTAAATATATTTAATAGCTACTTGTTTAATAAAATTTTATTATTTATTATATTATATTTACCTTGTAAAATGATAACGAATTTCTTGCCAAGTGATTGAATATTCACCGGAGAAGGTCATGAACAATGACCGTTCGTCTTCTGGTGCTTGTGGTGTTCGTTCTCGTCCACGTATTTGTGCATTTCGTTGTGGTGCACGTACACGTGCAGGCATGAACGGGTGGGCATTGGGGTTTAAACCATTCATGTTGTTATAATTTTTTTATACTTTACGTGAAATAGAGTCGCGTTTCGAAAATATGATATGAAAAAATGCAATTTCTAGTACCTTTTATAGCAAAGTGTGTGTGGAATTGTGAGTAACTATTGCATAACAAATTTTGTTCTTTGGAAATTATTATTAAAAGAGAATAGATACATGTAATATGTGGATTATTTTCCTTTCAGACAACTAATTACCATTAATTTCTAGTAATGGTCATATTCTTTTTATTAATTCTATCCTAAATAGTCATTGACTAGAAACATAGGATTATGTATTTAATATTTGGACTTTGACCAACATGACCTTTTGCCATATGGTTGGTTTAAAATCCACAATTCTTCAATAATAAAATTTTTAAATTCATAAGTGCAATTGTAGAAACAAAGATATGGAGCACCATTAAAAACATGAGATAACACTATTATATAATAGTCCAGTTTTGTTGCTACAATTATTCAAATTTAAAATATAGAAGAGATTAAATGATAGAGTCCATTATATTTTGGAGAACAATTATAATTGATGATGTGCATGAAATCTAGAGCGCAATAAATAATATTTCACATTTGACATAGAGATTTATATAATTTATTGATCATATACATAGTATAAAAATAATAATTACACGTATCAAGACTATAACTAATTTATGTAGCAACTCAAATAGATTACTATTGCAACTCAAATCTCCTCTTAAAAGTTTTCAATATAGAAATATAACGTGCTCAATTGTACTATCTCGACAAGAAGTTTCTAAGTTATAATTATCAAAAATAAAATAAAGATATTGACTTAGATTTTTGATTTATCTTAATTTTACCATAATACTTTGTAACATAACGGAAAAAACTCTAGGATAGATCGAGTGCAACAGTCATAGCGCTTATATCTGTCATAATGTAAGATATATTATGTGCAACTCTCAAATGGAGATAAAATTTACATTTAAACCATCGGACACAAAATTATCCTAATTTAGCGTATCACAATAATAGTTTAATATATCATTATTTTAACGCGATGAAGGAGTACTCTTTATACTCGCATTTTAGGAAAACTTAATATAATGAATATCGTAAAAATGTATCAAGGTTTTATGATTTAGAAAAAGCAACTAATGTAGGAGAAACATCAAGAAATTTTATTGTACCAAGGCATTTCTAGTCAGCGCCACACTGGCGCAGGTTAAACCCCTTTTCGCTCTGCCTTGCTCATATCCAACGTTATTCATTGTGTCATTCTTGACGCAATAAATAGTACTATTGCACCGGCTAAATTAAAAGCATTGTGCAATGTTTTTCATTGTGCAACAATGTTATTTGCGCCAACTACACTAAAAGCAAAGTGTAACTCCTTTTCATTGCCTCAGGAATGGCGCAACAATTTCCGATTTTGTTCATTTAGTCGTTTTTTCGTTTGCTTTTAATTTAGCCCTTTGTAAGTTTATTAAATTTGAAATATGTTCAGTTTAGTCTTTAAAAATTCTAATAAGTTCAAATTATATCATATGGATGTTGTTTTTTATTTAATTATATAAATTTCACTTTATAATTTTATCATAAATAAAAATATATATTAAATCTTATACAAAATGAATATTTTATAATGTAAAACATTGATACCTTTAATAATTCAAAAAATAAACAAACTTAATAATGACTAATTAAACTATATTAAATAGTAAAATATATTTTATATGATGAAAATGCACAAAACGTAAAAGTTTGAGCTTTAATTATAAAAGGTTGTAAATATATAAAAAAAGTGTAAAACAAATCATTCTATATAGGAAATATTATTTGTAATGCAAAAAATAATATTTTAAGCTGAAGTGAATTATACTATATTATTTTATTTATTTACATCATCTCAAGGTTTATGTCTTGTAAGTAATGACATATGTCAATGTTACCATCAAAAAGTTATTATAAGCATAATTCATGGTATCATTTATCATTAACCATAAACAATACATGATATTCTTAGCCGCAACAAATACGATTGAAGATGGATTTTATATTCTTCAACGTAAAAAAAGTAGCTTGCACTTATCAATGGTTATGGTAGCGGCGGGGCAAGTACTCTTTCAACCAAATAGGTTTTTCTTGAAAATAATTTTTCCAAATTCAGGATTTCTATTACTTTATGTGTTCACATATACGTGCTCCACACAATTTCCGTTTTCTATGTAACAAATATTCAAAAGAAAACAATTAGTTCACAAATGTAATCAAGTTTAAGTACTCATGCATCAAAATATGTTAAGCTTTAAAGATCAATTCTAAATCTAGATATTAAAACATCATTTTATCAAAATTAATTTAATGATATACATGAAGTCTAACATACATACACAAATGTTCTTAATAACAATTTTTTAAATAAATACAATATCTAATTTTTAATAAAATTTAATTATTTATTATATTTAGGCACCTTGTAAAATGATTACGAATTTCTTGCCAAGTAATTTGATATTCACCGAAGAAGGTCATGAACAATGATCATTCGTCTTCTGGTGCTTGTGCACATTGTTGCATGACATGTATTCGTCCTTGTTCACGTGCTCTATCATGTCTTTGCATTTCTCGTATTTGTGCACTTGGTTGTGGTGCACGTACATGTGCACCAAAACCAAGTGCACAAATACGTATCACAATAATAGTGTAATATATCATTATTTTAACGTAGGGAAGGATTGTACATGACTTCATTCTCACATTTTAGGAAAACTTAATGTGATGACTATCGTAAAAATATAATCAATGTTATGTATGATTTGAACATCGTAAAAATGTAATCAATGTTATGTATGATCTTGAAAAAGAAACTAATTTAGGAAAAAATTTGAGAAAGAAAATTTATTGTATCAAGGCATCTCCAGTCAATGCCAACGCCAATTTGTGCTGGTTGATCCTCTTTTTTGCACTGGTTTGCTCTAACTCAACGTTATTCATTGTGTCATTCTTGACGTAATGAACAATATTGTATCAGCTTATAAATTAGAAGCATTGCGCAATATTGTTCATTGCGCCAGCTAAATTAAAAGGAAATCGCAATACTGTTCAAAGTGGCGCAACGGTTTCCTTCTTTTTTTTCTTCATTTTAGTCTTTTTTATTTGCTTTTAATTTAGTCATGTGTAAGTTTATTAAATTTAAATTATGTTCAATTCAGTCAATTAAAAACTTAATAAGTTATACTTATATCATATGAATGTTATTTCTTATTTAATTATGTACGGATTTTACTATATAATTTTATTATATAATATTTTAATTGAACTTCTATTAATTATTCTATTGTTTTTTATGGAAAAAGAACTAATTAATTTATGTTGTTTGTAAGATACAAATCACATGGTTTTGATACTAGCCCCCTATTACCTTGGCCCAATTACACCAATATAATATTATTAAATTTAATAGTATTGATTATCCTAAACATTTATTATAATATAGAATTATAACGATGTTAACTTTTATTAATAACATTATTATCGTGTCTATTATTATTAAGGTGGTATTATTATTACAACTGATTATTATTATTATTATTATTATTGACATTATAATACAATAAAAATAAAAATGTCACAAGCCAACTAGCTCATGAACCCGCTGTAATCCAAAACAATCTACTTAGAATCCATTTCTAAAAAGAACACCACCTTTCTTATTATCTTCTTATTTAAAAACATATGAGAGTCCCACTATAAGTAGTCAACTATTCTTTTTTTTTTTTTACGAATATTTTTCTATTGACATTTTACTATTTTAGTGTGTTTTAAATTAGATGTTTTTTAAAAATAGGGTGTTTTGCACTAAATGGACATATCACTTCAAAAAGCTTTTGTGTTTGCCATTATTTCCATATTATTTTATCCAAATAGCATATGAAATGCTATTTCTCCGACCCCATAATACATACAATAAATTATGGTAATATGATCAAATATTAAATTTTCCTAAGTCTGGACCTCAATGATGAGCACATAGAAAAATGCCAAAATATTTGGCGTTTATAGTGAATATATTTTCTTTTTAGTTATTAAATATTGATCAAATTCAATTTTTCTTTTTGTTTTGTGTTTTTTAAAATACCTTTGCAATTACATTATAATTGGGTTAAATTAAAGTGCTGGAAAATAGGATAACCTATACAAATATGAAATGGGTAGTATAGATATGAAATTTTGTGTGTAGGTTTAAATATCTTGTAGGGTCAAGTATACTATTATTGTAGAGTCATTCCGTATAATATTGTATAAGATTTTTTTTTTTTGAGATTATAATGCATTACACTATAAAATTCGTATTCTACTATAGCATCAGATTAAATACTCAGTATAACCCGATCGATTTGAACCATCAGTCAATTACATGTGTATGTTAATCCATGTGGCCAAAATATATTTGTACAGTCTATCCCATCTATTAATATATCAGTAATTATATGTGAAAGGAACGGATAAAAGAACTTTTAATATACTCATATTCAAGCATTTTAAATCAATATCTACTCTATACACGTGAATTACAATCTCATTAATATGAATACATCCATATAAATTTTAAGCTACAATTATTCTTGTTATCTATTGAGGTATAAATATAATTAGGTCCTTCCAAATGCAATCGATAATCTAAATTAAGACCCGTTTAGATCGTATTTGGAATTATTTAACTTTGATCTATTTCTATTTCCAAATTAAACTCAAATCAGTAGAAAATATGACAAAGAAGTAAACTAGTCTCAATTTTATATCTCAATTTTGAAAAATATTGATATCTCAATTTTATATATATGTGATCAAACTAGTCTCTTAAATAATAGCTAACCCTTTATGCATCTAGTTAGAATTTTGGATTTAATTTGTGGAATGGATTAGAAATAATAGCATTTTATTATCGTGCTAGGCATGTCGACACATTAGATATAGCTATAAGCAGATATTTAAATCAAGTACAATAAAATTTATGTGATTTATTTATAGTTTATTATCACAATATTTTGTGGTTAACAACTTAAGTATTTAAAATCTCAACACCTTCCCACACAAAGTTAGTAGCAATAAATACATATTCATCATTAATTTCTTGTCGATCTTTGAATCGTGTTTATTATGCTTAAAAGTAAAAAAGAAAAATTCTTATGTAATGATTATATGTACTACTTTAGGATTAATTACTATTTGTTGAGAGATAATTTTTAAAAATGTAATTGAATATTTTATTAAAACTTAATTAAGACAAGTGAAGTCTTGACAGTCAGATTGCTATTAATAAATTTTGATTCTGATATACACAGAAGGGATTATTGTAAATATCCTAAATATTAGTTTGAAAATATTTTGAAAAAACAGGCATTATATTCCATGTGTTATAGATTAACCATGTGTGAAACCTCTTTATGTTAGAAATATGTGTTTTCATATTTTTCATCTTAATTAATATGTTAATTTGACATTTTATATCTTTTTCATACAATTAAAAATGCTACAATTAAAATGGATAGCATTAGTAGAGGCAAAAATATGAAAAACACGCTCATTTTCCAAACAAGAATTAGAGTTTCACGTAGGATTAAGATAACAAAGAGGTATATATATGTCTATTTTTCTAACAAGTGGGTTTTAGCAATATTAAATTAATACATCGGTTGTTTTGTAAATCATTTGTAAATCGAGAAAGATAAATAATATTATATTTCAACAAAACTACTTAATATTTACATGATTGGTGCCTGAAAGGCCTTTAATACGAAAAACTTATCTATAATAAAATTGTTCAAATTTCGAATATAGAGTTTTATTTCAAACATGAATTGTTAAAAAAAATTGCTAATAAATTTCTGACCCCTTTTATTTAATTAGTTATGCAATGAAGATCAAAAGAAGTAAATACATTTTACTATTCTTTTTCTTCCAATTCTCTTCGGCCTTATTCAATTTTTGATACAATGAAGCAAAAAAGTATTTTACTTTATGATAAAATTATTTTATTTGCTGAATGTGACTTTACAAATGAATAAGACAGGACATAGAAAAATGAATATATGTATATATGATTAATAATTTATTGCAGATTGAAAGAAGCTCATAATAGTAATAGCATGATTCATGCATGTTTACAAAGAAAAATATGAAAATGATGAGATTTATTATAAAATTCTTTGGCCCTCCAGAGTTGTGCAAAGTAAGAAAATAATCATAAAAGGATATATAAGATACAACTAACCATAACATTCCATAAACTCAATAGGTACATATTTTATATACATATATAAATTAAAAAATATATTTTATAATATACACTATATGTCATATTTTATTTCTTTATTTTTGTGATCAAAAGTGCAAAGTATTTTATGATTGTCATATATTTTTAATGTCTCTTTAATCAAAAGCAAAAGATATTCTGTAATATACACTATACAAAGTGTTTAATCAAGTTCTAAAGAATGTTACTTATATTCTAATGTGGGTCTGAATCATACTCACCTACTTAAGTAGCTCAACAACTCCACATTCTACTTAATAAAAATCTTCTAATTACTACATAATCATATCTATATTATCCATTTCATTTGAGTAATATATTATAAATTTTGGATAATTTAATAATGATCAAATAATTAGCTTATCTTGTTAAAAATTTACATAAGTAGGTATTCGAAATAATGATTTTGGTGATCAAATTAATTTACGCTCACTTTGTGAAGTTCATAAATGCTTTTCTCTTGGTTTGGGCCATTCTCATTGATTCGACAAATATTGATTGACATGAAATAAAATAAACGAAACATGTAACACCTAAAATTTATTGAATTTAATACTGTCGACAGATTGTGATATTGTTCTGATTTGATTTAAGTTATTATCGAATTTAAAATTGTTTGAAATATATATATATATATATATATATGTGTGTGTGTGTGATTGTTAAGTTATTTAACTTGAGCAAATTTTATTTGAGCTCGAACTCGAGTTACTTATGTAGTAGAAGTTGAATTTTATTAAACACAAAAAATGGATTAAAGTTTGATTTGTTATACTTAATAAGTCTATATTAAACAAACTTTAATAATTTTATCGAGCACGAACACCTAATTAGTCGATTTTTAACCTTAATTAAATGATGTGTATTTTCGACAAAGAAGTTGTTAAAGGTCAGGATAGCTTGTGTTATCATTTTCATGATAAGTGTTTCTGCAAATTA
The DNA here is from genome assembly GCA_963669365.1 of Verbascum thapsus. Taxonomy (NCBI): domain Eukaryota; kingdom Viridiplantae; phylum Streptophyta; class Magnoliopsida; order Lamiales; family Scrophulariaceae; genus Verbascum; species Verbascum thapsus. The sequence continues at coordinate 18,216,240 of OY770108.1, forward strand.
AGTCATAATCTTAAGTTCCTCACCTACCTTCCTAGGATTTAATTCATCTTATATATGAAACAATTATTAATTTCAATTTCAATATTTTTATCAAAAAAATAATAATAATTCAATTTCTATAGAAACAAATCAAAAGTTCATAATTAAGGGTAGTTTGTGTAGCCAAAAATGACCATAGGAACAAGTCAACTTAAACAACACATTTTTTTTCTAACACAATTGTACTTTTTATAGTAAATTCAAACGTGTAATAAGTGTATATATATATATAGTTGATTAGGATGGGGGAAATTAAATTGAACTTTTTAATTGGACCATAGGTCTCGTATTATTAAAGAACAAATAATTGTGTATGCCGACAACTATACTAGATAATCTCATCGAGTTCTAAATTACAAGAATCATAACTATCTATATATGTAACTAAAAATCAAGGGCTATATAACTACTATAACATGAACAAAACATCTTTATAAAAATCCCATGATTCAATTGTTTTCCAATTGTATTTTCTTTTTATCAGACTTCAAAATCTCATAATAATGATAATAAATCATATAAATAAGATAGGCTCTAATAATTTAGATACACTCAAAAATATTAAACATTTAACAAACAAAGTGGAAAACATATAATAATAAATGATTGCAGTGCCAATATGAAATTCAATTAACCACATATAAATATATATATATATATATATATATATATATAAATATAAAGTAGTTCTAGTGCATTTACATTTGTATTTTCCCACTCCTATCAATTAGGTGCATGAGACAACATTTCCCCTTGGCAACAATATCCAACTATTTTAGGACCCATAACAAGTCATATAGTGGTGCATTTTCATTTTTGGATATAATCTTTTTTCATTATATTATTATTATTATTATTATTATTATTATTATTATTATTATATTTGTAATACATGCTACTAGGAAAAAAAAATATGTAACAAGATTTTTTGAACAAGATTTTATGTGTCTTAATCTGTTTGTATGTTTGCATCCTGTATTATATATGTGGGTTAAGTTTCTATTTGCTAGTAATCTAAACTTTTTCATTGTATTTACCACTTTTTTCTTTCTAGTTTATTTTCCCTTTTTCAAAATACCATTCAAGTAAATGGAGATTTAGATGTTTTACAATTATATACATGCAAAATTACATGAAATTTTATAACAGATCGACTTTAGTTGAATCCAATATGTAATAAATCATAATAAATTAATTTTATTAGACACAATATGTTGTCAAATTACCATAATACTATTTGTAGGGGACAAAAAAACTCATGTGCCCCAAATTGAAGGGCTAATAGAAAGGGGATATTTAGAAGGGACTAGAAGTAGTAGCAATTTAATAATGGGAGAGTTGTGACAAAGTTTAATCATAAATTTTGGTCAATTACATTTTGAGTACACACCAAAATATTCACTCTATAGATATTTTATTTTTCAAAGTTTTGGATCCATATATGATATAACCCACCTCTCATTTTCAAACTATGTGCACTTTTTACCAACAAAATGTTATATTTGATTAGATTAATTAGCGTATTTATATTCTTTTTTTACTGTCTACAATGATACTTATTTCGAATTAATCATCAAAATAATAATTTTTTAGTGTGGCTATGAGAATTTTTTTCATGTATTAACATATTAAAAATGTTCAAATTAATTCATAATTACGGCTCATTGACCGAATCAAGTACCTAAATTACTTTATACAGACGTCAGATTTTACATAAGTCTCACAACATGCATAATTGTGAGTTTCATGCTTTTAAGTTAAGTATGAATAGAATCTCCCAAGAGTATATCCTTTCATTCCATTCAAACATATATATAATTAACCTAATTACTTTGCTATTATAAGAAACTTATGAAATAAAAAGATAGATTTACCTACATAATTTTTAAATTAAAATTAAAAATGAATTCCAGCAAATCATGGGCAGGACCCATCTTTTCCACAAACTTGGACCCACTGCCATGTGAGTCATGTGTAATACAAAGAGTTAAATAATTTAATTTGATTTTCAAGATCCACTTATTGTTTGAAATTTCTAGAAAATAGTATGGTTTAAGTGATTTTATAAATAATAAGCAATATAAATCACAAATATGAAATAAATGGTCATGTGTATAGGTTAACAAGAAGCCTTGTCTGCATCCTAGATAACAAAATCCAGAAGTGTAACTAAGTGAAATGAAACATGGGAAATTATTGTTCCTCAATTTTATATACTTACATACAATATTTATTTATTTTACTCAAAATGATTTTTCTTTTCGATAATAATAACAATTATAGTCACATTATTACAAAATTAACAAGTTTATATTTAAATATAAATATAAATAATAATTTAATACATAAATATTTGTAAACTCCACAATAATATGACCCCATTATAATACATCTATTTCAAATATTTTAATTTTTTACCTTCTATTTTCGTCCTTAATTTAATTTAATTTTAAATGGTCAAAATGCTAACATGGCGCCGTTATAGAAGTATACATTGTACTTGGAACTAGTAGGGGAAAAACAAATTATGACACCTCTTCATAAAATAATATATATATATATATATATATTGAATAGACTAAAAAATAATAATTCAGTCATGAGCTATTAAATTTTAACTATAAATGTGGGAGGTTAAATGATAATGTTTTTAAATGTATTTTACCATGTCTAATAATGTATTATGATTGTAGTGGAATTTAATCTCTAAGATAAATTAATAATAAATAACAAATATTATATATTGTCCTGGTAATAAAATATGTAACGTAATTAAATTAAATTATAGCATGTTGTATTATATTAAAATTAAATTGAGTCATTTAATTAGATTTGATTGATATCACAATAAATGAAGAAACATAAGGGCACGTAGCAAAGAAGTCATTTATTATGTATTGATGGATTTCTAGAAATTAATAGAGGCCATTCTCAATAACAGTACAATATGGCCCCTACCCCAATTCCCATAATTCACGTTTATATAATTTAATGGTCACAAAATTGCATGGCCCCATCGATTTATTAAATTACTAAATTGACCCTAATTTTTTTTTTGTCCGCGTTAGTCGGAGCAATTTTATGTCAAATCAAGTCTAATAATCAAGATATATAATCTATGAATATATCTTTCACGCATAATACATTTTACTGCGTGAGAAATGAAAACGAGGACCATTAAACTTGGTGTAACATAGTTTTCTCTGTATGAATTGATATATTAATCTCTTTCAATCAACATATAATAATAATAATTATATGTAGCCATCATCATCCTTAGGAAGATAATTAAGATGTGATTTGTGCATATTTCTAAACAAATAACCCCAAAAATCAAATAATTATATTTTCAAATCAAGCACTTCAGTGGGTTGGATTCGATTATATATATTTTCTACTGAATTGGCAAATTTGTAAAAGTTGTTTACATTCATTTAAAACTCAACTTATTAGTTGTTTCAACTAAAATAAAATAAAAAACCTACTTAAATAATGATTATGTTATCATATTGTATAAGAGATATAAAAGGTTCTAAGCATTAATTAAAAAAATGCAATCAAAGAAACAAATACTATGCATTTAATGAATAAATACCTATCTCTTAAATAGTAAATACATATCATATATTACGAACATATATATAATAAAATTATTGCGATAAGACAAATTAAAATTTTAAGCCGCCACTTATTACGAAAATGATGAGTTTAAAAATACAAGACTATTAATATGAAAAAACATATGTAAAATGTGATAGTTCTACAAACGAATAAAATCAATTTGAGTGGACTTATTTACATACGTACGTCCTATAATTCTATAGCTAAAAGTTGATTGAATTAATATGTTTGCACCTATTCAAACACGTAAGCTCAACCATCACCCCTCATTAAGAGTAAAAGTGTAACTACATAATAGACTATAAGTGCAACAAATGTGTTACAGTATAAACTCGATAAATTGATACTCGATTATTTAATAAACTCTTTAAGATAATATTTTTGGGCGGGCCCAACTCGGAGATATGGTGCTAAATTAATATTTCGCTAAAATTATAAGATAATACATTTTTGATAATTTCTATAGACCCCATATAAAATATAAATTAATAATTCCTTATATAATACATATTACATGAATGATTTATGAAAATTTCTTGAAAAATGACTGAAATTTCACTTGAATCTCGTCTCTAATTTTCCTTATCATTGTAAGAATTTCTATTGTTGTTCACTTAAGGTGGGAGATTGAAGGGTTGTTTCAAATTGGGCCCTTCATTTGATATACGTACATGCATTATACAATAATTAAGTAGAAGCACGAAGATATTTGTAAATTGACTATTTCATTATAAATAAATATTAATTAATATATAAAATAATAATTATTAATTTATGGATTAATTAATAACTTTTTTAATTAATAAATTTTGGTGATCCCATGAGTATTAATTTATAGAGTTTTTACTGTATATCATACTTTATATATAATATATTTTATATTATATCTGTTAAATTCGATATATTATAAATTTTTGATAATTTCTCGTACAATTATGAACAAAACATAAAAATCAAATCATGTACACTACTATTTATATGCATTATTAAAGTGCCACATGGGTAAAGTCAAGTGTAGTATAGTATAGTCTCATGTTTTTTATTTTTTTTCCTTCTCTTTTTCTTTATTTCTTTTGCTTTATATAAATTAATCCAATTTGTGTAAGAATCTTATAAACCCCAACTCAACACAACACTTGAAAGTTGAAACCTACTTCTCATGGAAGCAAAGATCATCCTCGATTCTAGAGCTTTCACTTCCACCACCACTTCCTCCACCTCCTCCACCGCCTCCTGCGGCGGCTCCGGCCACCCCTCCACCTCATCTTCATCCTCAAACTCCTCATCATTAACCAACACTGAAGAAAAAGTTCAAAAATCCAAGAGAAAAAATCAAGGCGAAAAAAGTGGCAATGAGGACACCAAGCGGCGGCGTACCGGCGGAAATGGCACCGCCGCCGCCGGAGATAAACATCCGACGTACCGTGGAGTGAGAAAACGCAACTGGGGAAAATGGGTTTGTGAAATCAGAGAGCCTAAAAAGAAATCGAGAATATGGCTTGGGACGTATCCAACGGCTGAGATGGCGGCTCGGGCACATGACGTGGCGGCTTTAGCCATCAAGGGTCAATCGGCTTACCTCAATTTCCCGCACTTGGCTCATGAGCTGCCCCGGCCGGCTTCAAACGCGCCGAAGGATATTCAGGAAGCCGCGGCTTTAGCGGCGGCTAAAACCACATTTGAAGAGGGAATAATTCATGATGAAGTCGAGCCGAGCCGAACTGAACTGGCTTCATCTCAGTCGTCAACAGATTTGACATCAACGGCTCACGATGATGATACATTTTTCGACTTACCAGATCTATCGTTGAATGTGACAGATCATAGTAATAGATACTGTTATTATGGTTCTTCGTGGCAGCTTAATGGAGTTGATTTTGGATTTCGTCTTGAAGATTCGTTTTTATGGGAGTGAAGTAAATTTTTATTTTTTTTTTTTTTTTTTTTTACATTTCTATTTTTATTTTCTAATAGGAATTCAAATTGTGTGATACTGATTTCAGTCTCTTATATATATATGAAATTACTTCTTTTTTCCATATCTAAAAGAAATGTAGGATTGATTATGGATTTATTTATTTGAATTATTTGGTCAAAAAGGAGTTTAAGACAATTAAATTTTCAAATTCTTATGATTATGTGTTTTTAATGCTGTAAAAGGTGAAGTTTGAAAATCTAAAACTTAATTAAAGTGTAATTTTAATTAAACAACTAGGGTCATTTAATGACTACAATTTAAAAACTATATTCCATCCTGCATTATTCTTCGTGCATGCATATATTTCAAGTGTATAAAAATCATATGAATACGTACAAAAAGTCAGTGTGGAAAATTATAGTGAATAAACGATGATACACTATTTCGAAATAGAATAATTGGTGTGAAGTGGCTCCAATGCAATTAATTTTATAATAATTTCATTTTTTGTTTCCATTAATATGGCTCTAACAAAAAATTATACTGTTTATACATACATATATAGAGGATTAATTATTATGTAAATAAATACATAGAGGATTAGTTTGTGCTTAAGCATCCAATATTGAAATAATATATATATATATACAAAATGAAAATAAATGAAAAGTGTCCATTTGACTCCAAATGTTCCAATTCCAAGCTATACTATTTTTAGATGCTCTTTCATTGTTTATTGCTGTTCTTTATTCGGGTTCTTTGCTCATTTTATGTATATATATATATATATATATATATATTTTTAAATTGTAAAGAAAATGATTTTTATTTCTTTCAGATGGGCTGCGCCACTATATAATCAATAATTATTTTGTGAGGTGATGTGACGTGAACTTTTGTGATTAATTAATGATTATTAATTATTAGCTAATCCCAAAAAGGAATAAGCCAAATAGCATAACGGTAAATATATTGGCATTTCTCTATTGGTGGTATTCTAAAGAGCTTTTATCATTTTTATTTCAGCCCCTCGAAAAATTTATATTTAGCACTTTCCCCCTAAAAATACAAAAAAGAGACATCACCCCTACAAATTTGGTATATGCACCACCTTGCCCCAATTACAATTTTTCGGCTAAATTTTGATCGAAAATTATTTAAATAATTTTTCTGTCAATGGCGTTATCATCTTTATTAGAGAATTTTAAAACTCTAAGATGATATATTAGAGAAACACAACGGTTGGGGTCCAAATTCGAGCATGTGAGAGGATCACGAAAAAATCATTTAAATGATTTTCGATCAAAAGTTGATCGAAAAATAGTAATTGGGGTAAAGTGATGCATATACCAAATTTGTAGGGGGCGATGTCTCTTTTTTGTATTTTTAGGGGGGGAAAGTGCAAAATATAAATTTTTCGAGGGGGTGAAGTGCACTATATCTTTCGTGCTATGATCAATTTTATGTGAATTTTATCATTAAATATATTATACATAGTTGTGTTGAAATTTAAAATTTTATGAATTTTATGAATCACTAGGTGTATAAGAAAATGAATTGAGTCTTCAATGATAACATGCTTTTAATGTCTATTATTTGAGGACTTCTATAAAATCCAATTCCCAAATTCTATAATACATTATAATTTCATTGTGATTAGCATACTTTTAAGTGATGATTCTTGTATAATTTTATGCCTCATTCACTTTTTTTTAATCACTATTTGCTAGTGATAAGTGATATCACCATCACTATCTCCTAATTAATTCATAGTCCATTGTTCAATGATTATTTAGCCACATTTAATTTATTCATTGGGCACAGTGGCAATATGAGAGACAAAATTTGATTTGTTGGCCCCAACCATGATCTTGCAATTTATATATATATATATGGAATATATATATAATATATTTATATATATAATTAGGACCCATAAATACCCCTGGACATAGCAGCATAAATAAATACAGAAGGGTAGGTAGTGGATCCATAGAGGTAATTTTAGATAATTAAAGTCATATATATATATATATTAATTATATGGGATATTTTTATCATTTAATCTTGTCTTTTAAGGGGCCATTTCTTTTTAATTATTAGGTTGCTTCTAGGGTTTTGTAATTAGGGAAAGAACCCTACTTCTTCATTTTGCACAATTATTTAATGTTGAGAGGTATTTATGTCTTTAATCTAGTTTATCATATTTATTCACATTAATAAGTATTCAATATACCTGTATCTATTTCATTTTTAAAATATATGATGTAAGTGAATTTTTGCATATGCTTTCGCTTTATGCAAAAAAAAAAATTAATAATATTTAAATCCAAAATCGTATTTCATAATTAGAGAGTAATTTCGAGATTCCATTTTCCAAATATTCTCTTTTAAAAAATAGATAATGGAAAAGTGATCATTAATTAAAATATTAATCACAAAATTCCAACTGTGAAAATTTTGATCCCAAACTATTGCTGAATATGTTTTTAGAAAAAATAATATACCATGAAAGAAAATGTATATTAAATCATTTTCTCAGAGAATATAGAATTAATTTTCAATTTCATATTGGCATTCAGTGAAATAGATCAAGTGTCAGCATATTTTATTTTTTTTCTTGATACTGTGACATTAAATTTCCTATTGATCTAGGACTTACCTTCTAAACTTTTAACATTATTTTTTTAATAAAAACTCGGAAAATATTATATGATTTCCTAGGGTTCTCTGAGAAGTTCATATTTTCCGACACAAGTTGACTTTAATTTATTACAAAGTTAATTTAATAAATTCACAATAAAAAAAACCAAGTTACAACGACTTGATCAGTTACTAATTTATCATTATTATGAATTCTCGGAATTATAGTATTAAAATAATTACAATTGTTTATGAATTATGATTTTTTGAATATGTGAATCACTCTGATGTATCAATGTATAAAGTCGCATGACTTAATAAGAATTTGAGGGACAATAGTATTTTTTATTATCGTGTTGTTATATCTGATATATGATATACCAATTTTATTAGAATTTTCTGAATTTGAGAATGTTTTAATTCACCAATCAAATCCCACAAATAATCCCAAGATTCAAGACCCTAATTAGTTGAGGAAAATCGGGGTGTATGTATACATATATGTATATATATTATATATATTTTACATGATTGGTCTGTAGCAAGTCAAACATAATGTGTGAGCTTAGTGACTATTAATTAGTAATTATTGATGATCATAAAGATATATTATTTGCTCGAGGACTGTTTTTTTATTTGATAATTACATGTTCATTTTTAACTCTTAGGACTTGAAATCAGAATCTTTTTTTTATTTTATTTTGGTGACATAATATAATTGAGATATTTCGAGCAATAAATGTCGTGCCAGTACGACATTCATCAAGAACCAATAACAAGATGTTGACGTACATATATATATATATATAGTTCATATTATATATGCAATTTGTATTATTAAATTATGGATTATTCTAACATTATATTACCATCTTCCTCTCCAAAATACTGTTAGATTTGTAAAACCCTATAATTATTAATATTTATTATGTGAAATATAAATAAAATTGTAATAGACTCTACTTATAAGTAAAGATATTAATCTAACACAAAAATCAATCTAACAATCTGATAAATGATTATTAATAAAATTGATTTGTCCTAAAGCAAGTGTTATGATATTTTTTAAGTTGATAGGTAAAATGCATGGATCACTACTAATTATATTTTCCAAGATGAGAGTTTTGTTCTAAATCGAGAATAAAGATATGAACCCAAAATTTTCCTCAAATTAAAATATTAACGTTATATCATTCTTTTTTCTTTTTCTCTTTTAATTATCAAATTACCACCTTATTTTTAGACACTATTTATTAATACTTATATTGTCCAAAAGGTTGAATCCCCAACCCCAAGAGCCCCCCATGCCCCGGCCCGACAGAGCTATGGGAGGAATAAATCATGGTAACCCAGTCAATCACAGGGGCTAGACTAGTGCCCACTGCGCACAAGGAGCCCCCCTCACTTGAGAGGTTGCTCCCACACTGCCGCTGGTGGGACTCGATCCTTGGTCATTGTCCAAACTTCACCCTTCTGTGACCAACTGGGCTGCCCATGCGGGCTTTATTAATACTTATATAATCGAAAGGAAAGTGGATTACATTATTTATGTAGCTAATGTATATCGGAGAAATTAAAATCCATATCGTATATACAAGTATAGTTGTGGTTATTAACTTTCATGTAATTAGTTGAATTTTGGCGGGTAGATTTGTATTTTATTAAAAGATGTATGTTAAAAAAAAAGTCTCAATATTCTCTTTTTTTTTTCTTTCTTTTAAGTTGGAAAGAAATGTATCAATTTTGCTTTTCCACAAATAATGTGGCATAGTTGAATGCTTCTTTGTGCACGTTATCTTTAGTATATTTTTATCTTTTATTATTAGGGTCCTTTAATTTACTTTTGGGGGACATATAGTGAAAGCAAAGGCACTAAATATAATGTGGATCATATTGCATATTATTTTTACTCTTAAGAATCTGTAAAAGATTATTTGGAGATCCATTAACATTGACAAAATATTATTATTTCTTGCACTAATTTAAAATTAAAATATTATTTTTATAGTGCTAATTTGATAGTTATGGTTTATTTTATAAATAATTATTTTTGCTTTGAACTCTTTAGTTTCTTAACTTGTGAAAAATTGAAGTAGTTAATTTAATGCTTTATTTTTCTTGAATAAGAATTATCTGTTTCTTGTGCTAAAGGTTCTTCTTTTATTGTTATTTAGTATCTTACTTGTGCTTCAATTTTCTCACTAACTTTTTAAAAGATTATTTTCGCTTTATATAAAATAAAATAATCATATTTTTAAAAAGAAACAAAAAAGTAGGAATAGTAAGTTAACTTAGGATAAGAATTGACAAGTATGACCTACATAAGAAGCTAGAACAGTAAAATCGACCTAAAATTTAGTTCGAAAGTGTTTCAAAAGTTTTTCTGAAATATTGAAATAATACAAAAAAAAAAAAAAATTTACAAAGTTACTCTAATTTTTGAAATCGCGTTTGGTTCTCCAAACTAACGATTTTAGGAAAAATAAAAATTCGTAAGAACAAAAAAATCAAAAAAATAAAAATAATAATTATATTTAATTAAGAAAGTGCCAATAAATAGTTTGAAGCATTCATAAGCATCCCTTAACCAACTTGAAGAAATAGTCGTTTTTGACTTAAACTTCGACTAATCGAAGCAAAAAAACAAAAAATCAAATATTCCAAAGTACTTTACTAAATTGTTTTTTAAAGACTTGTAATTAAAAAAAGGTACAAAAATACATCCAAGTCATGTTAAACAATTTTTATTGAACAAATAATCATTAAAATAACAAAAAAGGACTAATAGTTTCAATTTCACCCATAAATATTTAATTTATTTCATTGAATAAGTTTGCTCCCAACATGCCAAGATTCCAGACAGTAGCAACGAATGATAGCAAAGTCTCTTATGTATATCACGTTTGAAGTTTCCTTTTCTAATTTATTTTTTGTTTAAAATATGTATCACATGAAATATATATTCCAATATATATTCAAAGATTGAAGAATCCTATGTTGTCCACAAATTTTTACCAATTATTTCCTTGTGTGACTTTCAAATATGGACATCAAATCTATCCAAATTATAAGAAAAAGGGCAAAAGCCATGATTTATAGAGAATTCATTATTTATACATCAAGAAGTTATACATCAAGTACTAAATAGTATAACATTGATCTTATAATTTGGCTTAATGTAAGTGATGAATTAATAATATTTGATCATCCAAAAAGTATATATATATATATATATAGTCATCCAAAAATCACTTATTTTAAACTTTCAATGAATCTCATTTTGATCCCATATTACAAAATATTGTGTAACTGACTTATAGTAAGTGAGGATATTTGATTATCCACAAAGCATATATATATATTGTATAGCCATCCATAAACTTTCAATGAACCTCATTTTGATGCCATATTTACAAAAGCGCAATATATTTATCGTGTCACTGACTTATAGTGAGTAAATCAGTGAATGATATTTGATCGTCCATTTGAAAATCACTCATTTTAAACTTTCAATGAATCCCGTTTTGATCCCATATTGCAAAAGCGCATAAAAACATGACTTTGTACCTGTTTCACATCACACAGTTAAAATTATGTCGTATCAGTAAAATACAAATTACGCTGCCACACATACACCATTTCGAACGAAACCAATAATAACTTTTCGAAAAAGTACCCTCCAACCCGGCCCGTACCATTCGTGGCATCATTTATGCCATATATCATTGAGATACATTTATAGCCCATTTGAGTTGATGAGACAAAAGTGACATTACATGAAAATGTTTTACTTTTTCATTCATAATATGTTCATTAAGAACCCTAGCTAACACTTTCAAAGTGCAACCAATTACAACCTGTTGATTTTCAGTTCTAAAGTTGCTTTCAATCTTAAGAGTACAGTTTTGATCAGTACCCATCAGAAAATACATTCATTTTATGGAGGCAAAAATTCTAGTACACCTCATTTATAAGGGCTGGTGAGAAGGGGACCATTTTCTCAATTGCACCCCTATAAATGTCGATAATTAATTATCTGTACCCCCCATTGTTTAGTCGAGGTTCAAATTACACACCCAAAAGATATTTTTTTTAGATACTAAAAATTACTTCAAAAATAACCCCAAAAATAAATTCAAGACTAAAAAGAGGAACGATAAAAGATAAATAGGATGGTGAATATTTTCAGTTCCAAATTATCTTTAGCACATATTCGAAAAATTTGCACTCACCACATAGACATATACAGATGATTGTAATTATACCAGAATTTAAAATCGACTCCCTAAAAATCATTTATGAGGACATATGATCATCTAATAGAGTACGATCAACAAAAACCACATAAAGAGACGTAGATACACACACATACCGAACGATAGATTAGAAACACACTAAATGTTCAAGTTATTTCCAAATTATATACATCAATAGGCAACCACAAACAAATCAATTATTCAGTCAAATCCTTTGAAGCAACAATATATATTTCAACAAGAGTGACAGATTGAACGCCTAGAAATTCGATGTTTATTTAGAATCAACTTACATTCAACACTAATAACAATAAAACAAAACCCTATACAAGAGGCACGAAAAAACGAAAAATTTAAGAACAAAATCTAACAAAAGTTCCCTAATTCATACTCGTATAGCCTAATGTCTCGAACATGGAACTTTTAAGCAAACCAAACACGGGGACTCTGTATCTATATCCACTCCCAAAAATCTCCATAATGGAGAATTGGACTGATATCCAAATCGACAAATCAAATCATGAGGAGGGATCTTATAAAATAAGGAAAAACAATTCTAACAAATGTGATCCAATGATCAAAACCAGAAAATGTAAAAAATCCATACTATGTAGTTTTTGAAAAGGGACCTCTACTAATTCCTGATTTGGTGTTCTCTGGATCTCAGCAGATCGATAAACATATTATACATTCGAAAATTGCCTTGGAACCAAACGGGCCACGCTCGAGAATTCTGGATCAGATGTATATGGGTTTCACGTCGTTTGGCCCAAAACTTGCAGCACAAACTGGGCACTTGCGGTGACGTGATTCGGTGATTCTTTGTACACAAGGATGGCAAAATAGATGGTAGCATTTCGTGATGACCACCTGCAAACAGAGTAGTTATTAGCTTCGATTATCGGTTCTAATTTTGTAACTGAAAATCTATATCTAAGTAGAACCTGGAATTTGCAAAGGTTTAGAAAAAACGACACCATTGATTAAGCAAAAAAAGTGAAAAATATATATATCAAAAGAAAATAAAAAGGATCACTATTTCAAATTATCTATTGCTCATAATCATATTGGCCTTGAGATTGGTCACGTATTCTTCAACTGATGGAGAATACAGGATCCACCATGAATTGAGTAATAATTTTAATTTCAACATTATTTGACTACTAGGACATAAAAAAGAGGAACAAAAAACTATCAATCTGAAAAAATCATTTTTAATCCTATAAAATCACATCTCTACAACTAACCCAATCACATTTTACTTTCACACAAACTTGCAAATATTTCCAACATCTGAAGAAAATGAAAGAAAAGCTGAAGAAAATGAACCAAAATACTCATTAAAATCTCTTAGGGTGTGTTTGGATTGAGTGATTTAGATTTGGGGAGGGGATTTGGACGAAGGATTTGAAATGACACCTAAAATGGAGTCATTTGAAATCCACCGTGGTTATGGAGATAATAACTCAAAGTGAATGTCGAGTGATTTGAAATCCATTATAACTTGGATACATTCAAACGAACTTCATGGATTTGTTGACGGATTTGAAATTCATAGTTTCAAATCCTTCAATCCAAACACACCATTAGAGTTCTTATAATCGTTTTGACGTAGTTATTATGTAGTTTTCCAAAAGAGTGAGTAATAGTAGTTCTGTTACTAACCCAACATAGATTATCTATTTACCTCCACCATGAAAGAAAGGAAAACAAACAGAAAGATAAATGCAATAGATCCTTGTAAGTACTATAGACTCTTAAATGATAAATTCTAGATAACACTCTTTCAAAACGAAAAACGAGATCACACCTCTTTCCTTCTATCAAGGCAAACACTGCACTTCAAAATTTCCTTGTATTCACCGAGCTCCTGTTTAAGGTTTTTCGATACTGAGCAACCCTCTGCTTGTATCTTTAGCTGTTGAGCCTTCCTCCTCAGAGTATCTATATCTTCTTCTACTCTTTTCCTCTCAAACCTATATAGTTCAAGAACTAGGTAAGTAAACGAGCCCATATATTACATAAATGAAAATTTAAAAAAAAAAAAGAAAACTTAAAAATACCTCTCTTTCTCTAGTTCTATCTGCAGCCCCGAAAGACACATTCGACTCTTATCAACTTTCGATTGAGTTTCTTCAATTGTGCTCGTCAGTTGTTGAGACGACTTTTTAACATCTAACAGTCTCTTTTGGGTATTTTCTCCAGCAGCAATGTTGTGGGCTCTATCTTCAGCAAGTCTCCTGAAGTGATCGGTGTAGGATTTTAACTGCAATGGCGAAAGATCATTAGTATGGATAAATTTGTTAACAGGTTTTAGCATTGAATGTACAATGCAGATACCTGATCTTGAATTCTACCAGCTTTGAAGTCGTAAAAATCAACTGTTTTCTTGGTCTGTCGTACAGCCTTATCCAGCATACGTTTCTCCATAAGCAGAGCATCCTCTGTTTGTCTTGCCCGCACACCCTCTAAAACAAGCTGAAGAAGTAACACAAACGACTCAATGACACATCCATAAGTAATCCATTAAGAAAGAACAACATTTTTAGCTTATGCGTGCACAATATAAGCACGTCAAACATTGATAATATATAAGATAATTGAAAAACAAAAGAATATAGGCCTTAGAGCATAACCAACAGTGCAAATGATATTGAAGAAACTTCAGGAAAATTGACCTCTACAAACAAATTAGTGACCGTCAATAGAATGTTTTGGCATTTCAAAACATTTTCTAAGAACTATTTTTTGACTTCTCACTTATACAAACATAAAAAACAAAAGATAAACCAAAACGATCAACAGTTGCCCCATTTTCAGAATCAACTAGCAATCGAAAATATGCAAACTGCTGTTTCTTTGGAAATCCATCTAAAATTATCCGATCTATAGAGTTATTACCTTGACATTATAGTCATCTCTCTCAGTGATTTGCTGTAAGAGCTGTTGGTTTTGAGTTTGCATGTCGTCATACGCCTGCCCGATAGTCTGTTGCAAATAAAAGCATCTTTAGGATCAATTTGAATATACGACATAAGTATCCATCTTAAAATATGATAAAATGGAAACCTCTATCTCTGACAGATAGGCATCTGTTTCTTCATGTTTGGATTTTAGCACATCGGAAAGTCTTGATTTTTCCCTGCAACAGCAATGAAGAAGAATTTTAACAATATCCAGAAATGTTATTAATGAAATGTTGTTTAGACAAGTTATAGACCTTTTAGAGGCTTCTAACTTCTGTCTTAGATCAGCAATCTCAGCTTCTGAGGCAGCTAATTTTTGCTGGGCTTTTGCTTCGGCTTCAATCGCAACTTTAACACGCAACTCCAATTTGCTTTCATCAAGAGAAGATCTAAGGCTCTGAACACGAGCCCATGCTTTGATCTCAGCACTTCTAGCTTCACTAACTTCCCTGCATACAAAATCCAATGTTAGAAAGCGGAAAAAATGCATTGAATTGATTATTCAAAGAGATTCCTATATAAACTAAGTCAAGTAAATACAGGAAGATTATCTTAGATCTAATTATAACTGATGATTTGCATATAAAACCAACAATTTGTTGAAGTGGTATCCTTTACCACTTTCATAAACTTGCTTGAAAAAATTGAATGAACATTCTAGGATTGCAATCCTAATAGAAGTCTTTTTACAAAGGAAACTACCGAAACAACCAAACATGATTTAATAGAAACTGCATGAAACAACAGCAAGCAATGCGCTAACCTTGAATCAATTGATTCGTGTCCATACATTTCCAGGAAAAGCTTCAAGTCCTTTTCAGCTACCTTTAAGTGCTGCACCTGCACCAGTAAACCAAAATTTTGGAAGTTCCAAATCAAATCTCACTATTTTTCTGAAACAGTCAGACAGAAATTACTAGTCCAAAACTAATCTATGAAGAGACCTGTGCGTCTACTTAATCTAAATCTACTTTTTGTTGTAAATTAGGCTGCATTTTTTTTGTTGCATTATTCCAAGACAAATGATTGTTTGTCAAGTTAGGCTAATGTAACCAGAAATCTCTTAGAATCGTTGTACAAAATAAAAGCCAAGATTCATACTAAAGCTTGCAGTTTCTGGATTTCGACATTTTGCTGAGCTGAGGTAGAAGTCAAACCCTCGAATTCCTTAACCTGTACATATTAATGGAAAAATAAGAATTCGAACCAACAGGCCAATTATTAACAGCAAAAATTAAAGTAATTGTCGCAAATGTGACCTTGCGATTCAGTATATCAGTCAAGGATTGAACATTGGCTCTTAAAGAGTGAATATCCGCAGCAGCCTCCTTGTCTTTAGCCAACTGAATTTGCATGCTCCCCATTTTATCAGGAAATGTTGAAACTAATGCTTTAAATCCTGCAATAATTTCTTTTCTACCTGTAATTAAAGAAATCAGTATGGCTGCATGAAGGTATAGAATGAAGCAACAATGAAAAAACGAATAAATTCTTTCTACCTGGTTCTTTAGATGCTTCTTCCAGTTTTCTCTCAACTAGATTTTTTTCTTTCACGTATCTCTTTATCTCTATTTCCAAGTCATTTTTTCTGGATTCAGCAACCGACGAAAATCGATGAAGAACATCAACAAACTCATTTTTAATGTAACACTCTTTTTCCCGCCAGAAAAGACTTTCTTTCTCAACCTGATTTTCAACGGGTGAAGATAAGCACTACTAAAGCTCTTTATAAAAAAAACTGACGGCAAATGGATTACCAACAGACATACAACCTGTAGTTTCTCATAGAGAGCTTGATATTGAACAACATCTGCTTTAGCCTTTGCCAATTGATCCTTAAGCAAGAGATACGTTTGGGTCGAACAAATACACTTGACATTCTTTAGAGTGCTCTGTCAATCATAATATCATAGGCTAGTTAAAGAAGCAAGAGGAAATGCATTATAAGAAAGATAGATAGCAAGAACGAAGAAGCTA
Organism: Verbascum thapsus; assembly: GCA_963669365.1. Classification (NCBI taxonomy): domain Eukaryota; kingdom Viridiplantae; phylum Streptophyta; class Magnoliopsida; order Lamiales; family Scrophulariaceae; genus Verbascum; species Verbascum thapsus. Next base: position 18,233,660 of record OY770108.1, read on the forward strand.
AAAGTAAATGAAACTAACCTGCAACTTTGACAAGTGTTTCAATATCTCTAGCCTATCTTCATGAAGACGCTTGAGCTCATGCAGTCGAGATGCAGATTGGTCCTGTAGAGAAATAAAAGAATAAATTTACTTCATTTTACACACTGGAAAGTCATCATAGTAATATATGGAAACTCTACATGCAATTACCATTATCTCCTTCAAAGTAAACTCCATGTCTTGCAAATCACTCTGTTTGTCCCTTGCTTTATCACCAGTTACCTGCTTATTTGCTCGATTTGGACCAGGAAACGATGCCCTCTTTGCAATATCTCTTTCTACTTTTAGAATTGCCAAGTTACTGTTGCTTTCTTCCAATTCAGCAATAGTACTCTCTAATTCTCCTTTAAATGAAAACAGAAAAATGTCAATAGTGCATTCAGCTACATGCTGAACCACTCAGCCAATCAGAATCATATTTTAGACACAGAATGAACAAACGAGAATCTCACAGTAATTTTTTATGAGGCAAAACAATTTAACAGAGGTGATCATACCTAGCCGGTATTTACCTTCTCTTTGTTTATTTAGTCTTTGCATTTCAAATTATACTTAGCAGCTGAGAGTGTAAGATTCAACCCATCATATTAGAGACTTCAGACTAGATGGATTACTTAGTGCGTATATGCTAATTATGCAATTATGATCCTGATGAGCAAGGTAGTGATAAGGTAACTAAGAGATGATTACTTGAACTAGTTAGCAATAATGATCAATTAAAAAAAGTTCCAAGAAGTATATGTTACATTCAACTAAGGGAAAAAAAGAATGGAAATCCAGAAAAACCAAGGGAAAATATAGAGCAAGAAAAAGCATCAGTGACAAGGTAGGTGATTCTAACTCTAGTTTTTTCATAAGGAACCAACTGTTTTACTCACTTGTCAAACATTCAAAATTAACTTGATTTACGGGAAAGTAATGCAAATTATAGGCCAAGAAAACATCAGATGGCATTCTAGCTCTAATTTCTCACAATGAACCAACTATTATATTCACTTGTCGAACATCTCATGGTCAACTTGATTCACTGATTGATTTCACTCATTCGAGCTATCCATCAAAAATTTCCAAAAACCTGAGGTACAATTAAAGAAAAAAAGGGCGATGAACATACAATAAGAGTTTCTGTATTACCTAAAAGATCCAAATTATCAATACAAGAAACGGGATGTGATACAATATAGATATTTCCGTATAAGGTAAAATTTTATTTCACCAACCAAATTAAGAAGCTTCTGATAACACGTGAAAGTGCTTGTTAGCAGAAAAAAGATTTTAATGTAATAAGGTCTATACAAATGAGTTTGTATATTTCAATGCAATACAAACACATAACTATTCACACACCCAAAGACTTGAACTAGTAATAGACATAACAAAACCCAAAACAAGAACACCAACATATTGCAGTTCATGCATCCTGGTAACATGAGAATAAGAATCAATGTCTGAAAAACAAATAGAAGTACCTTTCAAACGCATCAGATCAGCTTTATTCTTTGCATCTGTGTCTCTATGGCTCTGTAATTCACCAACCAGAGATTTATGCTTCATGTGAAGCTTGAGAACTGCTATTCTCAAATTCCTAACTCCAGTCTGCAAATCAGAAGAAACCACATTCTGGCTCTGTCCTACAGTGAGTGTGAAGGAGGGAAAAAGAGAGAAGGACAGATTGGTAAATACACGGTGGGACTATATAAGAGATGTGCAATCTATTTTGAAGAACATTAGGGTTGAATGAATGTTGCCCATATCTTACCACCAGATGAGAGTGCCTTGGAAGATGCAGTGTACAACCTATGCTTCAAATCATTCAGATCATCTAAAGCTGCTACTATATTGCGGATTATGTTATTGGTTTTTGTCATCATTTCACCATCTCTCTTTTTATCTTCTTCCATCGGATTTGTGATTGTACTAGCTGAGCTACTTTCAGTTGCTCCTGTTTCGAAGAGCCGGCTCAATAAAGCGCCTTCTGAAGGAGAATCCTTATCTAAATAGGCAAAAGGTCAACTTTTATAAGAAAATGATTTTTTCAGCACCACAACTCAGATATCATATCACCGAGGGCTGGTGCAGACAAGGCTATAAGTAGAGACAAAAATAGGCTGTCGGAGATCATAAGTAGAATATAAGATTAGTAAAGAAATAAGCCCATGAAACACAGTTTCTCTGTTAGCTATCCTCCGATCTATTTTTTTCATTTTTCATTAGTGAAGGCGCCCAGATGAAGGCATATTGAAAGCACTACTACAGTTTGATAAGAAACTGAATTCGAGTTATGAGGATTTCCATGGAATTAAGTCATTGAAATGCCAAATAGAATCTTGTAGAACATTGAGGTAGCATAAGCAATTGAGCAGAGTAGCCCCAATCTACGTCCGGCATACAATTAATGAGTACCACTATGGGAAAGTAAAATGTGTACCTAGCACTTAGCAGCGAAAATTGTAAAATAATCGCATGAGGTGAAGATAATAAAAGAATTTAATTGTCATTGACAAAAATTCCTGTCATGACCATCATATATATGTTCTATAGTGTTATTTCAACTTTAGCTGCACAATTATTTTATGCAAATTAGGAAAATACACATTGCCAAATTAGAAGAATACACTGGATTTTTTTTTAATAACCACATTTATACTCATCAAAATGGAAAGGTCCTTTGATAACAAATAACACGGTTTCTGCAACACATAATACTTGAACATTATCATACAATCTCCAAAAGGAGAGTAGACAACAATTAACAGAAACATAAAAAAAGGCCTATCTAAATGGGGATCGCTTACCATCTCCAACTAGGTTACTTTCAAAACCTCGCCCATGCTTAACCAGTTCGCGTGTGCGATTAGAACTTGATTCCAAATCATCAACCAGCTGGTATAAAATTGGAGGCAAAAATCACATCAGTATGGAAAGGAAATAGCTATACCGTTATATCCTAAAGATTGGCCACGTAACTACCTGCCCAAAATGGATACAAGAATAACTCCCTCATCCCACCCACCCCAAGAAAAAACATACACACACAAGAAAAAAATCAAAAAATAACAAGTTCCCGTGGTCAGATTTGTGCAAGTTTGCTCCTCATACTGAATAAAGCACAGAAAATATCTTAGAAAACTAATGTGGGCATAACAATGAGTAAGAAAAAGTAAAGCACTACATATGTATACCTCGTCCCATGAATTGTTGACCAAAGCTAAGGTTTTCTCGTATGGTTGTTGTTTATCTTTCAACTGAGCCAATTTGCCTCCAAGAGCGTTAATCTCAACCTTCTGAGTTTCCAACTTCTGTAGGAGTTTTTGATTTTGAAATTGAAGCACTGCTGCATCGAGCTACAGTCACGGGAAACTTGCACCATCAGAAAATCTAATAGTAAAGGACTCAAACTCACAAGAAGATAGCACTTTGCAACCATAGCTTGTCTAGCCCGTATTCCATAAGCAAACACAAAGAATACAATCAGGCGATAAGCACTACCACGTGATATGCTAATAGGAAGTTTATGACATATCCAACTTCCACTAACAATTCAAAGTTTACACACAGTCTTACTTTATTAAGGGCAGGTCCAACCCATAAAATTGATGTACCCTTAATAACATGCAATGACTGCACTCATCCTTTCTGTTATTAGTTTTAATAAGTAACATAACACACATCACGAGTCAAGACAATTACTTAATACGAATATCTACACATATTTTTTCACTGTTATGCAACCCCGCCTATGTAGCACAGATAATTCAACAAATCTCCGAACACAGACAGTACTACTAATGTCATTAAAGTAAAGCGATAGCCGGACTAAACAAAGTAATGACACCATAACATGCAAACTAACCGAACCCCATTTATTAATATAAAATGGCTTTTTTAAGTTACAGGTTATGCATAGGCAAGAAAACTTCAGAAATTAATAAACTTGCTTGAATATGGGGGACAAGTTCCAACGTCATTTCAACCAAGCAGGAAGCAAGAAACAGGATCGTCAAGAAACCAAATCCAGAAAGACATATGTCAAGCAACATACCAGAAAGCCAAAGCATAATACTTTCCTCAGCATTTTTGTCGCTTAGATATATATTCAAATGAGAGTTATTAATATGTCCATTAAAGAAAAAATCCTTTTGTATTATTTTCTTCATTAAAATCCCGGATAGGATAACATCAATGCCTATTATTCCAAAAAAGAATATCCATCTACCAAACAGTCGTCATACTCGACCTTGTCCATCGATTCAAATAAAGCCTTTTCTCTCATCATTAAATACAGAGCAACTGCATTAAAGTAAGTCAACAGAAACCCACTTCGTAAAGATCACAACTCAGTAAAATAAAATAGTTATCATTCAATCAAATTACATGCCAAAGATCTAATGCAATAAACCTGATGAAGTATGGTAGTCCACCACAAGACACAAGCACAAAAACATACATAACACAATATATAAAAACACAATTTACATCTCCCAGTTGCTCAACACTTCAGATCACAAAAAGCACATAAACTTATAGAGCAGTTAGCAACCCCCTTGCAAGCTAGATCCTAATATAAACATATTACAACCAACAACAAAAAAGGCATAAAAAAGCTCAACCAACACCATTTTTTTTCTCAAATGGTTCACATAACCACTAAATTGAACCCTTTACCAGTCATGCTAATCTTTTTTCTGGAGAATATAATTCAATTAACCCTAGTTGAAATTAAGTTGTAAAATTAAGTCCAAAAGTTTTCACCTTTTTCTCCTCAGATAAGGGCACAAGAGGCTGTTTCTTGACCGTGGCAGCAGTGGGCGATAAAGAACTAAAGTGACGTCGTTTCCTATCAGCTTCACCTGTGCTCCCCATTACAAATCCCTCAAAACCCTAATTCATCAATTTTCCTTAAAACCACAAAATGAATTCAATAAAAACAACCAACAAATTTTCCGAATAATTCAACATATAAACGCGCTATAAAAGGATCTGCATGTACTAAAGACTCAATCTTAATACATAAGCAAGAAATTGAAAACCCCGATTGAATAAACTACGAATTCTGAACTGGCAAAAAAAACGTACACGAAACTGGTTATGGTTAATTTGATAATTTAGAGAATGTTACGGCTCTTTGATTTTTCTGAGGGTTTTTCGATTAATTCGTGTGAAAATAACTTAGAAGAAAGAATGAAAAATCACACTCAAACTGAAACACAACAATATGTGGGGAAGAGAGAGAATTATAATCATCTTTTATATATTAAATAAAATTACACACAGACCCTTCGTAATTGTGTAATTACAAAAATCCCTTTTCTTTTGAATGATTACATAAATTTCCCATTATATTACAATACTTTTACAATTTTATTAAATAATTTATAGAGTCTATATAAGTCAAATTGAGTTGAGACAAAAGAATTGCTTTTAAATTTATTTGAATACGATCGAGTTTTAAAATAAATGTCGAACTTGATTGATTATACGAATCAAGCTCAAACGAGCATTTATTCACCTCGAGTTATTTGATTATTTTATATATTATATTTTTATTATTTTTTATTAATTAAGTCGAGCTCAAACCAAATTTTGATATTCATCAAACACAAATAGTTGATCAATCTTGATTATTTATAAATATTAAATAATCAAGTTTAAATGAGTATTTAGCTTAAAGGTTGATTAGTAATTTTAAACAACTCTGGGAAATTTGATATTTTTGCTCAATAAATGAGGGCTCCATGTATAAATTTATTTTGGTATGGAGAAATTTAATAAAATATGGCAGGTGCCAAACCACACAAGAGAGGTAAACCAGCCTAGGTTACCCATAGCTGACAGGCTCATAGTAGAGAAGGCAAATAGGCATTCCCACAATGGGATTCGAACCCGTGACCTAGGTCACAAGTTCAAATGCCCTTACCAACTCTACCAGGGGTTGCCCCCAGTCATGCTTCTTTAATGTGATGGGTTGTTGTGCAATGACGAAAAGGCCCTCGTGACTATGGACATTGGAGCTGGGTTGTACTGTATAACAGATGGGCCAGCCCAAAGAATAAATGGATCGGTAAGGGGCCCAAAGAGTGTAATAGAAACTCAATAATTAATAATTATGGTAAAATGTAAATATAAGATTTAATAATTTACAGTAAAACTATTTATTAGGGGCAAATATAGTGGGAAAATTTGTCCTAATTGAACTCTTATTTCAATTGAATCGGACCTCCTCGAATTCTTAAATATTCGATCTACTTATATTTGAGTATGATTGACTTAGAACTTATCAATTAAACTCGACGAGTACGAGCTTTATAATTAATGCTCGCCACATAGTCCAAAGTCATAATAACAATCTCTAATTTAATGCTTTGTTATTATATAGTTAAATATTTTTGAACGCGCTTATATAAAATATAAGTAGATAAAATGTATACATTACTGTATAAAAAATTAAAAAAGACCTTAGGAAAATCTCATTTTTTTTATATCCATCTCATATAAATTTAGAACAATATGAATGTGATAATCATTATAGAAAACTTCATAATTTTATCAGTAAAAAATCATTACTGTATATTCTATTAGCTAACTAAATTTGATCCAAATATTATTTGAAATGTTGCTAATTGCCATGACCCATTAGTTTTGAATCAACCTAAAAGAGATTTAGGTGTATCAAGCCTATTCCATCATATAAATAGAATCTAGATTATTTTGAGTTTGTGAGAATGCTTATAGAATTTACTTTAAATATAACTTTGTAAAATTCTAGAAAGATCAAAATATTTATCAACCATTAGGTCGAATTGATCTCCACCATTCATTGAGTAGGTGGATTACTATAAATAGGATATGCATTTCATTTATAACCATCCAATTTAAACATGAAAGAAATCCATCAAAACATAGATCAAGCTCTCTAGTCTTCTTTTCCGACCGAACTTAGTAAGTTTCAAGGTAAGTTAGGTTAGTGCATCATCTAACCAAAATACATCAAGTACCGAAGTTTTGACCCATAGTAAATACATTCTTATACACTCATAATGATTGGATATGTAGGAGTGTTTATAATTCGATTTTGTTCTTAGACCAATTACTCGAATAAAAATAAAAATTGTAACTCAATTGTCTAACATGAAAATAATTATTTAATATAAAAATGAAATAGAAAAAAATGGGAAATAAAAAAAAGAAAGGCATGCATCAAAATACTATTGGGTTACAAGTTTAATTCAATTACTTATCCAAATACGTTTTAGCTCTTGAATTCCAAGGTAAAAAAATTGGTAGAACTAGTGGAATTGATCTCGGTAACAAAGCAGCTTTGGAAGTTGGTTAAAGCTAAACAAGATGAGATGAGAAAAAAATCCAATTTTACTTTGGTGAAAGTGTTAAAGAAAAATAAGTTGAAGAAAAGAATTATTTATCCGGAGACATTGTTTAAAGTTAACAAGATGAGATGGGGAAAAATCCACTTTTACTTTGGTGAAAGTGTTAAAGAAAAATAAGTTAAAGAAAAGAATTATTTATTCCGATGACATAAGTAACCATCCGTATTTAGAGAAACGAATTTATGCATCAAGCTTACCGGAGCTATTAAATTCCATGATCTCTCGTTAAAAAGTAAATGATAATAAATTCATTTAAACGGAGCTATTGCAAACACAGTACAAAAAGTAAGCAAAATTGTATCAAATTTAGTATGTTTTGTATGTATATGAATTTGACGACTAATCTTGCAAACACAATACAAATTTTATAATTTTAATTTTACAATGAAAGCAATAGGCATGAGCGTGAAGATTCAAGATCTAATACTAATATAGCATTTTATTCAATCTGCAAAACCTAAATACAAATATTCAATACATATTTTTACTATGACTAATTGGGAAATCAACTTTAGGATGTAACATATATGGAACCACATGAACACATATACAAATAAACACACATATTTATCATAAAAAAAAAAATAGTTACATGTAACAAAGCTAGAAGGCAAAACAAATTAAACTAATTGTGACATTAGAAAATCTACTTATTTTTACTTCCACTAATTAAAAAACCGTTTCAAGAATTTAACAGTATACATATAAAAGAACAAAATAATAGATTTCATTACCAAATCTCAATTATACAACAAAGTACAAATTACTCAAGATCATAATTTCTCATTCATTTTTGCTATCAAATTCATGCCTCTTTCTCTCCCCAACCTCAACAAGCAAACTCAAAAGAGCTTCACACACCTGAGCAGCATCTCCTTCGACCGGGTCATCGTTCAAAGACGAATAAACCATCCAAGCGTGATCCAATTTACGCGTTGGCCTTACCACAACCGACCCGGGTACCTCAGCATCACGACGGGTTACTAACCCGTCACTTTTCTCACCGTACCTGATCTGAAGCAGCTGAGCACAGGCGGCCATGGCCGCCCCAAGAGGGATCATGACAGGTAGGGTCGTGGGCGGGCCCGGGGCGAAAACGGGTAGTTCTGCGTGAGCCACGCGGGATAGGGTGGCCAAAACGGCTGGCGAAATGCTTGCTTCTGTGTGGAATGAAACGACGGGTAGGTCGTTTGGTAAGTGGTGTTTTCTCAAGAAATCTTTTCGTTTCTCGTAAGTTAAATCTTCTAGAGCCTGCATGTCGCCCTGAGTTGTAGATGATAACATTAGTAGGCAGGGGTGAAAATTTAACTCGATATTCGATACTCGATTCGAGCTCGGTTCGACATTTTACTAGACCAAGCTTGAACAGCTTTTTCTGTTCGATGAATTTTAAAACTATACTCGAGCTCGGCTCGATTAGCAAAAAATAACAAAAATATGTACAAAATATTCAAACTACTCGAGTTCGACTCATGATAGGCTCGATTAAAGCTCGGCTCGATGAACAACCGAACCAAATTCAGACACAATTTTTAAAGCTCGATTGTAATTCAAACAAGCTTGAAAACTTGGGCATTCGGCTCCACTCGACTCATTTTCCGCTATTAGTATGTGGGATAATTACATGTACAAATCCTCGCGTATTGGGTAATTACACGAGCCCCCTTGAGGTTTGGCAAATTACTAAGACAACCCAGTCATGACAACTCGAAAACAAAGGGCGAAAATGTAATTTTTTTTTACCGACAAACCTCAACATTTGTAACATGATTTTACTGAGGGGAAATTATGACAGTTTCTCAGACATGAAGGTGTCTATACAATTTACCTTAGTATATTGCACCCTGTGCAGTATACTGAGATCTATACGAATTAGAAAAATGCATAATTGCGTAATTAACCCTAATAATAGAACGAACAACAAGCCCAATCAATATAATTCTACGGGTAATTGCATTAACCTCCCAGAGCTTTGGTGTGATACAGATGAATTGCATTAACGAACATTAAAAAAAACCTACACAGACAATGAAGTTACTCATATAGTATATACCATTTCATGAAAAATCAAAAACATAACTAGAAAATAGTAAAAATATCAGAAAAACTCAAAGGAGGAGTTGCCAATCCTGTCTACGTATTTACATGATATTATAAGTTATCCAAATTTTAATCATCAATTAATACCCTCACAAATCCTAACGAAAAAAACAGTAATTTTATTATGATTACCAAAAATAAACGAGGCAAGAAATAGTATCGAAGAGGCAAAAAATACCTTAATCACTTTACAAATGATGATCTCCATAAGCTTACGAATGTTGACATAATCACCAAGCTGACCTTCCCGCAGTATGTCTGAAGCAATTGGAGTGCCACCATACGGGCTCTGTGCTAATGCTAATCCCGCAACCTTATCTTTTAGTTCATCCCAATACATGGATAAACAAGCAGCAGCATCTACACCGCCTTTACTATGCCCGAGTAATAAAACACGTTTTTTGGAACCCCAATATATTTCTTCTATATAGTCCTTTATCTCTTTGGCATTCTTTTCAACTGAAGCCTAATATTTTGACTTCATTACTGAACAGTATAAGTATATAGTAAACAACTAAACGTCATGGTAGATTGAACATACCTCGCTATGAATTTTTGCAATATGACAGGCGAGTCCCATCTTCGAAAAACTTGTTTTTGTATTCACAAAATAAAGAGGACCGTGGTTGCTGAAGAGACCTATTTGCAGGGTAAAAATAATCTCACATAAGCAGGACACAACAGAAACTATTTTTATCTTTTTACGTCTATAACTTGTAACAAAAGCTAGTGTCTCAAATCCATGATCACTCAATGCATCATAATAAAAATTACACATTCAATATTTTAGACAACTCAATAGCAGAAATTATACACGAAATTTATAAAAACAATCACAATTTTCTATAATATAGACATGATTTGAGCCAATAATTCACTATTCGAATCTAAGACCATGCCATTGGTGGAGTGAAATCAAGCAACATGCACGCTATTGGAGCTGAAAAATGTTAAACTAAACATATTTTTTGGCTGTAAATCAAGCTGAACATGGTGGATTCACCACAATGTGCTTTAAGGAGACTGATCAAGGCATTGTGAGATATGAACCTACAATATTTAATCAAGAAAAAAGTAAATGTAATCAAGATTAAGGCATTGCTACCTGGAACCAGCAAGTACACCATCGTGTTTGGCAAGCTGTGTAAACCATGCCTGATAGCGAATACAACAAAATTGTAATTTTGAAACTAAAATGAGGAACAAGCCAGGTGAAGTGGAGAAAAATACTAATATCAATATACCTAATATCGTCAAGTATTTCTGTAAATCTCTCAGTTCCATCTTCAACCGACGGCATATCCGTGGCTTTCTGAAGCCAACCAATGTCATCAGCGGACCCGCGAACTGTCTTCTTCACCTTTTCAAATAGGCTAACAAGATAATAAACATGAATAAATAACGAAACGGAACATGATCATAAGAGCAAACGATATGTAAAATTGAGGATTTGAATCGCACAGGAATTCTTGAAAACAATGAATCTATATAAGGATATAGCGATATATGTCAATTTAAATAGTACAACGTGATGTGTACATACAAATATGCATTACATGTCATCATAAAAGAGCATACTATTAGGCTCAACTGATCTATACCCTTGAAAAATGGAAATGCCATTTCGGTTGGTGTTATTAGATTGCACAAGCACATTAGAATTTTGAGAAGACTCTCCAGCTGATTCCCTAGCTATTCCACCATGGATTGGTGGAGCATTGAATTGATTGATGGCACTTGGAGACAGATTCATGTCAGCTGCCGATGATCCAGCTTCTCTAGGAAGAAATGTCAACATTTCCAGCCCATCAGGGTCTCTAGATAGAGGTCCTATATTGCAAGGAATGTTGAAAAATTAAATGCAGTAGAGTTAAGATAATATTTCCTCATTTCAATCTACTTTCATACTATTGGCCAGCCCTTCTTACAAATTCTTTAACCACTAATGAAATGAATTTTTCGAACTTCCTCTGTCCGTAGAGAGCTAAATCCATTTTTCTTTCTGCAATTGGACTGAAGGACAAGGTATGTTCTTCTCGTTCACACAATAAACATGACTCATTTTAATGTTCAAGAATTCAAACCTTACTGAAAGTACCTGCTCCGAATCGGAACAAGATACTTCTAACTAGCATGTCTGAATCAGCACACAATTCAACATGACAAGAGTATGGCAAACCAAAATCAGGAACTCAAAAACCTGGTAAAGACAAAGTAAAACAAAAAGGATCGAATGCTAGTTTTGAACATCACAAAAGCTAAATTCTTCTTTACACCAACAATATCCAGAACACTGTAAAGACATGTTCACATATTCGAAATTATAACTTACTAGATAGTCATAAAAATGCTTGAAATACCTCGAAAACAGCGAGTGAAAATTGAAGTTGTTTCAGCAAGATAAGAAGCAGCACGATCGAGAGTAGGCACTGCTGTAAACAACTCTGGAATACCAGGGCGTTCGTCCCTCATCGCCGTTCCATTAGGCTTTACACACAATTTAAACAATTACAAATTATAATCACCACAAACAGATTAAACAAACAACTAAAAGCCAAAAAAATAAGCAGAAAGATTACCACATGTGGTGTATTTGACTCTGCGCTTTCTGAATTCCTGGCATCCATACTTAGAAACTGTTAAATTCGTGGAATTTGAACCGAATTGTGAAGCAAACCCCTGTTTTGACAAACTGAAAAAAAAAAACGAAAATTTCTGGAAATTCAATGGAAATCTCAGCACAAAAGAGATAATTCTGCTTGTTACTGTGAATAAATCATAACGAGAACTTAGTTAAACTAACGAATTTAACGAGGGTTGCTTGAATTTGTGGAGGGAATAAGAACATTAGGGTTCCAAGAGGACTATTTGGGGGCGGTGGAGCATAAAACGGCGGCGTTTTGCTGATGTTTTGTTTTTCCTTTTAAATCTGCACAAACAATAGTGGAAACGTGGAACTCCCTTCTTCCGATATGTGTCCTCAAGTTATTATGTTTTATTTCGTATTTAATTTTATATTATCCACTCATATATTTGTTTGGGTATTCATACACACACATCTCCTCGTGCTAATTATTAAAAAAATATATTTGATTATAAAAAAAAAAAAAATACGAGGCAAATAGTAAACAATTGAGATTTTATGCAATTTCGAAAATATTTGAATTTGTTTGATATTTGTCATATATTAGGGTCTCTATGGTCTGAGTTTTTTTTAGAACAAATCAAAATTTAATATGTTTGCATATTTGTTTCTTTATAAGTAATTTAACACGGATTTATTTATTGCTTCAATGTGAAGGGTATTATTACTACCTTATCCTATCAACCTAACTCAATATGGCCAAATTTAAATCGTATATATAAACCAACAGAGTCTAAGATATACGTCATTACTTTCATTTTTTAGCCATTAAAAGTTATGTCTCTTTGCTTTTTAATTATTAATTATATTTGTCATTTTATGAACTAAATGTTGATAAATGTGTTCATTCATTTTTTTCAGAAAAAGGAAAAAAGAATAATTTTGCACACAACAATTCTTAATTCATTCATAATTTTGCAATTGTACACCTTTTCTACTACAATTGCTCATTTTCTTGCAATACAATATAATTCTCACACAACATAAAACATGAAACAAAAGTTGAAGTTAAGGCAAATCCAACGTATTTTTAGACGAAAAATTCTAGTTCAAATCAGATCAGTTCTTAAAGACTTCGAAGAAGAATGCCTTCAAAAGTAATTCCAGGTCCAAAAGCCAAAGCAAGTCCCCATTCTTCTCCATTCCCATTCTTGCTTTTCAACTCTTCTCTCATATATTCCATCACATAAAATATAGTGTTACTACTAACATTCCCATAATCCATCAATGCCCTTCTACTGCATTCCAGTTTACCGGGATCCAACCGGAGAACGGTTTCCAACCGGTTCAATATAGCCGGTCCACCGGGATGCACTGCCCAAAACAACTCGTTGTATTCATGGACACCCGATTTTTTCATAAGCTTTTTGCAAAATTCGTCGATATTGTCCTCAATCTTCTGAGGCAAGTCCCTCCCTAGCTTGAAGTAAATACCCTCTTCCGAAATACGCCCATCGATTACGTTACTCGTCCCTAGCATTAGATTTCAAATCAAATCATGTTACATGTGATGTATAAATCAATTTATGAAGAGTGTTATATAGCATTACTCAGTATCTGGCTGAACTGCAAAAATGGGTGGGGCGAAATATGACGGCGGTTATAAAATTGTATATGATTAAATAAAAATCAATAAAATATACATATATTATTATTTTTTCAAAAAAAATCGGGTGGGGCGGTGGCCCACCCCCGCCCATCCTGTCTCCGCCACTATATATATATATATATATATATATATATCAATGTATGATATATATATATTAATTTATGAACAATGTTATATAGCATTGCTACCTGGCAAGAATTGTTGGACTGCGTAATTTAGTTCCATGAAAGGTGACTCTTGCCCGATTACAGGATCGGAGCCAATCACAACCGCGGCTGCACCATCTCCAAATAGAGCCGCGCCCACTAGATCATAGGGGCGGGCCTTATTCGGTGGCCTAAAGCCGAGAATAGTGGTCTCAGAAGTGGTCAACAAAACCCGACTCCCGGGATTATTCTCAGCAATGTCTTTAGCCACCCTGAGGCCAGTGACACCCCCATAGCAACCTAAAAAGTATAGCATCACACGGCCCACGTCGTTATTCAACCCGAGCTCAGTGGCCAATAGGAGATCGCCACCTGGAAGGCGCAATTCGCTCGAAGAAACATAGACTATATGAGTTATATCTGTTGCTGGCCTTTTCCATTCTTTTAGGCATGCCAGGCTGGCTTGTTTAGCCATCTCTAGAACTGCAGGATTCGCGACGTCGAGACGTTGCTTGATTGTTGGAGAGCCTTCTGTTGCTATTTCAGGGTATTTTTCCAGTATTTCCTTTGACATTACTGTGTATCTTGTTTTCACAGTTGTGGTTTTGCCTAGCAAGAAAAATATCAAAATTTTGGCCACCTTTTTTAAAATATGAGGATTAAAATTGCAATATACTCTATTTATGGGACTAAATTTGTAATTTTTCCTTTAATGAATATTAGAAACTTGACTAGTGAACAGTTTAATGGAGCAGGTTCATCTTACATCGTTAGATGTCTGAATAAGATGATAAAAACACCCGATTACTAAATCTAACAGACCGGTTCCATTCAATCTCAGTGCAAGGTTCAGCCCTTGCGAACTGTATCTTTATTTATATAAAATTTAATAAAGTACGTACCAATTATGATTTTATGCGATAAGTAAATTATTTTTGCTTACACAAGTGTTCGAGTTTCTCCTTAATGTTCAAATCATCACATTTAGTGTCTCGAAGAAAGCCCTCAACCAAGCAATCCTGAGGAACGACTTGGCTCGGGAAGGCCTTGCCAATCGCGAGCACAGTCGCCTTTCCAGGCGTTGCGACTCGCCTCGCCGGTGAAGAAAATAGCTTAGCTTGACCATTGTTGTTATGAGACATGACTCTAAGTATGAAGAATGAACTATGAGATTTTTCAATGCAAAAGATTGATGGAAATAGGGTGATTATAAATGGGGTTTCTAGTATAGTGTTGGAGGGTGTTTGGTTAAAGGAATAATAGCATGATCAAATTGATTATCCATAAATTGATTGTTAACTTGTACCTAGAATTTATAGATTGATTGTTAAGTTTCTAGTATAGTGTTGGAGGGTGTTTGGTTAAAGGAATAATAGCATGAACAAATTAATTATCCATAAATTGATTTTATAAATTGTACCTAGAATTTATAGATTGAGATTATCGCTTTAGTGGTATTCCTAATTGCTACCAATAAATTGAGATTGCAAGAAAAAAGAAATCAGAATTAATTCATTGGTTTCAATGATAAGCCCAAAGTTGCACCCAAAATGCTTAGGAATGGGCTTTTGAAGGCCCATAGGCCTTTGGGCTTCCTCAAAAAGTGCAAACCAGCCCAAATCTACACTAGATATCGAAAGGACATGGATGCAAGGCAAACTATAAATTACACCACAGAGTTATGTGATTCAATATTGAATATAAACACTAAACAAAACATATATATATATATGTATTTATTGTATTTTATAAATCGTGACATAAGACTAAATTGATATAATTTATGTAAGTTTGTGCGCAAGCATGGTCTTGACATTGTAAACAAATTAAACATTTAATATTTGAACTCTTGATCGTACAATTAGACAAATCTACTCATAATTATTAACCTAATATATTGTTTATTTCGTTATAATTAGGTACTATATATCAATCAATCAATTCTTTCCACATCCTCCGTGAAATTTTAGCCCCCCATATCTAATGGTCCTTCAATAAAACAAATCAATACAATTGACCAAATCTTAGCCTTAACATTTTAATTATTTGGGTCTATATATCAGATTGAAATCTTTCAAAAATATGTCAACTTTGTACTTTGTCACCTATTAGTTTACCCCCAAGAGCCATATATATGTTGTCTAGTTAAAAATATATATTGGCCTATCTATCAAGTTAATTAAAAAGTTTAGAGATTCTGAATTTCGATATAATCATTATCATTAATATGTGATTATACCGCGATAATAAGTGCTCTAAGCATTTAACACAAACATGGTCTGCATTCATTATTCGAATAAGAAAGTCGTACAAAGCCAATTTTGTAATTAAAATTAAAAGCCCTTAATCCGTACTATTTATATCTCCAAATTATAGGTACGACGTTGTTAGACCCGTCTATTGAACTATTGTTCAAAGTAGAAGAGTAAACAATTTCATTAGTAATTTATCGATCATTAAGTAATGTAGCAAATATTAATGTTTTGTTTGTTTATGTTTTCATATCACATTTTCAAGTTTTTAAATCCAAAACTCAAAATAAACTTAACACAACAAATTTTCATCCAAATTTACCTTTTCTCAATTCTACTTTTTCAATTCTCCATATCACTCATTTCACACATTCACCGATCAAATCATTTATTATAATCATTATTTCTCTTTCTCTTTCATACTACTATTTTTTTATTTATATTTTTTTTTATTTTTAATTCACATAATCATTATATAAACAACTAAAATAATCATTCTAAACATCATCTATCAACCTATCAATATTGATTTGACATATTTCACAACTTTCAACATATTTTTGAAAATATAAACAAACAACTACCATTCTCACATGATTTTGTTACTACGCAATTCCCGAGAAAATTTTAAAAATTTTACTCAAAAACATAAACAAACAAAGCTTAGATTTCAAAATTTTCAATAGTTATCAGAAAAACTAATACTACGAGGTAATTCAAATATCAAATAGTTTAGTTTCGTGCTGCGGAAAATGGAGCACAACCTTAGTATAAATATGCACTAGCACAGCCATCCCCTTGCCAATACACATCTCAATTAAAACTAGAAACAACAAAAAAACCCAAACATATGTCTAATCCTCAAGAACACCCCAAGATTCCAATCTTTGATCTGTCCACAAAAACCCTAAATCCCAAATCAAATTCATGGTTTCAAGATTGCAAGAATGTTCAACATGCTCTTGAAGAGTATGGTTTTTTCATTGCATCATATGACGATGTTTCACCTGAATTAGACAAGCAACTTTTCAACGTACTGCACGAACTGTTTGAACTGCCACTTGAGACAAAAACCAGAAACACTTCTGACTTAGTTTTCTATGGCTATGTGGGACAATTGCCACATGCTCCTCTACATGAAAGCATGGGAATTCCAGAAGCAACAACCTTTGATGCTGTCCAAAGTTTCACTAATCTTATGTGGCCTTCAGGGAACAAGACATTCTGGTATGTCATTATATCGAGAGCCTATTAAAACCGTGTCATACTAGAATTTAACATCATAATTTCAAGTTTATATTTCGTAATTTGAACCCTGAACTTCTATTTCAGTTTGGTGTTTCATCTAATATTTTGTATCATATAGTAAACACCAAATTTAAATAGAGGGTCCTGACCAAGAAGTCATAATAATATGACTTCCAGGTTGGGTTTGAATTGAAAGATTTGAAATCAAAGTGTAATATTTAGAGCAAAAGATTTCAAAGTAACTCCAAATATTCACTAGATTTCAACTCGATCAAAACGATTGAAAAAATAACCCAAAAACATCGTTAAATGAGTCGACGTGTAACAAAGAACTACCAAAACGAACATTGCTTTCATTTTGGTTATCCTATCTTGTTGCAGTGAAACAATACAAACATATACAAAGTTAGTTTCAGAGCTGGAACAAATAGTGGACAGAATGGTGTTTGAAAGCTATGGAGCACAAAAACATTATGAATCCCATGTTGAATCAACAACTTATCTCCTCAGAACCATAAAATATTCAGCTGCAGACATTAACAGCAAAAGCAACAATGTGGGAACAAATGTGCACACAGATAAAGGGTTCTTAGCTATTCTTCATCAAAACCAGGTTAATGGATTGGAAATAGAGCTGAAGAATGGAGACTGGTTTACCTTAGACGTGCCACCAGGGTCGTTTGTGGTCATGGCCGGTGATGCTTATCAAGTACACACACTCTCTCTCTCTGTCTTATTCTATTTTTTTCTAAAATAAACTATGAATATAATTTACGATAATGATTTAACACTACTGATCAGGAATGTAAAGTAATTGAGTAGAGTTAAATAGACTAAGTTTAACATTTAACTTATTTGGATACTGTATCAAAGGCATGGAGCAATGGGAGGATATACCCAGCAAAGCACAAAGTGACAATGAAAGAGGACAAGCCCAGATACTGTCTGGCATTATTCTCATTCAACCATGGCACAACCCATATACCCGAAGAGCTCGTGGATTCAGATCATCCGTTGCAATTTAAGCCATTCGATAATTTCGGGTTGGCACGGTTCTATCTCAATGGTACAACCCAGATGACTGAGAGTACCGCTAAGGACTACTGTGGTGTGAGTGTTTGAAGTTTCATGTTTGGTTCTTCAAATGTAAGATGTGTATGAAATGTCCTTGATGAATGTGTGTGTGTGTATGTGCTCTTCATGTATGTTCTCTACCAGACTTTTGAAAGTGTCCAACTATATTTACTTCAAATGTTTTGTGAATATATTTGCCTCGTCCGACATTAGGTAAATATTATAGTGAGTTACATCTAAACCTTATCGTAAATTAGGTCTAATTACACTGAGAAAAAGGTTAACATAATCACAAACCTCAGTATGTTCCATCTGAACATCAAAAAATCGAACTGAAATACTCAAAACACCTTTCCACATGCAGGAATTCAAGGGCAATTTTTGGTCTCTGATGGTTTAAATGCAAGTCTTTTTCAATGTCCGAAAGCAGTATTTATGATTCATGAAAGTTAAACCGTAAATGTAATATTTTCGAAGAAAATCAAAACTTGATATCAAATATACAACAATTCAAAACTCTTAAAGCAAATCTTGACAGTAACGTCTTACAAGACATACATACCTGTCAAACGTAAGCCTTTCGCGGTTCACCGCAAGCCACCCATGAGAGCTTTACAGACATTTACCTTTTCTCTATTAACAACGCATTGGAATTGCAGCTCTGAAACTAGTTCCCCAACACGAATACATAATCGTACATGTCCTAAAACATCTTCAATACCTCCAAAAATCCAAAGTATAAACATCATAAGCCGCCAGAACAAAGGGCACTGCCAAGTGGAGCAACAGTCTTAAGTAAAATGTCACTACAGTGAGTGAGACAAATGGCAGAACGCTATATGCTTCATGCAGCACGTCGGAAGTAATATCTGCACAGAGAACACATTTTAAGCCAACAAAAATTTATCAAATTCAAAAAATGTGTATGTGTGTGTATGTGAGAGAGAGAGAGAGAGACGTACACATAGATATTAATGCAGTACATAGCTGCATATTTTCGTAGAAGGCGTTCAACAGTATACCATTCTGAACGATCCGAACTTCCTTGATAATTAATCCGTGGCATGTGAATTGAAGCTGCCAAAATGAAAAGAAAAAATTAGCAGACAAATTAATATTAACATATCATATAAAAACTAGTTAGTACACCTGTGATTAAGCATATCATATGAAAAATAAGAGCAGTAGGTGGATATTAGATACTTTCTGGCATTAGATAACCATAGAATAAAATTTTCAGGTAATAAGCTACATTAGAAGTATGCAAGTCCAGAAAGTGATCAAAATTCTACCAGAATACTGAGCAGCTGAAAATGATGCTTTTGCGAGGCAAACTTCCAAATCAGCAATAGAGATACTGCTTCGAGGGACTTTACGTCTGGGATTGTATGACTGCACAACAGCCAATGATACCCATTGACGAGCATTACTATGAGTACCATGGTCCTCTGCAGATAATAAGATGCAAGGCTAAGAATGACTGAGATAATGAAGCTTAAAGCATAAATGGAATCCAAAAGAGATATAGACGGATATATTCTTGACGACCACACAATTGTAGCACAACAACAGAGAATACTGCAATTAAGGATTTGAAGGGGGGCGTTTTCATTTAATTTCAATTGTCATTTTCAAAAATAAATTGCAGAATGAATTTATCGATTTCCTTTTGAAAATGATAGGACATGTTTGGTTGTGTTTAGTTAATGGTAGAAGTTTATGATTTGATAATTGGTGATATGAAACGATTGAGTTACTTAAAAGTAGTAATTATGTGAATAGTATTGCAGATAAACTAATAGATAATATTATGTTAGTTATATATACTTATAAGTGGAAATATGATGAAAATTGACCCAAAAATAACACTAAGAACATTGAAAATGGGTCTTAAAATGTGCATAAGATTGCGGAGGCTGAGACTATGTGTTTTGCTTCGTCGTAGCACCATGATCGTTGTCGGAAGCACGCTTTTTTTCAAACAGAAAGATGAGAGAAAGAGAGATCGTTGTGATTTCGCAAAATGAGTGAGTCATTCAGGAAAATGTAGAAGTGAAAACGAAAACGGGTATTAAGTTGCAAATGATGTAAACTATGTATTTTCATTTGAAAATAGAAATAAAATGTTCAGTGAAAACGCAAGCAAACAAAGCATAAGAATCCAGAATGTATGACACTACAGAACTTGCTATACGTCTAACATTATTTCTTGCCGTTCTGAAGAGCCTGTAGAAAAAGCTGAACAGGATATAGGGCATAAACTGACCGGTTATTTCGAGGAGATGTAGATCACCGAGATGGAGATCACCAAATTCTGAAGCCCTCTCATATGCTTTGGGAATGGCAGCTGAGAGTCTAGCCAGTGCATCAAATAGACCCCCATGACCCCAGTTTCCAGAATCATCAACACAACTGCTCAAAAGATTTCAACAAAGCGAAATTCATAAGCATAATTCTACCACGAAGAAGAGCTAGTACCCATTACAAGAACTTCAAATCATAAGCAACATTTGGATTCTTGGTTTCAGTTTCTAATGTTGGTAAGTCATGTCATAAATTTAGTTCCTGAATGTTGATTTCATATCTGCATTTTTCAATCCTATTTAAATAAGCTTAACCAAACTCCCTCATAGTGAACGGCACCACAGAGTAGTATATGAAATTTAGTAACTAAAACAGATTAAATACGAACTCCAAGAGAAACTCAAATTGGCTGATAAGCTAACAATATAAACGGGAAAATATGTTGGGTATGAGAAGAAAGATTACTTTTGTTAAACATACTCAAGCAAAAAAAAAAAACAATCATAAGACACAAAAGCTTCTTATTAACAATTACACGGAACAGAGAGATTAAAAGATTACACATGGTGACACGATATGTACCTGAATATAATAGTAGGTTCAGAAGGACAAACAGTTGCAGTATCAGTGCAGTCCCCATAAACAAAACGAACGGAGCCAGAATCCAACGTCACATCCTGATTTGGTGGGCTCACTGGATTCCTGACGGATAATGAATGATATCCAGGAGCTTCCCACTTAGATAATTTTTTCTCCTCTGCCTTTTTACGAGCATTTTCAGCTTTAAGGTGTTTCTCATCTGGTAAGCCTCTCCTATTTCCCAATTCAAGCATATCCTTGTCATCTGCTGGTGATGCTTGCTTGAACTTCTCGACCCATGATATATATGAAGCCTCATCAAGGCCAGGATCCAAAGCAACATACTCGGGACCCTCTTGGACAACTAGATTACGACCAACCGTCAAATCCGTGGGGTTTACTTTAAATTTTCTATCACCCACATTTGATTGTAACTCATGACGGGACTCAATGACTTTTTCAGCTAAACCAGTTAATTCATCCATGTTCAGTTGATTGTCTGATTTTTCCATATTCATCTCTGTTGGATCAAAAACATGCAACCCAAATATGATAGATCTCAAATCACCAACTTCGGCTCCTCCAACATTATTTCCCTCGTGCTCCAAGTTATCATCTCCAATAACGTTATGACTCAACTGTAGTTTCCTTTCTGCACGACGCATAATTACCTATATTTTCCATGTCAGCATTGAAATCTGTGATTATAAGAAGAAAAAGGAAACCCCTCCTTACCTCCTCAATTGTATGTCCTGTCACCAAATTTATAGATAAGACGTGACTGATTTGACCAATTCTGTGTGCACGCTGCAGAGCCTGCTTATCCACCTGGGGATTCCAATCTTGCTCATAAAATATAACCTGCGAAGTGTTTGGATTGTTCGTAAACTGTTATATAAACCTATTTGAGTTGTATGGACAACAACCATTCAGCAGCTTTTATGAATACCCATAATATGAAACTTCCACAGTTACATTACGAGGAGTTTGAACGAGGAATAACAGGAAATCTTAAGTGAATAAAAGCATACTCACTGTATCAGCGGCCACAAGATTTAATCCCACTCCACCAGCTCGTGTAGAGATCAAAAAGACAAATGGACTGCTCTGATAAGCATCAGTAGCATGACTGTTCTTGGTAGATTTCTGGCTGAAGCTTCTGATTGCAGCAAAACGCTCTTCTGCTCGAATTGAACCATCAAGACGCTCATAAGTATATTTCCTGAGTTCTAAATAGTCCTGCATGATATACGCATATGATGGAAGACCTAAGTGACTCATATAATGGTATCCATAGTAAACACACAGAGGAGGTTAGAAGATTGACCTGTAATACATCAAGTGTATGAGTCATCTGAGCAAACAATAGAACACGATGGCCGGAGCAGTGCAGCTTCTGAAGTAGCTGATCCAGAACTAGAAGTTTTCCACTAACCTGATGAAAAGATAAATTGAGGTACAAGAGGCTCTCTAATTTGCTACTGTAAAAGACCAAGTTTCTTTTCCCAAGAAACTATAATTCAAATAATGAGGTACTGTAGGAATGCACACAAAACTGCGACTTGATTTCACACAAATGACTTACAAATTCCATTCATTTAGTTTTTGTTCACACCGATAATTACATATGAATAATGAACTTATATTTCAGTTTAAAACTTTAGCTCTGTAGAATCTCGATCACGTAATTTGACTACCTGAACGAGGTGTTCACCCTCCTGATACGGTTCAGGCTCGATACCTGGGAAAAGGTACGGGTGACTACATGCTTTCCGAAGCTGAACTACCTGAAGGAGAATTAAAATTTACCAGCATAAGACTTGCACTATGATACTGATAAGTATGATAATGTGATGAACCAACATGAGAAAAGCAATTACACTACTGGATGAAAAAGTCCTTACAATATTATGCAACGATTGAGCATTGGACGCTCCAGAAGCAAGTGCAAGAAGCTTTGGAAGTTCCTTCCTCAGTATTGACATGTAGACTTTCTTCTGAAGGGGAGCTAAAGGTGCCATCCTGTTGGGTAAAAAAGAATTAAAATTATTAATGTAAATCGCAATGTGATACTCAACCAATTTCAACCAGTACAAGTATGTAGGTTACTAGCTTTAAGCTCAGTTATTAAAACCTTGCCAGCAACAGCGATCTCATCAAAATCACCTAATATAAAGATGCAAAAACTATAGTAAGAAACTAACACGGTGATTTCAGTGACAGGTGGCAAAGAAAGAATTCCCGATTTCATAAGTTTAGATTTGGTCCTTCGAAGCATGAATGCTCCGAGCACATTCTTTAAAATCTTAAATTGTTCCCTCGCCTTTTCTGCATCTTGACCTGCTAAAAAATTGTATTATAAATTGTCGAGAGGGAGCTCCAAAATATCAAAGTTTGTCATTCTAAAGACACTTAACTTGCTTAGTCGAATCAAAATTTTCAGTCAGTAGCATTCAACATCCAGGACCCTAATCATTTTAAAATAGCAAAAGTAGATGAAAAGATTACATAAAGGATCTCCAGCTTCCTTGAAAGCAGAAAGAAACTGCTCCAGTGTTCCAAAGATTAAAGGCATACAGAAGTGCATCAGAGCCCACAATTCAGTAAGATTGTTTTGAATAGGTGTTCCCGTCATCAGCAATTTTCTTGGCATGACAAACCTCTCTCTTAAGACATTATATAAGACCTGTTAAAAAATTCCAGGAGACTGTAACAGCAGCAAAAAAGCTAAAAAAATAGCTCATCAGATTAATCATTCAAACCCAGTTATTATATCATATGGTTACAACCAGATGAGTATTTTATCCTCTTTCCAGAGAGAAACATTATCCTCAAGAAATCACTTATGAGGTTACAGCAGTAGAAACCAGTTACCCTATCCTCTGTTTAGCAAACAATTAGTGCTGAGAGAATTATACTAAGCATATCTATAGCCTCCTATAGTTGTAAACTCAGATCTGAAAGTAAAAACAAGTTTATATTCCATGCATAATGCATATATTAAGATCAGTAAGATGTGAGGAGATAGGTCATAAAATCAGCACATGCATAATAGAATGAGATTCCATTCCAATTAACTACTCTAACGTTCCATGCACGATGCATATATTAAGATCAGTAAGATGCGAGGAGATGAGTCATAAAATCAGCACATGCATAATAGAATGGGATTCCAATTAACTACTCCTCTGTGTGAAACGGCATTGTGTTAGTATCGTAGAAAAGCAAATTATTCACTATGTTTATCAACAATAAATATGAATTCAATCGCAAATATAAGATTGACTGCTTAAGAGACAACCACATCTAATATAATCACGGGATAAAGTCATCAACTTTTGAATGGCTTGCAGAACTTACAGCGGATCCTAAAATTAGATTATGTATGCAGTCTATAAACATACACTGGAGGGGTTCTTAAGTCGTTGTGCCTCATCAATTATCGCATAATGCCAAGGGAACTGGGCCAGAAAATCCTGATCAATTAATGCTATATCGTATGTGGTCAGTAGCACATCAAAGGGCAATGATGGGACCTGTACTCAACAAGAAAATTCAGAAGAATATCACGACGTATTTATTTTAGCCCAATTATCAGATGACATCCCAAACAGACTTAAAAACTTAAAATTTACTTACATGAGATGATAGTGACAGCTTTTCAACGTAATCATGCATTTCCCGACGCAATTTACGTCTATACTCTTTTTCTCCAACATAACGGAGCAGTCTAAGTTTTGGAGCAAAATTGGCCACTTCAGAAACCCAACCATCGGTAACACTAAGAGGACACAACACCACTGCAGATCACATATAAAATTTTCAAAATAGGAAGTTCCAAACAAACAACATCTAGTCAATGTAAAACTTATTTACTCACAGAATGGCCCAGTAGACTTCCGACATACTTTCAGGTAACTCAAAAGAGAGATAGCCTGCAAAGTCTTCCCAAGTCCCATCTATAAGAAACACCAATGCATGAAGAAAAGGTTATTATAGTACACAAACCTTCACCCAAACTTGCAGTTTTGCTTACAGCCTTCCTACAAGTAACCCCCAACCCCCAAAAACACAACAGATACACACAAGAAATAAAAGGAAAAAAAAAACTACCACTCAGATCTTAGCATATGTAAGATAAAGAAAAACACAACATTCACATCAAAGCCAAGGTGTGTGAATGTTTATTCTACAGGTCCCTTTGATAGCTTTATGCCTCATAAGATAAACTTATAGTAGGGTTCAAAAAAAAAAAAGAAATGCAGCATAACTAGCATATGATTGGCATCTGGTTACATAAACCTCATCAAATTCACGTTATTCAGAGTATAACTTGATGGGGGGTTTCTCTTTTACTCAATATATATGCTCTTATTGACATAGAATGAAAAGTAATAACTCTATTCTTACCATTTTACCAGCACAAAAATCATAAAAATAACGAAAAAAATGACTTAACAAGTTCCAATCCAATATAAGAGAGAATTATTTTTCATTCAACATAAGAACTATGTTTCCATGCAGAAGTCTGACATATAATTCATGTTTCCTACGTGTTAAACATTGTGTAGGGAGCTCAAATGATGTTTAAAACATCCAAAAGTCAATTAATGTTTTTCAGTTCCAATTTGAAGCTACAATAGGTGACAGAGTCCTTATAATCCATAGCTTTTCAAATACCTCTCAAACAGTTATTCTTAACAAAGACAAACTTCCATAAAATGAGTGGAAAATCAAGATTCCTCTACAATTCAATTCTTAATCCTATCTTTGAAAACCATTGGCATATTCCATGAGGCATTATATCGTCTTAAGGAAAACTGAGCCTAAACTCGTGTAGCATTTCCTATAAGACCATTTATTCTTCTAAATTACACAAAGTCCTATGCCAATTTTTCTCCCACAATAACAAAAACAATAATTCAATACACCATTGACTTCGGGGGTCGACTAGGCCTGTTCAACTAAAAATCTCACCTCATCCCCTGCAAAAATGATAGCAAAAAACACAATCATAAGGAAGCCAGCACAAATTCAAACCACAACAATCAAATTCAAACTATTTCCAACAATATTTTGCTGCATAATTACATTTATAAACACTCGAATTTCATTAAAGCTGTTTTCCCAAGAGTGTTACCGAGTATGACGTTGACGCCGAGATGGTACCGTCGAATGAGCCACGAGACACCTTCGACTTGATGAGGTTTAAGCGCCGCCGTGATATGGAGCTCCGAGGCATCGACACGCGCTTCGTCGGCGGCGCGTGTTTCGCCGTCATACACGTACTTCGCCGCCGCGATTAGCCTCTGATTATAGTCCATTTTTTGCGGTGACGGTGGTCGGAGTGGCGGTGGACGGAGCTTTTTAACTTCTGAAACAAAGTGACTAAAATACCCTCGCTGAATAATATGCCAGGATTACAGGTGGCGGGATTTAAAACATAGACGTGCCAACAAGTGTTACAAAGCGTGTAGGGCAAGTTTGACCATTCCGTGTTTTAAAATTTGGGTTGTCGTTTGCAAATTTTTAAAATAAGTAATTATTAATTAATAGTTTAAAATAATTTATCAAGCAATGTTTCTAAATCTAATTTATTATTCGAAGTCTATTAATTTAAATGATGATAAATTATAATTTTAACTTAAAAGTATATGCCCAATAAGTTAAAATTACGTAAATTGTCGCAAAATATACGTAAATGTAAAAGTTGTTAATAATTGATAAAATAAAATCAATGGCAACTAAAGAATTGTGCAAGATTAAGTAAAAACATGAATCGTATTTTTGATCAGCTCTGAATAGGGATGCAAATCAAATTAAATTACTCGATATTGATTCGATCTTGATTGATAAAAGTTCATTCGAGCTCGGTTCAACAACTTGTTAGATAAGCTTCAATAAACTCGATTAATAAAAATAATAAACTACTCGAACTCAATTCATGTTCAGCTCGATTAAAATTTATTTGAACTCGACTAAATATACAATCAAATCAAACTCAAACATAATTTTAAAAGTCTGATTGTAACTTAAACAACTTTAAATAATTATGTATTCACCTCATTTATACCCCTAATTTCAAAACTAAAAAATATGAAAATGATTACACCATTTTCCATGTTCCTAGAAATTTAATTTAAAAACCACTTAAACATGACATCATAAGCAACCACATATATAATAATATGTCACTTCTAAGTTTGGAAGACAATTTTTTTCTTATTCTTCTTTTCTAAAGCAATAAGCCAATAGATTAGTATATTAATACTAAATTATTTGCTTACATTATTAAAACCATTGTCTAAGTCATTAATTGTAGTTCTTACAAATGGCAAATCAATTTCTCAAGTGGTTTTGAACAAGTGTTGCTTGCTAGTAACACCATTATGACTAGGGAATCTTGTCTCTTTGATACCTTTCCATTTCAACATGTAATAAATCCATTATAAACATATGTCCATTAATTATTAATTGGTGTTTTGGACACTTTGACTTTGGACAATGTTAAACATTATGTATTCATATATTTTGATTATTTCATGAATATCAACATTTTAGAAGAGTTTTCAGTATTTATCAACATTATCTCAAAGTGTAACATATATGTGATACGTCACCAACTTCTGGTTAAATTGATCGAACATTGGTTAAAAAAATCATATGTGATATATAATTGAGTTGATAGACTCAATCGACACAATTTAATATAAATTTGAGGGATTGAAGTAATTTTACTCATTTTGTATATCTATGTTCAAAATCTCATCATATTGGCTTACCATTTCCATTTCTTTAGGGTTGGTAGTAAAATTTGTGAAAAAAAAAATCTACTATAATTTAAACTTATTAAATATAAATTGTGAAAAAAAAGGGTATAATCAAATAAATAAAACCGTGTATACCTCAAAGTGTCACCTAATTATACCATCCAAGAAACTAAATGGTAAATCCCACTTTATCACTAGACAATGTCCCTTTGTCCCCAAATAGGACTTAAACTATGCTTTTTCATTAGACTCCAAAATTGGAAACTCCTATGAACATTTATTTGTCCAATTCAAATACTATTTTTTTATTTTAATTTAATCAATTCCCATTATGGGATTTATTTATATTTATTTATATAATATATATATATAATATTATATATGTATATATAACATAGTTGAAGATGAAATCATCAGATTCCTCATTAGACGGCCAAGGTGGGAGAATTAATTATGTATTTGTCACTTTCTTGATAGTATCAATGCCAACAATGATCATTGGTATCAAAATGATTCAATTTTTTGTCCTTTTTTTATGATTATTGTTCACTCATTTTGATTGCTCCTTTATTGGCTAACAAAATCTTAATTCACACCCTATTTGGCACAAATATTAATTATTAAATAAGTATAAGAAAAAATATTTTAATATTTGTCATTTCAATGTAAATTGATTATGTGATTAATGTAGAGTTACATATTTAGTTATTTTGTATTACTCATGATTCAAATTTGAATTAATAAGAAGGTAAAGTCGATTGAAAATAAAATAATTGAGAAAATTTTCATCAATTCTAAATGCCAAGAATGAGATTGATTAAATCAAATTAGTACTGCAATTTACGAGTGAACAATTTATAATATTTATTTATAATTAGTCATTTTGTTGGTGAACCATTCTAGTAGGTGATGATTGTGAATTTGCTAAAGGTGTGGTTGATTTGATGACCAATTTATATATTGGACTAAACAAAATTCAACTTGATGTTAAATGTTGCACTAAAAGTGAATTATAATAAGGTGAAAAAATAGTATTATTTATAATTATTTTTGTTTTGAGGTATTTTGTATTTTCCCCAATAATCATGCAAAGCACGAAAATCAAGTAAAGTGGGGGCATAAATACAGTTTGATGACAAGTTGTATTGATGAATTGGGGCATCTTAATTGTTACTAAATCAATTATGTAATCATTAGCACCATCATATAATGGTGAATTATTTAATTGTTTCACTCTAATGTCACGAATTCGAAATTTACTGAATATATGTAGTTATTATTTAATATGGGTGTATTATAAGGTAAATTTGTTTGCTAAGAACTATGGGTTGATATTGATTGGCTAATACATAATATTTAATTTCTCATCAATTAATTAAAATTCATATTAAAGTGTTTTGGTAAGTTGTGGTGACAAATTCTTCATAGATCAAAATTAATTTTGAAAAAAAAATGTGGAAAATGTATGATACACCAAAAAATTCTCGAATTTACAAATGAAATTTCTCTTATTAATTTTTTTATGGGAAGTTAAGAATAGTCTGACATATAAGTATAAGTTATTTTTTTAAATTCTATACGAGAGATTCTTAAGATATAAATTTATTAAAATAAAATAAAAATTAAATTTTTTCATGACGAAAGAAATTAACAACTGTTATTTTAGATTAGATTTCTCTATTCCAAATTCATGTTCCATCTCCTATTCAAAATAGTTAGTTATTTGACATATGTAATTCAGAAATACATTTTTTAAGGATGTTTAACATGTGTAATTTTTTTAACACGTATCAAACATCTAATACATGGAATAATACATGGAATAGGAGATAGAACACAGATTTGGAATAGAAAATCTGAATCCATTCTA
Source organism: Verbascum thapsus (assembly GCA_963669365.1). Lineage (NCBI taxonomy): Eukaryota > Viridiplantae > Streptophyta > Magnoliopsida > Lamiales > Scrophulariaceae > Verbascum > Verbascum thapsus. The sequence continues at coordinate 18,263,680 of OY770108.1, forward strand.
TAATGCAAATCGAATAAATTTCACTGATATATCATAGCTTATGGTCAAAAATAATAATCAAATTCACGTAAAAATAATAATTAAAAGTAATTTCCCAAACTTGGCAAATAAAATGAAAAGTTTGTCCTCCATTAAGGAATAAAGTATGAAACATTAATGACCCACCAATTTCTCCAATATTTAAATATTAATAATTAATATTGAAGTGCCCAACAAAATTGCTTCCATCAGAATTACGAATTCTTAAATAAATCAAAAAGTTCTTTCATGAATATTAGTGCCATCTAACTTAATATTTTACTATTTCTGTAATTTGCAATTTGCACCCTTGAAAATGTTATTTTGCAATCTCAACCTTAAAGAAAGAAAATTAGCATAATGCACCCTCGAATTTCAGGGGTGGAAATGAAAGTCCAGATCAATTATGATCATGTTATTTATTTAATTATTTTAATTTATTGTTTTATTTTTATTTCTATCATTAGAGTATGTCAATTATATTATAATCCATACTCATATTTTTACATGAATATTTTATGTACTTAAATTCGTATATGAAAATATTTTATAATTAATCGGGTTTTCGGACTCTTGATTCAATATATATTTCATATCTGGACAAGACTATAGTGTTTTTGATTCGTGGTTGAAATAGAAATTCTATTGTGGTATGATGTTAAATAGAGAAATGCCAAATTTAATTTTAATATTACATAAAATATTTGTTTAGTGGTAAACTAAATATTAATGGATGTGTTTGGAAACACTTTTTAAATGGGCTTTTGGAGATGGAAGTCCATTTGCAAACATGTTAGGACGTGATTGGTATACTGGAATGAGGTGGGAATGTCATGGGCATTACTATGTTCATTCCTATTCTAATGATTAGTATGTTTTTTTGTTGGTAATGCTCATTTCTATTGGAATCCATATTCTCAAAAGTATGAGAATAGTGATTCCTTCCACACCCATTGGATTTGGCTATTCCTTGCCTATCAGGAATCAATCATATTTTTTTTCTTATGATATTATTTTCTTCACACCAATATAAAAGTTTTGAATTTTTGATGAATGCAATATATATATTTTTTGGACTTATGATTAATAATCACAAATTATTTTAAAAATAATATAAATTATTAAAAATTTCAAAAAATTATTTAAATGCATTGAAATAACTAAAAAAAATACATATTATTTTTCGTACGTACTAAGTCGAAATATTTTCGTCAATAAGAATTACTTAATTATAATAAATATAATTTCAAATGTAACAAAATAGGAAAAAAATACAAAAATGAATTGAAAAATATAAAATAATATTGCGTTTAACAAATAATATCTTATCCTTAAACTAGTTCATCAATAAAAAGTATTAGAAAAAGTGAATTATTATATAGACAATATTACATACATAACTCTTTCAATCATTATATTATAACTATATTTTTCCCATTTTCATTTAATTTTTTCCATTTTTTCATCATGTCCCGTGTTATTTTTTCTTTAAATAAAAAGTTCAAAGTCTCAAATCATTTAAATTTCATAGAATTAGATTGGATTCAAATTTGTATTCGAGTTTAATAAATAACTCAAATATACGAATATACATAATTAAAAAAAATCTCATATCTCGAATTCATTTCCTTTCTCATTCCTGCACTATACCAATCATAGGATTTATGAAATCAATATCATTCCATTCCCATCTCCATTCCATTCCTTATTCAATTCCATTCCCACATAATTCCATTCATTCATACCAATCATGTCCTTAGTTGTTTGGTGAAAAATTATTGGTGAATATCACATATATTATTATATATTAAATAAATACACGTATCGTTCATTACTATCTTACAGCAGTAAAATAAAATATAAATTACAATAAAATATCTTGGCTTTATTTCATTTTCTATCAAATCTCAAAAGAATATTTGTATTTAAATGTCCATAAAGATTAATTTTTTATAAATAAAAAATTAAAAATCAAAATTTATATAAGAACTCTAATTATTTATTTAAAAGAAAAAACCTTTATATAAACACCCATGCCATCCTACTCTCAAAACATCACTTCCACAACACACCAAAAATGTTGCAGGCCAAAGCTTCCCAAATCCTCCCCATAAAACCCCCCGCCACGGCCACCACATCGCCACCCAAACTACCGCCGCCAACGTACAACCCCCCAAAGCACAACACCACCGCCCGCGCCATATCGATCACCGCCCCCACCACCATCCCCAAAATCTCTACGCCGGTACAAGACACCAATGCAGCAGACGACGTCGTCACAGCATTCTGGGACTACCAGTTCCTCTTCGTCTCCCAACGCGCCGAAACCACCGACCCCATCACCCTCCGTCTCGTCGACGGCGCGTTGCCCCACGACATCCCCTCCGGCACGTACTATCTCACCGGGCCGGGTTTATTTTCCGACGACCATGGCTCCACCGTGCACCCTCTCGACGGCCACGGCTATTTACGGGCGTTTAACATCGACGGGGCACGTGGGAACGTGGAGTTCATGGCGAGGTATATAGAGACGGAGGCGCAGGCGGAGGAGAGAGATCCGGCGACCGGAGAGTGGCGGTTCACCCACCGGGGACCGTTTTCGGTGCTGAAGGGAGGGAAAATGGTGGGGAACACGAAGGTGATGAAGAATGTTGCGAATACGAGCGTTTTACAATGGGGTGGGAGATTGTTTTGCTTGTGGGAAGGTGGAGATCCGTATGAGATTGAATCTGGGACGTTGGATACTGTCGGAAGATTTAAGATCGTTGATGATGAACATATGTTGCCGGAAAATGTTGCCGTTGATGATGAACATGTGTTGCCGGAAAATGTTGCCGTCGATGATGGTGGTGAGAAATTCAGGGCTGATTTCTTGGATGTGGCTGCTCGGATTTTGAAACCAATACTACATGGTATGTATGTATATATATATATATATATATATAGATAGATAGAAATTGATTAATGCATGCATTTTAATTTGGTAGAAAATAATTATGAAAATTTCACACAAATTGGGAGTTTTTTTAATAATTAATTCAGAATTTTTGCTTCAAAATAGTATTTTATTTCATATGTTTACTATTTATGTAAGACGTGTGTATTAATATGGTTTCTAAAATTATAAAATTATGGAGAATAATTTGAAATAGCTAGATTGATTAAAGTTAAACCACATCAACAAATATTGCATGCATGTGGGGTTATAAATAAATAAATTACAATAGTTACTTTTTATGAATTACACTTGATTTTAGATTAAATTGGATTTGATTATAAATATAAGTTATATGTGGGGTGACGCCACATGCATATATATATATATACTCATGTCACTTAGATAATAATTTTTTTTAGAAAAACATATATAATGCAATAAAATAATTTAAATATATTTTATTGATTAAATTGGGAATAATATGTTTGCAGGAGTATTCAAGATGCCTCCAAAGAGATTATTGTCTCATTATAAAATCGATGCACAAAGAAATAGATTATTGATCATTTCATGCAATGCTGAAGATATGTTACTCCCTCGTAGTCATTTTACTTTCTATGGTAAGTATATAATTTAATTTCTATATATGTTTTAGTGATTAAATATTATTTTTATTTGAACATTTTAATTGATTTCACATTTCACAGTTATATGATAAGTATATAATTTTGTGTTTATATGATTTTGAGAAGGGGGAATCATTTTGTTTTGTCCAAATATATGTGTACAAGATAAATTGTATAGTTTTTCACGAATATACTTCCTAGGACAACAAAACACATAGGACAAATATATTATTTTAATTCAATTAATTATTTTTAATCAGGGTTTTCTTTAGTATATATTATAGTAAATTGAATGATTGTCCAACTGAAGATATGAACAAAGACAATCAGGAATATTTATGTTTTATTCCAAATAAGATAAAATTGCCGATCTAAACTTAATTTAATATTGCTAAGTAGTTAATTAATTAATTTAATTATAATTAATTATTATTTATTTTGTTTTTTATTTTTCAGAATTTGATTCAAACTTGAAGCTAGTGCAAAGCCAAGATTTCAGCATCCCAGATCACTTGATGATCCATGATTGGGCATTTACAGATTCTCATTACATATTGTTTGGAAACAGGATCAAGCTAGATGTTGCAGGTAATAAATAAATTAAAATATTTTTCACCATTTAATTATTTCTAAAATTATACATATATAACTGTCACACTGTTAAGGACCTTAAACGTTACGTTAATCGCGATTAAGACATTAATTTTAATACATATAAAATAATAAATAAGTCCATCCATATCATAGAAGAAAACAAAATATTCATTGTCAATTTAAGTTTATTCTTTGTCGATTTACGATTTTAACAATACATTTTAGTAATAATATACTAATACGAATTAAATATTAAAAAAATTTAATCTCATATATAACTAACTAGATTTTGTCGATTATTTCAAATGCAGGTTCAATGACAGCATTATGTGGATTATCACCGATGATATCAGCATTATCAGTAAATCCGAGCAAGCCTACTTCGCCAATTTATTTACTCCCGAGATTTACCAAAAATCAATTGAAATCGAAAAAAATAATTAGGGATTGGAAAATCCCAATTGAAGCTCCTTCACAAATGTGGTTAATTCATGTTGGAAATGCCTTTGAAGAGAAAGATATTAATGGAAATCTCAATATTCAAATCCAAGCAAGTGCTTGCTCTTATCAATGGTTCAATTTCCAGAAAATGTTTGGTAAATTGATACATACTCTTCATATTATTTAACATTTTTTTTTAAATTTCGAGTCTCGATAATTTAATTAAATAAAATCCAAAATATTATGTTCGTCCACACAATGTGAAAATTACATATTTATATGAGTATTAATTAACAGAAAAAATTGGAATTGGACCCGAGAACTCGTGAGAATGATGTTACGTTTTTTAGAGAAACGTTCAATTAGTCATTAATTCGTTATATTCGATATATAAGTGATCAATTAAATACAATGAGTAAATAAAAAATAAATATAGATATTAACTTACTTTTTTTGGTTTTTTAGGATTTTGGCTGAATATTTTGCTTAATTTTCTATTTTTGCAGGGTATGATTGGCAAAGTGGTAAATTAGATCCTTCCATGATGAATTTGGAAGAAGGCCAAAAGAAATTACTTCCTCACTTAGTACAGGTTAATCTCCTCACTCTCTCACTAATTAATAAGTTATCAAAATAACGTTAACATTAAAGTCGAAAAACCTCGATAAACGTGTATAAAAAGCTGGGTTCATACTGACTCACGATAAAATCAAATATTTCTCCGAACCAATCAATTAAAATTTATTTTTGTTTCAATATATGTAATGCATGTTATCTCTCTCTCGAAATAACACGTTTATCAAAATAACGTTAACATAAAGTCGAAAAACCTTGATAAGCGTGTATAAAAAGCTGGGCTCGAACTGACTTACGACAAAACCATATATCCATCCGAACCCATCAATTAAAATTTACTTTTGTGTTTCAATATATGTAATGCAGGTTATCTCTCTCAAAATAACGCGTTTATCAAAATAAAGTTAACGTCAAAGTAGAAAAACCTCGATAAACGTGTATCACGATAGACTAAATATTTATCCGAACGAATCAACTAACATTTTATTTTCGTGTTTCGATATATATATATATATATATATATATATATATATATATAATGCAGGTAAATATAAGCTTGGATACAAATGGAAATTGCAAAACATGTGGAGTAAATGATCTGAGTGATCAATGGAACAAAGCCTCAGATTTTCCAGTAATTAATCAAGAATTTTCAGGCATTAGAAACACTTACACATATGCAGCTACTTCATCTGGTTCACGCCAAGCATTGCCACATTTTCCATTTGACACTGTGGTTAAGCTAAACACCGTCGACAAATCCGTCGATACTTGGTCCACCGGTCGCCGGAGATTCATCGGTGAGCCGATTTTTATCTCGAAATCCGGCCAAAGAGAAGAAGAAGATGATGGGTATCTCCTTGTGGTAGAAGTGAGTATGATGAAATAGTTCTTTTTTACTTTCGTTCTGTGATTTTAATGACAATCTTGATATATTCTGGTCAAGAAATGGGTTATATCTCGTGATTTTGTGATTTTAACGAGAGTATTGGTATGATTTAAATCATTTTGGTCTGAAAATGGGTTATATTGCGTGATTTTGTGATTTTAACGACAGTCTTGGTATGATTAAAATCATTTTGGCCTAAAAATGGGTTATATCATATGATTTTGTGATTTTAACGAGAGTCTTCATATGATTAAAATCATTCTCGTCTGAAAATGGGTTATATAATGTGATTTCAACGAGAGTTTTGATATGATTAAAATCATTCTAGTCCGAAAATGGGTTATATAATGTGATTTTATGTGATGTGTTACATGACCAGGATTTCAAGAGCTTTTGAGAATGACCCGAATTGGGGATTTTGGATTGTTTCGAAGAATGAATTAATGTGCATGTCGTGTCAAATGATTTATTGTGATTATACTGAAGTTATTATCAGATACCGAAGCTTTTAAATGTAAATTCAAAATCACGGTCTTTTAAATTTCAAAATGGAGACCTCTTATATTAGTTCATATATTGTACACCTCGTCTCTAAATTTCGTGTCTTCTAATCGCATATTTTTTTATGAAAATTTTGCAGTATGCAGTGTCAACACAAAGATGCTATCTTGTGATCTTGGATTCCAAATTGATTGGGAAGAAAAATGCTCTTGTGGCCAGGCTTGAAGTCCCGAGACACTTGAATTTTCCTCTTGGATTTCATGGATTTTGGGCTCCAAATAGTTGCAATGCTAATGTTGCTACCCAAGTTCCGAGCCCAAATTATCGAAAATTTGCTTTTAATATGGCTGATAAATGATCTTACAGAATAACGATAATCAAATTCCAGTATAATCATAACGATTGTAGATAATACGTCCAATCACATGAATATACGAAATTTGTGAAAGTCAAGATTGTGGGATGAAAATTGGAGTATAATTTAGTAGTATTATAAGGTAGAAAAATGTAAATTAGAGTCTTTGGTTTGGTGTTAGATATATACAGGAAAGAAATGTTGTCACAGTGTATTAGCCAAATTAGAAGAGATTTACTTCTGTAATTTGTAACTTCTTTATATACATATAATAAAAATGAAAGAAATACAACAAAAAATTAGTGCCAATAGTAGATGTCATGTGATTTGATTTCTTCACAATATGTTCAATTTTTTGAATAGTGACAACTTACATGTAGCTTCACCATATGGGCTTATACTGATATTCTGCTAGGATCAAACCATTGTTACAAAATTAAAAATTATATTAAAAATATGACTTACAGTAAATGTGTAATTTTTTTTAACGCTTGACACACAAATAATCAGATAGTAGTAATGATTGCTTTTGTCGCACAATTAATTTCAACGCAAATAGAATCATAATACTCTAGGGTGAAAGTTTACTTAAATATAAATAAAGTATGTCAGAATTAATATAAATAAAATCAATACGATTCGTTGGTATATATACTATATATTATTTTCAAATATTAGTGCTAATATTTTAACTATATGTATGCATATCTGGAACATATAACATATATTTACTCTTTTAAATAGATTGTTATTATTAAATCATAATTACTATTTAAAAGTTTAAATTATCAATTTTTTGGTGATTCGACTCGATATAATGTTTTAAATTATAAATGGGATTACTAAATAATGTACTATAAATTGCAACTAATCGTAAAATATTTACTAATTATATAAAATATAAAATAAGCAAAATATTGATCGACTATAAATCACACTCCCATGGCATCATATATAAAACCCTCTCCCAAAACCCTCAATTCCAAATCCATATTCCCCCAATTTTCAAAAACCTTTTTCTTCCCCCCAATCCAATTCTCCGCCGTCTGCGTAAAATCTCCGTCATTGCCGCCGCCATGGCCGGCACGGGTTTCTCATTCTCGAACACCTCCTCTGCATCATCTTCTCCGTTCTCATTCGGCTTCTCCAACCCTAGCTCCGCCTCATCCGCGCCTTCCTTCGGCTTCGGCTCCGGCACTACTTCATCCACTACCGGAGGCGGCGGCGCATTCGGCGGTTCCCCTCTCTTCGGCGCCTCCTCCGCCGCCGCAACGACGCCGTCCGCCTCTCCTTTTGGCGGCGCTTCACCTCTCTTCGGCGGTTCTGCCTCCGGCGCAGCTCCGACCTCGAGTCTGTTCGGATCGTCTTCCGGTGCGGCGCCAACGACGAACCTATTTGGATCCTCATCAGCTGCTGCGCCTGCATCAAACTTGTTCGGATCCGGTTCAGGCAGCATTTTCGGCTCATCTTCCGGCGCGGCTCCTAGTTCTACCCTATTCGGAGCCTCCTCCACTGGTGGTGGTCAGATCTCTACTCCATTCGGGTCTGCCGCCGCTGCTCCTTCATCTCTCTCTCCGTCTCCATCTCCATTTGGCACCTCAACATTATTCGGCTCCCCTGCTCCCGCCTCCGGTAACTTGTTCGGGTCAGGTGCTCCAACTCCAAGCCTTTTCGGTTCTTCATCTGCAGCATCTACGAGCAGTAGTAGTATCACGCCTTTATTTGGAGCGTCATCATCTGCCGCGTCCAGTCTTTTTGGATCATCCACGGTAGCATCCACTCCAGCCACCTCTGCAGCATTGTTTGGGTCCGGTCAGACCCCGGCCACAAGCCTATTTGGCTCGTCCTCTGCAGCACCTTCTGCCGTTACTTCTACACCATTGTTTGGATCCAGTTCGGCCCCTGCTTCAAGCTTATTTGGATCCTCCACACCCTCATCATCAGCCTCTACAGTTAGCACTGCAACTTCTTTGTCTGGTTCAAGTTCAGGATCATCTCCAGGTCTTTTTGGGTCTTCCTCTTCATTGTTTGGATCATCTTCAGCTGCCCCTCTGTTTGGTACATCCTCGAGCACGACATCAACACCTTCCGCATTCCCATCATCCACAAATACTTCAATTTCTGCTTCTTCGGCACCTGGATTTTCGTTCTCCAATGCTTCAACCTCAACTTCTCCTGCGCCTGGATTTTCATTTCCCACAGCATCAGGTTCTTCAACACCTGCTTTTTCATTGTCTTCAGCTCCTAGTTCTACTACTGCTTCTTCTGGATTTTCATTTCCTAAGAGTACAACTAGCTCTGCAGCGTCAGTATCAGCCACAATTTCCTCCTCATCTTCTTCTGGTTTTTCATTTGGAACTGCGGGGTTTCAGTCATCTGCTGCGGCGCCATCTGTTTCAAGTGCACCGACTTCAAAACCTGCAGTGTTTGGTAGCACGCCTTCTTCTCTGTTTTCAACAGTCACAGCAACAACAACTACCAGCACTTCAGCTCCCGCTGCAGCGAGTGCGTCGTCTACTGCTTTGACTGGTACAGGTCCTATTTCTGGTTTGACATTTCCAGCGTCGAGTACTACATCTGCAGCGACTGCAGCATCAACAAGCAGTGCATCTTCAGGTTTTACGGGTTTTGGTAGCACTGTTACATCTGCATCATCGGCAGGGAACACAAGCTCTTTCTCGCTATCCTTGAAATCACCTGCCACTGGGGCTTCATCAGCATCACAAGCTCAATCAACTACTGCTCTGCCATCTTTTGGTACATCTTTTGTTTTTCTTATCTAACTCTTTTATTCGAGGACTCCTGTGTGCAATATCCGAAAGCTACTGATTATTCTAGTTAGCTTAATCTGTGATTTAATATACATGCTGTGTTGCTTTTTGGTATTTCTTTTTCCAGGATTTTGTTTACATACTTAATATTTACTTTTTGGCGTCTTGTCATGGCATGTGTAAGTAGGGAGTTAATGAGAAATCAAATACCAAAAGTGAAAGTGCTGTTAAAATTCATCCAACATTTCTTGCATCAATTATTGATACTGTAATGGTGGCATGGTCATGGTGTGTGGATTCATGAATGTGAGCTTTAGGCCGAATTTCTTGACTAATTTGCATCCAAACTTGTATTTTTGTTGGATATCTGTGGAAGAGTGCATGAGAGTTCTATTAATGAGTGGACTGCAGTAGTCATGGTAAGCAACTGCTCTCTGCGAATGCAAACGAGATTTTATCTGATTAAATTGGAATTGAATACCATTCATAGGATGCATGCTAAGAAGATACTTTTGAGGTCTTTGAGTTAATAGCATGTTAAGAAGATACTTTTGAGGTCTTTGAGTTAATAGCATGACCATGTCTATCTCCGCATAGCGTTACTGGCCAATTGGTAAATATATCTTGGCCTGACTCCGGTATTACTATCTATGCAGTTGGAGGAGCACAATGTTTCTTTCCCTACTTTTACATGAAGATGTTTTTTATTTAAATACTTACCTTATTAAGTTGGTTGTACAACCTTGTCAATATTTATATAGGTGCCCCAGCTTTGGGTTCAACCACTGCAGCAACTTCAAATACCAGTTCTGCTGCTCAGACATCATCATCCCTTGTAGCTTCCAGTAGTGGGTCTGTATTCCTTTCTACTATCCAACTTGTTTGTATTTTTATCGAATGCAAAGTAGTTAAATGAATATCTTGATTTAGGATCCTTATAAGACACCCGTGCCTGTCAAACTTAACTTGGTTATTAGAATATTGATGCACATAATTTTTGTTTGTAATCTGCGTAAGTGTAAGATTTCTTTAATAGGCATGTAGTCCACAAGTCAAATTGCTTCACATAGATAAGAAGACTCCCATGTTTCACCTTTGCTCTAAAAGTTGGTAAAAAAAGGTGGCATTCGATAATTGTTCCATCTTGTTGAATAAAAACATTTCTAAAATGACATGTTAAGAATAATACTTGACATTCTAATAAGATACAGAATATGGGAATCTTCAGTTTTTAAGAGCTATATTAAGAAGTTCATTTCGTCTTATATACTGGATTGGGTATTGTTCTCTGGCTTACCTTTGTTTAATTTAAGAACAAAGAAGAGCTGTTACCACTTTTCTCAGTGTGACGAAATAGTCTACTATTTGAAGCAATAGGAAAAACAATTATCCATTAGGATGACTGGCAAGAATGTGCGAAAAAATTCACTATGTTGTATTTTGGTTTTTGTGGGAATAGTTGGTAAACAGTTGCATTAAGTGAAGCTTTATGCAGCAAATAGTATTCAGGATGCTCTTGGATAGCAGAAATTTTTAGAGGTTTGGAAAACTGATCTCTGCTTGGATGATGTTTGACTTGTAGGAGCACTTCAACAACCACTGCAGCTTTAGCCTCTTCACCGAAGTTACCATCTGAGATCACTGGTAGAACAGTTGAAGAGGTATTAGATTTCTTTATTTGAGTATCAATTGTTTATTTTGTGTTCATGTTTGCTTCTGATATCCATCTTCACTAACTTTACCACATGAAGAAGGTTAAAAAGTCGTTTCCTATCTTTTACTTGTAACAAATCGACCGCCAAACCAAAGCAAAAAAAGAAAAAGTAATGATTTGAAAATGAATAATGAATACAAAGAGGAATGGTATGCACTGGGTGAATGGCGCTGAAGAAATATGTAAACTTTATGCATAACAATAAACCATGAATGGAGCACTTAAAGTCCCATCATAATCAAGTTGACTTTCATTCCCTTCGGTTTGTTGTATTTTTCAGGAGTTATTTTTATGATGTTATATTTTGTAGATCATCAAGGAGTGGAATGGAGAACTTCAGGAGCGCACTGGTAAATTTCGTAAACAAGCGAATGCAATAGCTGAGTGGGACCGTAGGATTATGCAGAACCGCGATATTCTTCTCAGGCTTGAGGTAGTTCATCACTTACCAAATCAGGAATATAACTTTTTTCTGGTGTGGATTGCAAGTACATGTTAATTTCTATGTGCATTATTCACAGCCTTCACAATGGGGTTTGTAACTATCTGTATGCAAGTTTTTTAGTGCATACTGTTGCTCTTTTCTATTATCTATGCTTGTTGTATTTATAATATAATAGTATCTCTTTATTGTTGGTTTAAGGCCAAGTTATTAACTTGCGTTAGAGAAGAATAGCCATTTACTATTTAAATCTTCAGATAGCTTTAGCTATTTGTGTTTATGTTTTCATATTTCATTTTAGTGAGCTTAAATATATTTTTCTTTAAACTACAATTGAAACTTCATCCAAATCTATCTTTTCTCAATTTCACTTTCTCTATCCCCTCATGTAACCGCCTAGTAATCACTACATGCATCATTTCATCCAATCATCTATCAAAACTTTTTACTTGATTCATTATTTTTCTTTCTCGTTCATACTTTATAATTTTTAATTTATATTTTTTTATTAACATAATCATTATATAAATAATGAACTCAATCATACAACACATGAACCTATTACTATTGATCTGACACATTTAACAAATTTCAACCAATTTTTTAAAACAGGAAAAACACAACACATATCATATGATTTTGGCACGAATCTCCGTAGTATGTATATCCCGAGAAACCTTTTCAATTCTTACTCAAGAACATTAACAAACATAGCCTTTGCTTTCATATTCACTAGACCAATTTTGTCCCATATACATCTGCGATCATGTAAAATGAGGTGTTACACTGTACTTGATTAAATATTACTATCTTGTCAAAGGTAATAGGTCTGTTTAAAAAGAACAAAGAAATATATGATCCACTGAAGAGCCATATGCTTTATTTATCCAGCTTAACTTTGAAGTTGCACTATAACTCTTACGTGAATATGTTTGACTGCATGCACAATGAAACAATAGAATTTTTGGTGGATGTACATCTTTTGCTTGCTTGCAGAGATTCAAGTTTGTCTTACGCATGCGTTCACAGTTTATTACTTGTGAATATTAGATTTAAGAATTGTCTTATCAAAGTTGGGCATTTTCGCAAAAGTTATTGTATGCCATATTTTCTTGGTTGCTCACACACTAAGTATGATGCTTAAAATTTCCATCAGAGTGAAGTTGCAAAAGTGGTTGAAACACAAGGTAGTTTGGAGCGGCAGCTCGAGCTAATTGAAACTCATCAAGACGAGGTATTCTAATCTTATTCTTCCCTGTAGTAGTAGTTAGAGCTATGTATGTGTTTTACTAGCATAGTATTATATTCTTCATAAAATCTTCGAGTTGTAATAGTTAAGCTCCACTACGTCATATCAATTTCCGGTAGATAAGTTTAATTTCGATGATAAGAATAAGTTCTTTGCATGGGATTTTTTGTTTATCCCCAGATGAACATAGGAAAAACTTCCACCAATTACCTTATTATTTTCCATCTATTTTGTTGGTTCTAAGAAATATTTATATCAGAATTTATAAAGCCCTTACCGGTCAAAATTGTGGAGTGGAGGATTATTGTTCAATTCTTAAGCAACACCTGGGAACCCTACACACTGTTCGATGGGTCAAAGGTTCATTTGTACGCATAAAAATGTACTATTGAATGAGGCACATCAATAATTTTTTTTATATTTTGTTTTGTCCATTTTGCTAGGTTGACAAAGCTTTGCAAAGCATGGAGGAGGAAGCTGAGCGAATATACAGAGAGGAGCGTGGAATGCTTCTCGACGATGAAGCTGCATCCACTAGAGATGCAATGTGAGTGCAGATGCCAATATAGTGATCATCTAATTTGGTTTCTGTAGATTCTCTTTTTGAAGTGCTAATACTCCCTATCGCTGTCTCTCTTAATATATATATATATATATATATATATATTCTTTTTAGTTGAAAACTTCATATGAAATTTTAGTTCTTAGATTTAGCAGTTGCCACTATAGGGTTTCCTACGTACAAAAATGTAAAAATTTCCTATCAAAATGAGGTGGATAGTTGACAGGCTTCAAGGATTTAGATACATCTTGCGGCTAGCAAGTGATTAACATTTTTTTCCACCCCCATCACTTTGAAGTTTTAAATTAAACTTATTATCATTTTGTGTGTTTACAGATGTTGGCCATTAATTATTGTTTGGCACTGAGATTACAGTTGCTTTACCACTTTATGCCTAATATAGCATGTGCTAATTTCAGGTATGAGCAGGCTGAACTGATAGAGCGGGAACTTGAGCAGATGACAGACCAAATCAAATCAATTATTAATACTCTTAATGCCAATCAGGTAAATTACCTTAGCTTGAACCCTCCCCACCCCCGGTATAATGAGATAAACAGTTGATAATTCTTAGTTGTTTGTAAATTAGGGTGGAGAGCTTGAGGCAACTGATGGAATGACTCCGCTGGATGTTGTTGTTCGAATCTTAAACAATCAATTGAGTTCATTGATGTGGATTGATGAGAAGGTAATGGTCTAAAAGTTCAATTCTTCTTCACTTGATTTCATATTTTCATTCATACTTTTCCAAGGGAACTTATTATTATGGAATATTTGGTTGTACTGCATATATTTCAGAATCGAGAAGCAAACTGGTCGTTGCACATGTTACAATTAATTTATTTCATTGAACTTCGAAATTATTTATTAGGATCCATAGCTTTTACTAAGGGTGGCAAATGGGTGGGTTGGGTTGGGTTGGTTCCAACTTCCAATGGTTTGGTTCTTAAATGGGTTGGGTTCTTAAACGGTTTTAAGTTGGAACCAACTCAACCCAAAATGGAACCAAGCCCAACCCGATTCAATACCTTGCATTTAGTTCTTTATAATTTAGATTATTGGCAAGCGATTTGGACCTACGTTAAAATTAGTTGGACCCAACTTGGAATCAATTAGGAACCAAATAAAATTTCTTAGTAACCAACCCAACCCGAACTAGTTTAATTGGGTGGAACTGTGATTCCGGACTCATTTTGCCACCCTAGCTTTTACTTAACGATAGAGTTTATAGCCTCAGAAAAGCCTCATCTTGGGAAGCCACTTTCCACATAGAACACTTTTTTTTTTTTTAACGTTAATTGGTTATTGCACCAATTATTTGAGTGAATTGTTGAAAATTACAAACTTTGTGCATTGTTACAGGCGGAGGAATTCTCATCACGCATTCAGAAGCTTGCTACCCAAGGTTCTGCTGCTGATCGTGAATTGACTGGCCCAAAGCTTTGGTTGACCTGAAATGTTGTGAAGTATTGGAAAAAGTATTGCAATGGGCTTAAAGCTTTGATTCTTTCTGCAAAAACGCGTCAATGTAGTTATCCCTGTGTACTGTTTATCTGTGGAGATTTGAGGTTTTCGGGGAGTAAAAAACTCGACTAAATTAAGCAAGCCTGAGAGTGCTGAGAATTGATGATGTTCATTGTCATGTTAGTTATTTCAACTTTGATTTTCTTCCTTAGCCTAGCAAATAGATTATCTTGAGCCGGACTGTACGAGGAACTTGAATTTCATTGCATTCAAGTGTTTGGTGAGTGATTTTTCGAACTTCATAAATTAACACAATAAGTCGTTTAAGCTATTTGATTATTATCTTTGGGTTGTGAATTAATCACAATTACAATTGAAAATTTGTATGGGCTTTTTAGTCATTGTATTTTTACTCGCAAGAGAAATTTTGAAATTTAGTCATTATTCTTTCAACTTTAAATAAAAAGCAATCATTGTTTTAGGATGAATTTACAATATTTTAATCTTAATCACAATTGCATGTAGGGATCCCAATCTAGGCATGTT
Organism: Verbascum thapsus; assembly: GCA_963669365.1. NCBI lineage: Eukaryota > Viridiplantae > Streptophyta > Magnoliopsida > Lamiales > Scrophulariaceae > Verbascum > Verbascum thapsus. The sequence continues at coordinate 18,279,366 of OY770108.1, forward strand.
TGGGTCCATAGGTAATAACTAATAACAATTACATGAAATTTTATGTCACATCGAGTCCAATAAAATCGGTGTATTATATACTATTAAATACAAGAATAAAAATATTTGTCTTTTACATTCAATGATATATATTATTAAATACAAGAATAAAAATATTTGTCTTTTACATTCAATTATATTACATAGGTCCTTTCGACCCAATGCACCATATTTGCTTATTTGTATGGTTTTTCTTCGATTTTTGGCAGTAATTTTGATCTAATGGTGTATGAAGTGAATTATCTAGAAACTTGACAATTGACATACCATTTGTCCATTCGATCCTATCAAGAATCGTTACAATGTAATGCTGATTTCTTTCTTAGTATAAGAATTTTTTTTTTGCTACCAACCACAAATGTTTTAATTTCTTATCTACGTTATGTTCAACTATATCTATATTTTCTTGATAGTAATTAATATGGATAATTAATTCTGTTGTACCTTTCCAAAATTACTTTAGAATCTTTTTTTTTTTTGGTTACAAAGAGAACAAAAGAATCTTTTAAGAATAAAAAATCATTACATAAAATACCATAAATTGCCCTGTTTTCCAAGCAGTTACAAGTTAGAAGTTACAAATATTGTAACTGTAACATTTAGTTGTTAGTTAATTTTGCATGTAACACGAGTCTTTAGTATATGGAATTACTTCTCATAAAATAGAAAAGAATATGAAAAAATAATCGGATCTTCTTTTTTCATCTTGTAACATTTCAACTCTTTCCTTTAATTACCTATCCAAATATTGCAAAGATCTGATTTAAGATAATCATATGATTAAAGGATTAATATCCAATAATCATTTGTTAAACGAGTCAAATTTAAAAACGAACCCAAAACATTATTAAAATGAAGCTCAATTATCTAACTAATCAAGTTATCTCCTAACGAGGCAAATTTTATAAGTATATGAAATTACAACAAATTTAACCCCTTATTTAGAATAAAATTTACGAAGTTTAGTACCTTAGTTACATTTCCAATGCAATATGGCATTTCAAATTTCTTTTATTACCCTTCCATATACAAATGAATAACCGAAAAAAACCGATTGTTCTATTGTAAGAAAGAATATCAAGCAAGAAAAGAGGAAATAAAAATCTTTCCTTTCTCAAATATCGAACAAAATCCCTTCATTTTAAACCCCAAATCCACTATAAATATAGCATAATCACCTCTCAAACCGTACCAAACTTTCACCAATTTGAACAAGAAAAAGCATTCAAAAAACAAAAATCCATGGAGTTTTTGAACACTAACCAAAAAACCCTTCATGTTCTCATGTTCCCTTGGTTGGCTCATGGCCATATTTCTCCATATCTAGAGCTTGCCAAAAGGCTTACAAAGAGAAACTTCATTGTCCATTTATGCTCCACACCTGCAAATTTGAGCTCTATTAAGCACAAAATAGGCGAAAAATTCGCACTTTCGATTCATTTAGTTGAGCTTCATCTTCCCACATTGCCTAATCTTCCTCCTTGCTACCACACCACTAATGGCCTTCCATTAGACCTCATGCCTAAGCTTAAACAAGCCTTTGAAATGTCGAAAACAAACTTTTCTCGTATATTGGCATCCCTAAAACCCGACCTTCTAGTTTACGATTTTCTCCAGCCGTGGGCCCCGTTGATTGCTTCGCGTTTCAACGTACCCGCGGTTGAGTTCATCACTAGTAGCTCCACAATGACTGCTTACATGTTCCACTTCTTCATGAAGCCAAGTGAGGAGTTCCCGTTTGGCTCGATCTTTTATCGCGATTATGAATTCGTTCATCGTGCTAACTTATTGGCCACGAGCGATCGTGTTAGAAAGGACGCGTTTAAGGGCATTGAGAGGTCTTGTGAGATTGTGTTGATAAAGGGTTTTAAGGAGATTGAAGGGAAGTATAATGACTATCTATGTAGTTTATTGGGCAAAAAAGTTGTACAAGTTGGTGCCCTAGTACAAAACCCTAGTAATGATTTTGAGGGTTTGGAGATAATAGAATGGCTTGACAAAAAGGCAAAGAATTCAACTGTTTTTGTGTCCTTTGGTAGTGAGTATTTTCTCACACAAGAGGATATAGAGCAAATTGCATTTGGCTTGGAGCTAAGCAAAGTGAACTTCATATGGGTGATTAGGTTTCCAAAGGGTGAGAAAATCAAACTAGAAGATGTTTTGCCATTAGGGTTTCTTGGTAGGGTGGGTGAGAGGGGGGTGGTGGTGGAGGGGTGGGCCCCACAGGCTAAAATCCTGGGCCACGAGAGTATAGGCGGTTTTGTGAGCCACTGTGGGTGCAGTTCTGTGATGGAGAGTATGAAATTCGGGGTCCCTATAATAGCCATGCCCATGCACCTCGACCAACCGTTGAACGCTAGGCTAGTCGAGGAAATAGGCGTTGGTGTCGAGGTGGTGAGGAGTAGTTTGGGGAAGCTCGAGAAGGATGAGGTGGCGGCGGTGATACGGCGGGTCGTGGTGGCCGAGGGCGGCAATGCGGTGGTTCGGAAGAAAGCAAGAGATATGAGTGTGAGAATTAAGGCTAAAGGGGATGAAGAGATTGATGAAGTTGTTGAAGAGCTTGTGAAGCTTTGCAACAAGAAGAAAATCAATGGATTTCACTAAAAAAAATATTAATTTGAAGGTAGATTATATTATGTTTTTAATTATTTGTGTTTAATTATGTGTGTTTTTTTTTTTTTGGTTTTTTAACACTTTGGAGTGGATACCACTGCTTATAATAATTTGTGAATTGCAGTTGAGTATGGTCTAAGATGCCACCATGTAATTTATGAATTTGCAGTTGGAAATGTAATTAATGAAAAGTAATAATGAAGATTATGCTTTTAATTGATTAAAATTGTTATTGAATGTTGATTAATTCTTGTTTAATTGTATGCTTTGTATATTGCATGATCTTATTAAGTATAATTGTAAAAATAATTATTCAAAAGGAAACATTTCAAGTGATTTAAGAGAAGATTATGATTGGATAAAAATTCACAGTGATCAATAGAGAAAGATTATAAATGTGTGTTTGGAGTAATTTCTAGTTATTTCTACATAGGAATTAGGATAGTTAAAAATATTATTTAGTTTGTTATATCAATATAAAAATATTATTTTTTCCATATTGTTATTAGTATTGATTATCATTAATAACAGATAAAAAATTTATATTGATTGATGCGTAATTTGTCCAAGTTAACATATATAATTATCTAATTAATGTGGATATGTAACGCATGCATATGTAAAAACAGTTTTTCATTAAATTCATCTTTTTAATGATTTATTTTCTGTAACTTATTTTCCTCATCCTAAGTATGCATATATTATTACTTTACAAATTTCACAATATACTTGTGAACACGAGAGTTCTTCATCAAATCAACCGATTCAATTGATATATACATGACACTCATGGTATACATAAATGGTTCATCCATGCCCCAAATATACAACAATTAGTGAACTATATTACTATATAACTAAACATACAAAAATCAATAAAGCTCGAGATAAAAAATGCTCGTCCAAACAAAAAAAAAAAAAGTAATTTTTTTGTTACTTTTTTATGGCTACCAAACATTATATTTAGTTATTTATGTTTATGTGATTATTCTGTGATGAGATTTTTTATTCAAAATAATATTCCAACTTCCATCTAAATGTTTAACACGTGTAATAGTGTAATTCACACGTATACTTATTAAGGATAATTATTTTGTACAAATATTTTGACACGTATTAAACATAATATTCTATTATTTGATTATTCTCTGCAGTCCATTCCTTTGCATCAATGCCACTTCTAAACATTTTCATCATTTCCTAGATTCAGAAGCCAAAGCAATGCATTTTTAACAAAAAACAATATACAAAATCAAAGAAAATATACCCTTTTTCAAGGTATTATTTATTCTCAATTTTATTTATTTTCTTGTGTTTATGAATGACGATGAATGTGTAATATTTATGTGTATAATGTGATTAATATATATATATATATATATGTATATATATATAGGTGATGATCGATCTGAGATGGCTGAAGGGGCATACGTGAAGCTAACCAGAGACCAGAATCCATTACAGGATATCACTCCTGGTGAACTTAATCAACCAATCGATGTTCCATCAGTATATTTCTTTTTCTTGATTTTCATCTTTTATCTTAAATACCCGATAATTTTCTTTTTATATTTTTCTTGTCGTATATTATTACATTATGATATTCGAATGAATTTATGTTTATATATTTTATGGGTTGTTGACGATTGTAATTGTATGTAATTGTATATAATTTGTCACTCTTAGAATAATAAGCATGAATAAGCAACATTGAGATTAAGATCCATTATTAGAGCGAGACGTAGTTTAATCTCAACCGTTCGTTTGTGCTGCCGATTGTTTTTTTTTTTTTACAGCTCAACGGTCCAAGATGCGAACAATGTGGACAAACTTTACCAGCAACCTACGTACCTCCGGCAGACGAAGATTGGACAACCGGGATCTTTGGTTGCACTGAAGATAGAGACAGTTGTAAGAAACTCGACTTTGTCATTTATTACATCATAATGATATACAGATGTGTAACAAGTGTATATATATATATATATATATATATGTAATAGAATGAGCATTTAGTCATATATCTTGAAGCAAGTTTATTACTTCATATATATATATATAGATATAGATGTGTAACAAGTGTATATATACAAATGTGTATATACAGATGTGTAACAAGTGTATATATATAATAAAATGAGCATTTAGTCGTATATCTTGAACCAAACTTGTTCATCTTTTATGGGAATTAATTTTGATTATTGTTTGGTCTAATTCTAGGCTTGACTGGACTATTTTGCCCCTGTGTCCTTTTCGGGCGCAATGTCGCGACTTTGAATGACGATATATCTGAGCAAAGCGCGTGTGTTGCGCATGCAATGTGCATCGAAGGTGGAATTGCACTTGCTGGTGTTACAACATTTATGCATGGTTTAGATCCAGACACGGTGTGCCTTCTAACCGAAGGCTTGTTGTTTGCTTGGTGGGTTTGTGGCATCTATACCGGTATGGGTCGACAATTGTTGCAGAGAAAATGGCACTTAAAGGTATGATAAAATCACAAAGACACCTTTTACGCGAGACTGTATTTATTAAAAACACTCAGAGATTTTTGAGAAAATCACAACGGTGTACGAAGATATATGACACGATTGAGTAATGTTATAGAATCGCCTAACATATGATTTAGATTAATCTCTAAAATATGAAGTTGTTGTGTTATGAATAGGGGCTCAAAATTGAACCAAGCTATTCGATACTGCTCGAGTTTGATTCATGATCAACACGCTCGAGTCAACAATATGTATAAAATATTCAAACTGCTCGAATTTGACTCATGATCAGCTCGATTAACGCTCGATAAACAATCAAACCAAGCTCAAACTCAGTTTTCAAAGCTGGATTGTAATTCAAATAAAGTTTGAGCACCAATGCGTTTGCCTCGACTGACTCATTTACACCCCTAGTTACTAACTTCAAACATCGAATATCCATCTCATTGTCTCGTATTGTCAAAATACGAATTTCACGCCCTTAGGCTAAGAATTCTAGCTCCGTCCCTAATATCCCGCCTTTTCTAGTACTAGTAAGAACAAAGTTGAACACAAAAACCATGATACATGTAATAATGTTGTTGATTTGCAGGATTCACCATGTGATCCATGCTTAGCACACTGCACACTCCACTGGTGTGCCATCTGTCAAGAACATCGAGAAATGAAAAATCATCTGTCTGAAAGCAACACGTCGAGATCCACCGTGACAGAGGCCCCACCTATTCAACAAATGAACACTGCTGAGGATTATGAGCCCTCATCTTCGTCTTCTCAGAAAGGCGATGGACGAAATAACTTGCAGTTACAGCCTGTCTGAACGTTCGTTCTAGCTATGATTCGTAAAAATCGAATCTTTTTTTTTTTTTCAGTCGAAGAGAAATGATAAAAAGTTTTGGACTTTATACTCTGTTATAGCTACTTGTGTTTGATTTTGGCTCTTTTGTTTTGATGTAGAAATAAACATTGTTATTGTTTGGTGTTTTGAGACGAATTTCGATCGATAAAAGGAATTGTTTGTTATTTTTTCGTATTTGGTTCATCGTCTTCTTGTGGGTTGTGTGGTATTGTTGTTTTTTTGTTAAAACTAATGTTTTGTTCGAGTTGACGATAGGGGTGGAAAGTGTGGGAGAGAAAGTTTGAGTACCAAAATTGTGATTTTTAATTATTTAGGGACGAAAAGGCAAATAAAGTTGGTTGAGAATGTTTTCTTTTGTGAATTCTGAACTTTTTTCATTGAATGATTTAAAAAATTTGACGATCATGGAACCAAGTTTAAACACAATTTATTAGATTCTGTAATAATCAACTCAAATATGATTATTTACACCAAGAAATTAATTTTGGTGTACCAATAACATCGAAAGATAAAACAAATTATTTCATTCTCGACTCGAAATCATTTTCTCAAAACTCGTTTGAATTTAATTTGTTAACGTATTAAATGAACAATCTTTTGTGAGCTTTTTAAGATCTAAATTAAATTATTCCAACTTGATAAATTGCATATAATAGTTTCTATATTTAGTTTTTAAATTTTTATCCAAGTTTGCTATCTAATATTTCTTTTTAAACCCCACTCAAAAAAATCAGTTGCACCATTTCTCACTCTCCAGGGTTTTTCCCCAAAACCCTCACCAAAAATGGCAGCTCGCTCAACCCGATCCTCTACTTCGCGCCTACTCTACTCCCTCTGCACCGGCTCAATCACCACCGCACAGCAATCCTCCACCGCCGCTTTACTCACCGGAGCCTTCCACCTCCGCCATTTCTCCGCCGGCAGCGCCGCCGCCGCGCGGTTGAGAGATGAGAAAGATGTATGGTGGAAAGAGTCATTGCAGAAGCTCCGCAACATTGGAATCTCAGCCCACATCGATTCCGGTAAAACGACGCTCACTGAGCGCGTTTTGTATTACACAGGTCGGATCCATGAGATTCATGAGGTCAGAGGAAAGGATGGGGTTGGGGCGAAGATGGATTCAATGGATTTGGAGAGGGAGAAGGGGATTACTATTCAATCTGCTGCCACTTACTGTACTTGGAAGGATTATCAGGTTTTTGATTGAATTGAATTTGACTTAAGTTGCAAGTATAGACTTTAGTTTCCTTAGAAAAGGAGCTATCTTTAACTCTTAGAATGCTATATTTTTACTTTATTATGATTTGTTGTGTTAAAAAGGTAAGTCGGTTTGGGTGTTAAAGGTGACGTTGATTTTGCGTGTTTTTGACAACTGAAGGGGGTGATAGGGGTGATAGGGGCGATATTGGTGGTTTAAAATGGATCAATTATTAAATAGGTGGACGAAGAAGAAACATTTGTTTTCTCATTCCTTGTAGAAGTGTAGGTTTTAACTGGGTCTGTAAGACTGTAGCTATAGTTGTCAAAGAAAGAACGAGTCTTTCAGCTATATTCCTAACTATAGTTCTGTTAGTTGTGAATTAATAAATAGTAAAGACGCTGAGTTTATAGCTGGTAGCTAAGACTCTTAACACTGTTTGTTGGTTTGGTTCCTTATGATGTAAGGATGTGTATCAGGATGCTAGCAAAGCATTCGTCAGGGAGTGAAGTGACTGCATGTATTGGAGCATAGCTATACCCCTCCACGGGGAAGACCTAAAAGGAAATAGTTGAGGATAAATTTTCCTTTGGAACCTTAATATAAGTTGTCCAAATAAATCGGTCTGCAATGTGGTGGTTGTTGTAGCATACTAGTGCATTCAGTTTTTATTGATTTATCTTTATGGCAGGTTAATATAATTGACACGCCAGGTCACGTTGATTTTACCATCGAAGTTGAGAGAGCTTTACGTGTACTTGATGGGGCGATTCTTGTCCTGTGTAGTGTTGGTGGTGTGCAGAGTCAGTCAATCACTGTTGACAGGCAAATGAGAAGATACGAGGTTCCAAGACTTGCTTTTATTAACAAGCTTGACCGAATGGGGGCCGATCCGTGGAAAGTTCTGAATCAGGTTTGTTGGAATTTTTTTGATGCCTGTTACCGTTAATACTCTCAAGGAATTGTTGATTTTAAAAAGGAAACAAAGTCTTCTAGTGTTCAGATTCTGAGATATTGCCATTGCTTAAATGGGGTTAATCTCACTTTTCACGTTTCTGAATCAGATTGGCTGGACTAACCAAAATAAAAGCAAACTATTTAACCTTTTTTTTTGTCTATTTAGTAGAGAAAATTTTGTATGCATCAAAATTAGTCTAACAATACTTTAGCTTGGTTTCGAATTGCCCTGATAAAAAGAAGGTGACTAGTTTCATAATTTAAAGCCATTTGTCTTTCATTTAACGCAGTAATCCGGGAAGGGGGGGTATCCTATAGTTATAGTAAATTAATAAATGATCTATACAAGAGACAGTTGCTTCTTAATCGTAAAATATTGGCCCAAATAGCTATATCAAATAAGAATTGTCTTTATATGATTTCCAACGGAATCAGAAAAGAAATAGATTGGAAAGAATACACCGGAATAATTTAAACGGAGTTCCCCGGAGAATGAACTCCGGGAAGGTGGAGTCTAAATGACTATCAGAAAATAGGCTAAAGTAATCAAAATGAATAAACACGTTCAATAAAAAAAATCTTTTTTTTTTGATTCGTTTTTTTCTTACGACATGAGAATAAAATATGGATTCTGAGATTTGTCGAACAAAACACCAATCCGCGTTTGAGTTCGGATTGGAATTCTGATTCAAAGAGAATAAGCCTATTTAGTTCTGGTTCTAAGACCAGTAGTTCTAGCGGTCGACTCGGTTCTTTCAAATTGTTTTCAAGTAACCTATGCTTCAAGATTTTCTTTTTGTCATCTACTGGATCGTACACAAGTAATTAGTCCTGCGTAACTCTTTGCTGTTTGAATTATATGACCCGAAAGAGCTGAATCCTCTTCTCTCTTTATATAGGCAAGGTCCAAACTTCGACATCACAGTGCTGCTGTGCAGATGCCCGTTGGTTTAGAGGATGACTTTAAGGGTCTTATTGACCTTGTCAATATGAAAGCTTATTTTTTCCATGGTTCCAGTGGGTCTGTTTACTAGCTTATTGCTGATGCCTAGATTGCATATCTTTTCTCAGTAATATTAAATTTATTTTTTGTGTACAGTGAGAAAGTTGTAGCTGAAGATATTCCTGCTGATTTCGAAGCATCAGCTCTAGAAAAGCGGCGTGAACTGGTTGAAGCAGTTTCAGAGGTTGATGATAAGCTTGCTGAAGCATTTCTTAGCGATGAGCCTATCTCAGCGGCAGAACTTGGGGTATGGAAATGATAGTCTAAACACAAATTGTTGACTTAAACCCCCTCATTTAAGCTTTGAGGAATTCTTTCCTTCCTAATAATACACTGGCCAGTGGTCACATAATCTCTCTGGTTTAGATCACATTGCATTTCCTAAATACAAAGTGTAGGGACAAATATGGTACTCTGTAAAAGTTGAAGTATATTTTTCTCTTGGGATCCCAATCTGATTAAAGGGTTTGTTTGATTTGCATGTTTGTTCTATTTTTAGTTGTACTTGTTTTCTTCCTGAAGTTTGAACTATCCTATAGTCTGATTATTTTCTTGAGTTTATTTTGAGTTCATCACTGGCAGTCATAGCACATGTTTGCTCCATGCAATCTACGCATAAAATAAAAGGATAGTTACATTCTGATTCTTTTATCTGCCTTGTTGTGGATCTCTGAATCAAGCCAACATTATGCTTCTAGTCTAGGATACCTTGATAAATAAGATTTGCTGTATTTTTAACCTAGAAGCTGCCTTGAAATAGGCGAATGTTAGAATTATTTAACATGTGATGTAACAGAAGTATGAGAGAATCTTAGTACTTCTATTGTGCTGTGGTAGGTCTGAAATTTTAACCTCTTTGTCTTTCATGGATGTGCCTCTCCGTTTCCCCTGTTTCTAGTTTATGGGCATTCTGTTGCATTGCTTTCCTTCAGTGTTTTATCTTTTATGAACATTAGCCTATGTATTGTCTAATTATATTTTTACGTTTCACAGGAGGCAATCAGAAGGGCTACAATAGCCAGGAAATTCGTGCCCGTGTTCATGGGTAGTGCTTTCAAGAACAAGGTGGGTCCTTGATATTATGCATTATGGGATTAAAAGTTTTTGCCTATCTATTTCAGTGTGTTGCTCTGGACACTTATAGTGATTGAAGACTATTGCTTTCCTTTATTATGTTCATGGTTCTCTTTGTGCAACAAATCATTGGATTAGGAGACAAGTGCCAGATTGGTTTTAGCATTTCTTATCTATGGTGCTGAAACTACTTCGTCAAATTCGAGGAGGAAAAATGCTGAGTATTTACTGCTTAGGAAATGAATCTAAGTATCAGTAAATTGGAGATACTACCATGTTCCTCTTATGCAACAGTATTAAGTATCTGTTACTTTCAACTTGAAATGTTAAATGGTTAAAGAGTTTATGATACTAGATTTTCCAAAATATGGCAAACAATCAGCAACAAATTTTAAGCATTCCATAGTTTAATCAGTATTACTCAAATTTTCCATTCTCCCTTCCCCGCCAAGGTGCATTTGTACATTCTCTTCTGTCCTATTCTTGCCTTCAATGCATTTTCCGGAGGTAAAGTTTATTCCTGGAAACTTTGTGGTTTCAGGGTGTCCAACCACTTCTTGATGGTGTCCTGAGTTATTTGCCTGCCCCAACTGAAGTCAGTAACTTTGCTCTTGACCAGACAAATGATGAGGAAAAGGTTGAGTTTTTTCAAATTTTACTAAATTTCATGTCAATTCTCTTTAGGTAATCAATCTAGGCACTATCTATTGTTGCTTCAAACTTATGCAGGTTGCATTAACTGGAAGTCCAGCTGGTCCACTTGTTGCCTTAGCTTTCAAGTTGGAAGAAGGGAGATTTGGTCAGTTAACATATCTGAGGTATTTAGAGTTTAAGAGTAGAGAATTTTTTAGCTCTTTTTTTGATGTCATCTTACTTTTGGGGATTTCATAAATGGCTTCTTTACTGGAGCTGATTGTTAGTTTGTCGACCAACTTCTGTTTTCTTGTAGAATCTATGAAGGTGTCATCAAGAAGGGTGATTTTATAATTAATGTAAACACAGGCAAGAAGGTTAAGGTAAGCTTGTTATCAAATAGTCGAATGCAGTTTTTATAGTGGAAGAATAATAAGATTATGCTTGAGTTACGGAAAAGTGGATCTTTTTTCTTTTTATTTTTATGTTGTCAGTTGTAATTAAGTTGTGGTCCAACTTACAAAATGTCTGTCCTAGAATGGATGTGAAGTTGTAGCCATCAGGCTAAGTTTTGCAGATCTGATTAAAATAATTTTAACTGTTCTGTAGGTGCCTCGCCTGGTGCGGATGCATTCAAATGAAATGGAGGTCAGTCATATACTCACCCACCTCCCTCCTAAAAAAAATTAAAAGAGAAAAGCAAAAGATCTCTACGTGTTATCTGGTTATGGGAGAAGTTTCTAGATATTTCTGAACCCATGTACTGTGATCTGATGATATATTCAATTTCAAACATGTAATGGTTTCAAAAGAGTATTGGTGCCTTTGTCAGTACACCATTTTTATTCGGATGACATAGTTCCTGTCTATTGTATTCCTTCATAAATGATTACAATTGTACTGGCTTTCTTGTTAAGATGCTTACTTTTTTATAATAATCTTGTACCTTTTTCTTTTTACCCTTCTTTCTACAGGACATTCAACAAGCACATGCAGGACAAATAGTTGCTGTCTTTGGTGTGGATTGTGCTTCCGGTATATATATGAAATACACATTTTCTCGGTCTTAGTTTATAAAGCCCATGTGCTGAATCATGATCGTTTCTTGTCTCATGATCTAACTACTTTTTGTGTATGCTTCTGCTATGTGTTGCCAGGGGATACATTTACTGATGGGTCAGTTAAGTATACTATGACTTCTATGAGTGTGCCTGAGCCAGTTATGTCATTAGCTATATCAGCTGATTCTAAAGATTCTGGTGGGAATGTGAGTGGTTAAATGGAAGTTCTCTTCTGTGTTCTACTATAGTGAGATGATCATTTTTCATTTCTTAAATTTTTAGACCTGCTTATCATTGATTGGCAGTTTTCCAAAGCTCTAAATCGCTTTCAGAAAGAGGACCCCACTTTCCGTGTTGGTTTAGATCCTGAGAGTGGCCAGGTTCGATTTCACATACTTATGTTCCATTTTTGTGCACCATAATTGATGTTAGATGAATTCGTGCTTTGATTGGAACGGTTTACTGAGCAGACGATTATCTCTGGAATGGGAGAGCTTCATTTGGACATATATGTTGAGCGGATGCGAAGAGAGTATAAGGTATTGCCTTTTCCCGATTGTTTACCTATTTAACATTTTATGGGCAAATTACAAAACTAGTCCTATAGGATAAGTCCCTTGCAGTTTTAGACTTTTTATTTACAAAGTTGCAAAATCAGTCCCTCATTATCTATTTTGTATACATAGTCCCAATTGTTGAAAAACAGAAGGAAATGTTAGTCGGATCACGTGTCTTGCATGTGATCAGTACTCAATGTAATAGTTGTCATTAAATGTAGACTAAGAAAGCAAAAACAATGGATCCTATAGAACTGTTTGTGCAACTTAAAAAATTATGGGACAACAATTACAATAGGTACTGTGATATATGACAAATTTGCAGTTTGGCGCCTTTTACCAAATGACAGATTAACGATGTCATGATGTCTCTTAACTTGGTTTGGCGTTATTAAGGTTGGTGCAACTGTTGGCAAGCCTCGTGTCAACTTCAGGGAGACTATTACTCAGCGTGCTGAATTTGATTATCTGCATAAGAAGCAGAGTGGAGGACAAGGTCAATATGGACGAGTTATTGGGTAAGTTTATATTAGTACCATACTGTACACCACCTTTGCTTCAGTTGAATGTTATTTTGTTTAATCTATGGCTCGTGACGAGTTTTCCTGTGTTTAAGTTTAACTGGAATGAATTTTTTTAGCATACTGTACTCACCTTTTCCTCAGTGACTACAGGCTTGCTTGGTCAAATGTTTCGTTATGAGTTTCTTTTTATTTTAGATTAACTGGCATGGATTTAACTTCTTTTCAGATGTGGTGACATTTAGAGTAATGAATATAGCTTCTAGAAATTCTATCTAATTTATTTTCTAATATTGAGGCCTTAATGCTCTTTGAGGTAATGCTGAGCTTTTATTGAAGTCTGTTTTGTTTTGCATCTCCGTGTTTCAAGTATAGGTTTTATAAGTATGTTTTTGTTGCAAATCACCAGTGTGCTAACATTTAACCTCAATTAGTGGTACCAAGAAGAGATGTTTACACTTATGATAACACTTATGGAGATTCTAACCATATCATTAGGGACTTATATTTGATAACACCCGCTTCCTAGCTTGTGAGTTGTGCCTTCATATCTGCACAAGTTTTAGAAAGCATTATTTATATCTAGACAATTGGGACTGTGTTTTATTTTCTTCCATTTGCTTTCATTAAACAAATTAAAATCGTTTCTCTTTCTGACAGGTATGTGGAACCCCTTCCTCCAGGCTCAGATACTAAATTTGAATTCGACAACCAACTTGTGGGACAAGCTGTCCCTTCAAATTTTGTTCCAGCAATTGAAAAAGGTTTTAAAGAAGCTGCCAACTCGTAAGTGTTCATTTGTTTTTTCCATTTTACGTAATTGTCCATAGTTTTGATAGCTTTTGTAAGAAATACCTGGCTCGGTCTGGCTCTTTCAGTTGATTGACGAAAAACCCGAACAAGTTTTGTAGAGTAAACCACCAGAGAATATTTGTTTCTTTCTCATTAAAACATCCTATTCTTAAGAAAATTCGTTTGAACACGGATATGCTTGTATTTGCAGGGGTTCGCTTATTGGCCATCCTGTTGAAAATATCCGTGTTTGCTTGACCGATGGAGTAGCCCATGCTGTGGATTCAAGTGAACTTGCTTTTAAGTTAGCCTCAATATATGCCTTCAGACAGGTGCTTCTTTCTTTCTGCAAAAACTAACAATATAAGTCTATTTGCTTTTGTTTTGCTGTTTTCATGAAATAATCTTCATTTGGTTTACATTATTTTGTTTTTATGGTACAGTGCTATACAGCTGCAAAACCTGTTATAATGGAACCTCTTATGTTGGTGGAGTTAAAGTTCCCCACAGAATTTCAGGGCCCCGTTACCGGTGATATTAACAAGTTAGTGCTAAAGTGGCATTTTTCTGTTTTCAGTTCTATGAGTGTAATATGCTTTTGTTTGACTTGTTCTATTATGATTATGACAGGAGGAAAGGCATGATTGTTGGTAATGACCAGGAAGGAGATGACTGTGTAATAACTGCACATGTACGTACATCGTAAACTCTAGATATTGCTTGTGGATGTTTGCTATACATTTTCGACATCTCTTTTGGCAGTTACTATTATATAATTATTATTATTATTATGTTTTTTTAATTGTCATCAACTTATTTGATCAGATTTTTCTAATGGTCTTTTCTTTTACATAGGTTTATTTATTCCTTTAGATGTTTTGTAGTATATCATATTCATTTCCCTTTAGATGGGATACTTTGGTAAATATAATGGAATTGATATGGTTCTAGTAAAACTTGAAGGTACAATTGGATGTGCAATAGAACATGTAATTACTTGATAATGTTGCAGTCTTAATCGGCAACATAACTATATGTAATTAATAGCCTCTATACTTCAGGAGACTATTTATGTGCTATATTTGACATTTTATTTCCTTCTTTTCTCCCATAAAAAGGAAACATATTGAATAGACTGTACGATTTTCTTTTGAGTGGTTGTTTGCCTAAGGTTGGTTTTATGAAAGAGATTTTTGATTGTTTAAATATAAATGAAATTTACTCCTCTTGATAATAGTCAACACATTAAAATTGTTAAACTTCTTGTTAAAAGGGAAACACGGGTCTTTGTTATTTTTTTATTTTCTAATGATAGACTTAGGTGTATACACAATACATGAATCTGCAATTTTGTGTGTGTTTAAGAGTGAATCATATTGGTAATGCAAAGTTCAATTTGGTTGGTTACTAATATGACTTACCAAATTTTTCCTCTTTTGTAGGTGCCTCTCAACAATATGTTTGGTTATTCGACTGCCCTTCGTTCAATGACACAGGTAAAAATAATGGATTATTTATATTAGAATCTTAAATCATGAAATCACGGTTCAAATAAATGTCATTCGACATAACTTTGTTCTATTTTTGCAGGGGAAAGGTGAATTCACAATGGAATATTTAGAGCACTCACAAGTTTCTCAGGATGTTCAGACACAATTAGTTAATACATACAAAGCTACAAAGTCGGGCGATTAGTTGATTCGTGTCTGAAGTTTCATTTATGGATTATTTTTTTTTCACACTTATTTAGGTAATAGTTCATATTTATTGAGGCCAAGAAAGATGTTCATTTGATTTTGCAGAGCTTGGAATAAGACATAAGTTATATTTACATATATGAATAATGAGAGTCCCTTGTGCTGAACTCTTGAGAGCTTTGTATTATTGGAATAGGAGAAAAATATAGTCAATAGATCAGACTTCAGAGCTCATTTTTGTGGTGAAATTTTGGATGTATTGATATTTGAAATTTCAAAGTAAGAAATTGGTTAATGTCAATGATAACTATGTAAATGTTATCTTATTCTACAAGATTTTTGTATTCCAAAAAATCTAGTGACTATTTTGCAGTACAATCAATTGCCCCAAGCCAGTGAGATCAAGAAAAACAGAAGCTAAAAAATATTGTGCAGAATTTTGTCCTTAGTCGAAAGGGCAACACCTAATGCTATGTGAATGCTTCTCGTTGCTTGACGGGAAGGTCCAGATCAGGCTCAAGTGCAGATAAACGAGCAAAATATCGATCCACCATGTCTTGAGATACATGTTCTAAGCTTGGAGGGTCCCACTGCAATTTCGATCAATAGATATATCAAATACGATGTTTTGGTCCGTTTTCTCAAAATACATGTACAATGGTAATAGTCAAGAACAGGATTCTAAGAATGATGTGCTTATTTCGGAGTCATTAAGGGTGTGTTTGGATCAGTGATTTGGATTTGGATTTGGGGAGAGGATTTGGAAGAAGGATTTGAAATCACACTAAAATGAAGTCATTTGAAATACACCATAGTTATGGAGAAAATAACTCAAAGTGAATGCCAAAGAATTTAAAATCCATTATAATTTGGATATATCCAAACAAACTTAATGGATTTGTTGACGAATTTGAAATCCATAGATTAATCCTTCAATCCAAACACACAATAGTAGTTGGGCAATAAGGGGATAACCATTAGTGTCAATTTACCTTGGGGGCGAAATCTTTACCCACAAGCTTTGCTCGAACACCCTAACAAAGGAAGATGACAAACTTAGTTCATGATATTCATGAACCAACGGTTAAGATCGTGTGATTGAAATCCAGAAATTAACATTTATACCTCACGAAAGTCGCCAGTTATCTGCCCTGAGATCCCTTGAAGGGACATTCTATACTCGCGAATAAGGCACTGATCAAGCGTTTGAAACCTACCTTCTCGTATCTGGATCAGCCATAAATGCAAAATTCATTCACAATTTCAAATATATATACATATATATATATATATGTGTATATATCATAGCCACTGAGTAGAATGTTGAAGGGACTTACAGATCTTAAGGAAACCTTCAAGCTCAATGGTGCAGCTTCTTTAAGTTTGTTCAAAGTTGACTCACAAAACGGATTGTTTGTATTTGAAGCCTCGCATTCCTATAGAATTTTATAGCTCGGAAATAGTCAAAATAGTCAAAATATTTTCAGCACATGTCAAAAATGATTGTCTTATCCGAAACTTATCTATACGGCTAATTGACAAACATGATTAGAGACATTGTCCCAAACTTGTAAAACTTAAGTAATCACGGTATGCTTACCAAAGAGTCAATAATTTCTTCGACTGTGTCATGGCTGAAACATTTGTCTATTAACTCAATCCTAAACCAATCAAATAGCATGATAGAAAATAAATTAATAAACCACCAATGTGAAAAACAAAAACTAGAATATAAAGATGGGATAAAACTGCAAAGATAGTACCTTTGAATAACACTAGTTTGATCTGGATATACGGTATCTCCATGGCTTCCTAAACAAGTTTCAATGACAGAAGGATCATCAGTAACCAAGTTCCCAAGTTGTTCTTCAACCAAAGGAAGTTTCTGCAAGGATGAATATTACATTGAAATTATACTAAAACTGCATGAAATATTTGAAAAAAGATCAAAATATTTAAAGAAGAAAAAAAGAGACCGTAATAAGTGAAAAGTGTGTAGCAAGCCCACAAGATAGCATTTCTGCCCCATTAAGTTTGTCGCCTGTCAACGCCAGGTACTCTCCTGGGAACAAATCATAGCTAAATGAAACTAATATTTTTTATATGAAATAAATTACACACATAATCATAATATAAATAACTAACTCAATTATTCAACATATTATATATCGTCCTATCACTATTGATTCGACACATTATACAAATTTCAAGAAATTTTTAAAAACATGAACAAACACAACATACATCACATTTCCCGATATATATTTCAAATCTCAACTCAAGAACATAAACAAACATAGCCTCAGCTTCTTTGATGATTCTGCATCAAACTGTTCATAAATGAATTTAAGAACAATATAACATTCTACTTTTGATTTCAAATGAACATATAATAAATTTACCCAAATAGCCAGGAAGATGGGAGAGGTAAAAGGATGCCCCAGCATCTGGGTGGAAACCAATTAACGTCTCTGGTGTGGCAAAAATCTGCAGTATATTACATAAGAAAAAAAAATAGTATACAAATTACTTAAACTGATAGTAGAAATATCAATTAATATCTCAAGATGTTTATATGAAAGTAAAAAAAAATGAAATAAATTAGATTTTATTGTCTATTATCGTACAGTTTTATCAGTTGCAACACGAAATGTGCCTGGGATTGAAATTCCAGCCCCACCACCCATAGTAATCCCATTTAACAGAGCTACCTGCATGAATAAATAGTAAATATTAATATCAAATAACCAATCAACAAAGAATGAGTATATAAAAAGAATGCTGACAAAAAATGATAGCAATGATAATCCTATTGACCAGAGAAGTGAGTTTGTTGCACTAGAAATTTAGCTTATGTTCTTGAAAACCCGACGCAAATAAGTAATACTCACATGTGGCTTCATATAAGTACCAAGAAAATATATAAAACTATATATTGTCCAGAAGAATTCTTTGCACTCTTCGATATTCCCTGCATGAATTGAAATAGAACTTATATAAATTAGATAAATGGACTAAGAGAAAAGCAATGACAGTGAAGGGATATTTCATTCTAATGTATAATAATAAAGTTTGATTGTTCATTGTATACTTAATCACAGCTTGATAATCTACGCTTTACTTGAGCTTGAAGGATATTATATAACGTTACGTATAGAATGAAATCTGATAGCAAGAAAACTCTATCATAGGGATAATAAATTATCTTATGGTCAATACAAACTACACTTGGAGCATGTTATATATATTTGCTCTTACCAATAAAATTTGATCTACCAATACACCACCATCAGTCTCCATAAGCCTACTAAGTGTTCACATATTACTAAAAACATGTTTAACATCTTTGAAATTTGCAATTAAGAAATATTTCCTACAATATAAATGCTTATATACATACATATGTGGATGTCTCTATGTGAATGGGTGCATGTATCTATGTGAAGATAGATAAAGATAGAGATGAATAGAGAGAAATGGAGAAAGAGATATCTGTTAAAACCTTCTTTTATCAGATTATAGAGAGAAACAATATCTCCACCAGCTGAAAAAGCCCTGCCTCCACCCTTCATAAATTTCAAACCACATGTTAGTTACTTCTCTTCCTCTTTAATTTATTCAGCGAAAAAGTATACCTTCGAAACTACAAACCCAATATCAGGATCATCTTCCCATTTTTTGTACAACTTCTGAAGCCTGGCAACCTGTAATGTATCACAGGTTTAAGTTTATGTAAATAAGAAGCCAAAACTAGTAAACATAAAAGTAATTGAGCCAAATTTACACAATCTTCCCAAGCCAACTATTAAGCAAGATCAAAATAGCAATTCAATTAGTAAATTTCACAATCTAGGCCAAATCAACACTGGAAACAATTTAAAGACAGACACTTGCAGGAGGGTACAGTATAACCCAAATTCGCCAAAAACACACAGATGAAGCATAAAAACACAGACAGGCAAATAAGCAAACACTTGGTAAGCATAGTTAAGTACAGATAAAAAAAACCAACCATAGAGGTGTTAAGAGCGTTGAGAGAAGAGGGTCTGTTGAGAATTGCCGTTCGTGAATTAGCTTTGCCCTCCACAGTTACCTGAAAACATTCATTCAATGCTTTAAAAATGGGATTTTTTTCGTCAAAAAGGAATTAAAAAATGAAAGAAAATTAACATAAGCTACCAAATTATCAGAATCATCAATAAGGGGGTTGCCGGAGAGAGATGTAAGGCGTCTGTAGCCATCACAATTGGGTTTCTTGTGAGATAAAAATCGTAGGAAAAGCAATGCAGATTTACAGCTTCGCATGCTTCTCAAATTTTTCCGGTGAATTTTCACTCTTTGATCAGAAAATTTGGAGCTTTGTTTTGAACTTTTGGAGTTTTACTCAGCTACTCGATTTGATTTCGTTCAAGTTTAGTTCTTTAATATATTTAATTAATTGGATTTCAACAAATTTTTATATTTGATTGGTCTTAAAATTGATTCAATTATTAAAAATATAAAATATAAAAAATAAAGTACTTAAATTCGATTAATGTTTTAATTTCACTTTATTTAACAATCAAAGAAGTTTAAATATTAATTTTAAAATTTGACGATAATTAAATACATACACCCGTCCATTAATTAAAATTGGCAATTATGAAATATTTAGGCTAAAGTGCACTTCACCCCTCAAAAAACTTGGATTTTGCACTATACCCCCTAAAAACACAAAAAAGAGACACCACCCCTTCAAAATTTGATATATGCATCACTTTGCCCCAATTACTATTTTTCGGCCAAATCTTGATCGGAAATCATTTAAATCATCATTTTAGTCAATGGCATAATCATCTTTACTATTTTTTCGTGATTCTCTCACATGCCCGGATTTTTTCCATGGGTTTGCCTTGGTATCATGTACATACCGTCGTATTGAATAATCTCGGGCGGTTGCTTTCCGTTCATATAATGCATACAACTCTGGTAGCTGGTTGGGCGGGATCAATCGCTCTGTATAAATTAGCATTTTTTGATCCTTCTGATCTTGTTCTTGATCCAATATGGAGACAGAGTATGTTCGTTATACCCTTCATAACTCGTTTAGGAATAACTAATTCATGGAGAGGTTGACGCTAACCAATACGGATATTTGGAGTTACGAAGGTGATTTCAAATCCGGGCATGTGAAAAAATCACGAAAAAATATTAAAGACAATTATGCCCTTGACGAAAATGATGATTTAAATGATTTCCGATCAAGAATCGATCGAAAAATAGTAATTGGGGCAAAGTGATGCATGTATCAAATTTTTAAGGGGTGATCTCTTTTTTGTGTTTCTAGGGGGCATAATGCAAAATCCAAGTTTTTTGAGGGGGTGAAGTGCACTTTACCCAAATATTTACAATGATACCCTATTGACGAGAGAATAATTTAGTTTTTTAAGGTTAAATTATAATTTAATTTAAAGGGCAATTTAATTTATTTACAATAAAATAAATAAATTTATCTATTTTTTAATATAAGTCTATATTTAAATAAACACGGCTATACTCGGAGAAGACAATACCTTAATTACAAATAAATTAGGGTTAGGGTTTTGAATTGCAAATAATTTCAGATCAGTGGGCAAGAGAAAACGGAAACTCACCGAAACTGGCTTGGCATTGATTGAGAGGAAGGTTTCAACTTTTTGGAGCAAGCAAAGTTGTATTTTTACTATAAGATTAAATAATAGCACATTCAACCCAATTTTTCCATGGACGAGAGTATGAAACAGTTCCAGCAGGAACTCGTGGAGATTGAGATTGAAGCCGAAAATCTTTTATTGGCTCGGCATGAGGTGATTAGAACAAATATTGGATGTTAGATTGCATTTTCTGCGTTTATTCTATAATTTATGATAATTTTGGGTGCAGTTGGTTGAGATTGATAGAACGAGGAATGGAAACAGGGAAGCTTTAACAGCTCTAAGAAAGAGGTCTAGAACTACAAAAACTAGTGTCCCTACGCCTTTCGAGTCGCTAATGAGGGATATTGATTCGAGGCCCCTTGTAAAAGAGGTCTGTGCTACTTGTGGTGATCATGATTCAAGGGAGAAAACATGGTTAATGTTCCCCGGAACTGATGTCTTTGCAACCATACCATTTCATGCTGCTCATACCATTTTAGAGAAAGGTAGTTTTTTTTTTTTAAAAATGGCTGTGTGGGATGTGGTTGAAGTGTTATATCTCTTGAAATTGCATTTAGGAGTAGGGTTTTTATTGTCTTTTCCTTTTGGATCTATGCCAAATACTATAATGCGGTTGTTCTAATTAGTCTATTTCGGTTTAAGTTTTTTAATACTCGGTTTCAATATCCAGCATGTGAATTTAGATGATGAATGATGATAGCTTGCTAGGGAATAATGATGGCTTCTGATACTAATCTTTGAATGGCCATAGAGTTATAATATGGAGAAATAGATTCACAAGATTAATAGGATTAAGTCAACTTGTGTTAATTCATAAGGTTGTGTTAATTCATAAAATAAGGTTAGTGTTTGCTTTCAACTTGTTGGCATATGGATTCTCTAACATGAATGTAATGGTCTTGATGCAATTAAATTTCAAATTCAAAGTTATGCTTTTTGGACCCAACTTGGGTTGCTCTACTTATTCACGCTTGTTTAATTTTGAGTTCCATGAATAAGATTGCAACAGTTTTGACCAAGTGTGCTTGATGCTTATCTGCCAAAACATATTGTATGAAAATATCCATACTGTCTTAGATGCACATTAAGATTTGGAAATAGCACAAAGGAACAGAATATATTTGGAATCTGATCTTGTGAATATGTACACTAGAGCTTTCTCTCAAATGACTGCACATAGATAAGTGTTTGCGGCCACCAGTAGATTAAAGAGTCCACCTGAAAAACTGATATTTTGATGTGATTTGTGGGGAGTGCTTTTAACGTTCTACCTAATTTTTGTTGAAAAAGCATCTTAATAACTATTTATGAAACGTGCACGAAGCGAATACCAAACAATGCGAATGTAAGATAGCTATAAGCCCATAACTCAATAAGGTGTTTCTGGTGCGTTTTAAGAACTTAACACAACTGTTAGGTGTAGAAAAACTGATGATGAGGTAGTGAAATTTTGAATCCGTTATATAATGCTCTGTAAATGTTTTCCCTTTTGACATCCAAATGATTTAAAATAATCACGTACTCGTACTTTTGAAGCTGATCTTACATTAATATGACCATTAGGTGGGTTTTTGTCCATTTTTTGCTAATAGATGATATTAAATATTATACAGATCAAGCGCGCCTTGATTTTGATTCTAAGAAACTCCAAAGCTATGTGAAAGAGAAATCCTTATTGATTTCTGAGAAAGGTGTTCTTGCTGACAAGATCAGTCCGGGCGTGCTAAGATCTATGGTGTCCTTATCTGACAAACCAAAGTAAGTCTTACTCTGCTGAAGAAAACCTTTATGCTAAATCAAGGATTTGATAACTAGAATGAGAAGATGACCATGAATAGAAGTGATTGAAACTATTTTTCTTAGTCTTAAATCTTAATCCACATTCTAAACATAGCCTTAGCATCTCAGTGGGAAGCTTATTTTTGTGTATGTATTTGAACTAAATTACATTTTTCTGTTGGTTGTTTCATTCAGGATTGAGGAGAAAGATTGATCGAGTGATATTAATTGTTATTTAATGGGGTATGTTGATATGATTTAATCTATGAGTTTCTCTTTCCTTTGAATTTTCTTATCCAACATGAGTTCAGTCCTTTGTGTGCAAATTTACTCTTATCCAACATGAGTTTAGTCCCAATCTCATTATATTCACAACCATCACGTGGGATGGTTCTGAGCTCATATGCAGTGATCAATTCAATAAGGTGCTCTATGGAGTGTGACAAAGTATGGTAGTTCATATGTGTGTATAACATTGTTTCAAAAATTCGTCGCTCTTTATGTTGAAGAGAGATGAAGTAGGAAGTTTGGAAATCAAATCATATTAGGTTGCATTTCAATTGGAGGATTACAGATTAAGAATTTCTATTACCATGACAACAAATCATTCGCACTAGTTTGAATAATTTGAAATTACTAAATATTTTCATATCCTTTAGTAAACGGAGTTATTTTTCAATCATTATGATGCGTTTGAAATACACTCAATTCAAACGTAACCATAGTAAAAGGCAAAAAGGTGAAGGAATTGCCTCCTCTTAGAAACAGGAACTTTTGTTTCATCCAATTTCATTCATATTTCTTCGCTCTCGAAAGTGAAGGCCCACCCCCACCCCACCCCACCCCACACCCACAACCCACCCACCACGACCTCAGCGATTCTTATTACAAGAAACAAGTTTCTTAATTTGTCTGTGAAAGCAATTGCTCTGGAAAAAAAAGCATGACTGAGTTGTTTTTGAATGATTAGATTATTCAATGCTGCATGAATATCAAACAAGCTGTGGAATGTGAAAGATGGAGATTAAAGAAACTTTGGCTTATTGCAAGAGCTGATGATGAGGTTAGCTTTTGTCGATGCAGTATGTAGTCTTGTCTTAACATCGATAATAGTATACTCTTTGGTCGTAATGTAATGTATTGGAGCAAATTCACTTTTAATTTCATGTGTGATAAGTCCTGTTTTTACTGCTTACTATATATGAGTCGGGTTTGTCAAGAAATCGAATGATTCTTAAGGAGTTTTTAGACGCGATATGATTTCCATCCATAATGGTTGCAATCCAAGATAATATCGACATGCGCCTTTATAAACTTCTCGAATTAGTGTTCATGTCATGGGATTTGTTGATTATTTAGAGACTTTTTATGTTCGTGAAGATCAATTTGAATAATACGTAACAAGTGATTCTTGTTATTCATCGTGTCTGGGTTAGAAACCAAAGATTGTGAACAGAGGCACCGCCCCATCCAAAAAAAAATAAAAAATAATGATATATGTATATTTTTAAAAATTTATTGTAAGTAAATGTTCTCGTATTTTTGTCACACCCACTTTTAATTTATGATTTCGTCATGATATAATAATTTGATAGATAAGAAATATTATATAATTAATTTCTTGGTACTCATTTCAAATTTGAAGGAATATTTGTAGTTGGAATTATGTTATCTTAATGTTATGCGTGTATGCTTGAAACACTTGATGGACAACAAAAATCAAAATACCATGATGTTCCATAAACGGGATACAAAGAAGAAGAAAAGGTTCTTTTGGGTTGATCGAATATTTCCATCTTTTGAACCTAATTATTCTGAATAATAGTATTGATATTTTAATTCAATAAATATTTCCATGAAGTAAAAATAATAAAGGGTTATCAAACCACATTGTATATTTATTTTTTCTTCTAAAAAGTGAAAGAAACACAAATTACTATCTTGTATTGATGTACGTTTAAGTTATTCGTTTTGTTTTTATATTACATTAAACATTTAAAATGTGTTAACATGTGCCAAAAAAAAAAGTTCCCAATGAGAAGGAAAAATGATACATGAATAAATAAATTATAAAATATTTTTATGACTAACTCTCCAAAGTTGGCTAAATTGCAATAGTTTCTCCATGGTTTTGATGATCGCTAAGAGAGCATATATATAATTAAAATATTAAAAATACATATTGCAACTATTATGTATAAAAAAGTTGGCATTGTCATGTAATAAAATCTTTTTGTAATATAAATTAATATAAATCCAATTTCAAAATCAATGGATAATTTTGTATTAACTTATCTCTACGAAACAATTATTTTTAATTTATTTCAATTATTTATGTTAAATTTTTTATAATACAATTTAGGTTGTCAATTATATCGTGGGCCATAAATTGAGGTGTGTCAGTGCGGCGAACATGATTCATATTGGGAGGCATAAAATTGACAATTATCTAAAATCAATGTATTATCTGTCATTAATTTCATGATTAGGGTTATTAGATGTTGACAAGATATAATTTGTTGCTCAACCCAAACTATATTAGTTTTGTTAATGTGTCAGTTCAATTAACAAAGCCACATTCAAGCATAATCACATTTTCTTTTTGTCTCATGGATTTGAAAAATGATTTGATGGCCAATTTTATAAATTAAATTTGATGAAATCGATATGTTATATATTAATAAATTAGGTTCAAATTCAAATAAGAGGTGTTATTACACTTGTAATATGATTAATTGAACATCGTAAAATCCGAACAAGGGTTTTTTCGAATTAGTTTTCTAATTCTTATTTCATTTAAAAATCTAAAAAGAAAAAGATACAATTACAATAGAAAATGGTACTTATTGAAAGGGATAATGGTCAAATAAAACATTATTTCGAGTAAAATCATACTTGTCGCGCAATAAATTTTTGGCCTATTCGGGTCAAGATTTTTACGTGTGTTTTATGTATTATGTTATATATGATTCAAGTTGACTATGGCTAGGAAAAGGACTTCAATATAAATAATTAAAGCATAAATCTCCAATATATTTTTTATGGCATTTTTGAAATTGTAACCTAGTTTGTGGAAAAAAAAAAAAAATTGGCCTAATTAAGAGCTTAGAAAAACATGAATATGACTTTTCAAAGAATTTTCATGTGGGAAGTTTATTAGATTTCAATTTTGTTGTTATATAAACAGGTAATTATTGAATAGCCATGATTGTGCTCAAATTTAATAAGGTAGGACTATGAACATGTGCAATAAGTTGATTTCAAACTGACAAATTGTTCATTTTCAATAAATAATAGTTGTTTGAAAAGTTAATAAATTATTTGAGCGATTTTGGGACTCAAAAACTCAATAGCTATATATAGTTTACGTATATAATTTACAATTTCTAAATATATTATATGCAAATTATAGTATATCCCAAAATCCCTAGGCTTTTCGAGTTGGTCATGTCCTAGCCAAATTTTTCGAAAAAATAAATTGCATTTATCATGTTATTAATATGCAGTTCAACAAAGTTATGCATGCCATATTATTAAATAAAATCTTAACAACCCAAATTATATATAGCTCAAGAACATGCAAATATATATGAGGAAAAGTCAATAAGAGATACACTTCAAAAAACATATAATAAACGTAATAATTACTACAACAATCTCTATAATTTTTTAAATTATTATTTTGATTCATAATATTTCTCGAATTAAATAAATGCAATTGAATGAATGGGGGTCACTTTGAATATTAATGTTCATGTGACATATAAAACTAGGTAGCAAAAAAATAGGAGAGGCCAAATAAATGTGAATTTTTCTAGGTCATTTTAATATTTAAAGGAATATATATATATATATATATATATATATTATTGATATTGTGGACAAAAAATGAATAATATATCAATTAAAATGTGTCAAATTATCTACCACAAAAAATGTATGTCCCTATCTCTCTGGCTTTTCTATTCATTCTACTTACCAACAGACAGCCCCTTCCAGACCCGCTCTTACTAACCCGGACCCGTTTTTAAACTTGAATATTGAATATTAAATCAACCGACGATTGAGAAATTTGTATGAATGAGTTTTATTTTCTAAGTAAATTTAGACATATATAAATTAAATCCATCAATTAAGGCGTCTTAAAAAATATAAAATAAAACTTATTTCGTTTCATAATTTATTTTGTGTGAGGATATGTAATTTTTTTAATGCAAATGTTAAAATTACTGACGGATAAATGTATTTTAATTATTTGATGATCTGCCTAATAGAAATAATAAAAATTTTGATTTTTTAAAGAAATGCCAATTAATAAATCCATTTCCCAATAAAATTTAAGATTTTTAAGAAAATATTGATTGTATCATTTCTTTTAAATAGATTTAAGAGATGCCAAACATACACAATTTAATTATAAAAAATTGAGAAAGTGAAAATTAGGAAATTAATTACTTCGAGACCTACTAACCCTATTCTTTATTATATTATTATACTGAGATATCAATAATTGATCAATGCAATTAGATATCATTACACATAGATATCAATTATTGATCAATATAACCATCAATAGCTAATTATTAATTATTTAATTAAAATTTCCAATCCTTTTAATATAGCTATGTCCAATAAGTGAACGTGAGGGCTCAAATCATACAATTGGTAGCTCTTGGGGTTTAATTCCATAAGAATTAGGGATTTATTTATTCTATTTTGTAGCATTTTCTTCGTATTAAATGTATGCAATATTTTCACTATTAAATTACCAATTATAATTAATTAAGCTTTGATACGTTATGTATTGAATAAATGGATAATAAAAACATTTCTTACTTGTAATCACATTGGCATATTTCAATAAATTATGTTATTAGTATATATATATAATTTTAATAGAGTTTATGTGTTTTAGAAATCTGAAGTTGTTAAAAATGAATCAACTTCCATAAACTCGATATAATCTTCGGTCGACGTCTCACATAAAAAATTGAAGCCATTTATTTAGGACATGTCTATTATCTATAATCATTTTTTTTATTTAAATATCAATTAATAA
This sequence comes from Verbascum thapsus, assembly GCA_963669365.1. Classification (NCBI taxonomy): domain Eukaryota; kingdom Viridiplantae; phylum Streptophyta; class Magnoliopsida; order Lamiales; family Scrophulariaceae; genus Verbascum; species Verbascum thapsus. Next base: position 18,307,375 of record OY770108.1, read on the forward strand.
ATAAATATTAGTAGATATACTTTAGTAATTAATTAATTTTTAAACCAAATTAACTAAATAAAAATACTTTGGGAAGTCTTTTATTCTTCAATGACTTGGGTAGACATTCCGTACACACATATAGTCAACGTACTGTCAGCCTTTTCCCACCAAATGCCACCACATTCTGCAGTATCACCTTCCTAATATCTCACGCGCATCCCTTTCACTAATCCCCGCCGTCAGATTATCAAAATCCGCATCAAATGACTAAGCGTGAGATGAAAACATTGCAAGGTGCGAGTGGGTATGCAACATTTTCCTTACTGTTCATCACAAGGGGACAAAAATACATCGTACGTTCGTATCGCCTTTGTGTCTTGTAATTGATCCATTACAAATTATCAAGAAATTTTATAACACTTTTTAATTTTTATTATTATCAATCTGATATACATTATTATTGATAAACAAAATGTGATATACATTATTGGATTAAAATAATAAAAAATACTTTTATTCTTTGCATAAAATAATGTATGATTTATTAACTTTATTAAACTCAATGTGTAATAATATCACCCGAATTCCTACACTCAGCATAGTACATAAACGAGTAATTCTATCAAAAATCATTAAACAAAATAATAGGATCGTAAAAAAATATTCATCTACATTCAATAATGTTGAATGGGTATTTCACGTTTAAATTCATTTACATAAATTGTCACATAATCCACCAATTTTGAATGGATTTAAATGCAATAACCAATAGGAGTGCACTTGGTGAAAGTATGTATTGTTGTTGTCAAACCAGCAAAAAGGTTTAAGTGAAGGTCATAATGCAATTATTACAACTTTTTCTATGTATGAGATAAAGAACATACATATCTTAGTGTAACACTCATTATCCCATGTAGGTCCTAAAGAATTTGTCCCAATTTATACATAGAAAAATAATATATTTTTTTAATAATCATACAAAATACTCAAATATTATATCTATTTTCTATTTTGCAAAATTATATTATAATGTTACAAAAATATCATCACTAGATCACAAATTGTGTGAAATACTTCAAATTTTGTATTAGATATGGTAATCAAAGTTTTCTCTTTTTCCTCTTTATTTTCAGATCGTTAAAAAATATTTTGAAAATATCTGTATCTAATATGAAAATAACATAATGTGATATTGCAATGAGTCCTCAAATATTCATACATCATAATCGACAAACAAAATTCGAAATTAACACAACGCGTTAGCTCTCATATGACATAAAATTGTAGTTATCAAAGTTCTGTCAATATCATTGAAGTCACAAAGTTGAGACTTAGATCCAATAATTTAATTTGCAATAAAATTGTCCTTGGTCCAAGACCGACATAAAAATTTATTTATTACTCCTTTTCATGATAATTTCTTTTATTAAACATACTCCTTGATTGAAAATATCAAGCTTCAATAGGGTTAATTTTCACTTGGCCCTCAAATATGTTCATGTGACACTTTGTCTCCTCATAATATGGAACTATAAAGGAGATAGTATTTTATATATATATATATATATATATATATACATATATTAAATATTGTAGGGGCTTTTTTTCAATTTCATGAATTACCAAAAGGAATTGATTGTCAATATATAATTTGGGCAAATCGTAAATGCAAGTGAAACTCACCTTTATTTAAAACGGCAATAAGTTTGATACGTCTTCAATTCGAGTAGAAGACAATACTCCAGAATAATTTAGAGAGAAGAGATAAAAACTAAAATTTAACAAAAAAAACTTTTTCATTCAATCATAATCATCAAATAAAAACATTAATCCTAACATCTATAAATAGTGAAAGACTCCTAATTAAAATAGAATACTAAACAAACTAAAAATCCTAACAAACAAAATAAAGATCCTAATAAATTAAATAACTAAATCACTAGGTCTCTTAATAAACCTAGTTAAACAAGGACTCAAATTAAAATATAATAATTAAATATTAACTAATTAATTCCTATCAAAGTTACATTATGAATATATATTACTCTAAATAGTAAGAGCTCAATATCATAAATTAAAAGAGCTTGAATAAATGATAAAGAGTATAATAATTAGTTTCAAAATATTTAATATCATCACATAATACTTTTTATTTAAAAATATACATACATTGTTAATAGGGGAGTGAAGTCAATTAATTTCAAAAATCAAAACCCTAATCATAAATTCTTCTTACATAGTTCTTATATTTTGTAATAAAAAAAATCCACCAATCATATATAGTCTTATACAACCTTAAATATATTTTTGTTCCTATTTTAATTAGTAGTGGGAAAATGTGAATGAGAGCTGGAAATTTGTTGTCTTTTTTCCTTTTTGAGAAATAATTATTTTTGTCAATTCTCTTGTCTTAAATTTTCTCTAAATTTTCCATATCATTGAGTTTTAAATTCAACATTGAGTCATTGACTATTTATCACTAAAATGTTTGTTCCACACCATATACGGAAAAGTTTAACATATCGCATGATAACTTGATAAGTATAAAAATATTTATTTAGTAACTAAAACTGTACTAATTCATGAAAATACACACATATATACATATACACACATTATAAATAATATATGAGCTTATTTAATTTCTCAATGAATAGACTGTGCATTCCAAATCGAGTTAGGAATGATTGAACTAATATTATGATGTCATATAATAAAATACTACTTATATTACAACATATATATATATATATATAGTAAAATAAACTAGCAACCCAATTTAATTACCAACCAAGTAAATACTATTTTAGAAATCAATACTTGATAAACAATTTGGAAAGACAAAACACACAACAAATTACTTAATTATACGTAGCAACTATGTTACATAGTTATATATATAGTGTGTGTATATATATATATGTATATTATATAGTGTATAATACAGAGACATGTATTGAGAAATAAATACACAAAACAAAGGGACTATTATTGACTGGTGAGATGCCATTATAGATAGAGAATTTTGTGTTCTTTCAAAAAGATTAATATATATATATATATATATATGATGAAGAAGAAAGTATAAACCTATAGATACATACGTATATAGGGTTTTGAATACCATACTACTGTATATTATCTCCCAGTTAATTAATTCCATTTATTTTGAAGAACATTTAAGCATAGAATTATGAAGATTTGAAAACTAGCCCGCATGGGCAGCCCAGTTGGTCACAGAAGGGTGAAGTTTGGACAATGACCAAGGATCGAGTCTCACCAGCGGCAGTGTGGGAGCAACCTCTCAAGTGAGGGGGGCTCCTTGTGCGCAGTGGGCACTGGTCTAGCCCCTGTGATTGGCTGAGTTACCATGATTTATTCCTCCCATAGCTCTGTCGGGCCGGGGCATGGGGGGCCATTGGGGTTGGGGATTCAACCTTTTTGGACAATGAAGATTTGAAAACTAAAAACACAGAAAGTTGAAATGAGAGAAATGTGAAATGTCTTTTATACCCCTGAGATTTCTCAATACTCACCACAATCTTCCCCCTTTAAAGCTGACAGATTTCTTTCTCTCTTGATTTCAGATATTGTGCAGTTTCAGCTTTCTTTATCTACTTATTTTAGGGTTCATTTTTTTCACTATTTCTTATAAATAATCTTCATTTCTTTGTGTGGTTAAAAGGGAAAGTGGGCATTTATTTTATTTTATTTTATTTACTACAAAAAAAATCATGTTGGAATATGAATGGGGCAACCCATCATCTATCATGCTTTCTGATGACCAAACTGGCCAAGATCCTGAACCGAACCGGCCGGTTTACGACCTTTACAACCCTCATCAAAGCTTCTCCGACGCCGGAAACTTCCTTAACCCGCCGGAAACACATTTCGCCGCCGTCAACCACCACCACAACATCCCATTTCACCACCCACAAAACACCCATTTCACCGATTTCTACGACTCACGCGCTTACGGCGTGTCAAGTTCATCATATCCACAGCACCCTCAAGCTTCCATGCTCACTCTTGAACCGGCCGGTCCGGCAGGGTACATGATGGTGCCAAAAACCGAGCCGATGGCCGCCGGTCTGGAGTACAACACCGAGTTCAACAGTAGGATAGGGTTGAATCTGGGTGGAAGGACTTACTTTGCCTCGTCGGAAGATGACTTCGTGAACCGGATCTACCGGCGGTCCAGGATTCTCGAACCCGGTCCGGTGAACAGCCCCAGGTGCCAAGTCGAAGGGTGCAATGCTGACCTGTCACACGCCAAGCACTACCACCGCCGCCACAAGGTCTGTGAGTTCCACTCCAAAGCCGCCACCGTCATCGCCGCCGGTTTAACTCAACGGTTCTGCCAACAGTGTAGCAGGTTTGTGATTTTTTCCTAACTGACCGAAATACCCTCCCCATGCATCGTTCATATTCGCATTGGTAAAGTCTAACCCGTATTCGCGGCCATGGTGAGTATTTGAAAAGACTAAACTACCCTTTTGTGTGGGTGTGAACAAGCTCATAATTGAGGCATGAAGGCGGCTAATTTCACTAACGTACATGTGGTGATCCCGAGGGCATTTGTGTCCGTAACTTATCTTCTTTTGAATGTACTCTTAAATTTTGCTTATTATAGTAAAACTTTTTGCTTATTGTTATAACTTTGTTGTACATTTTCATTATTTTCATAAACTTATCTTAAAAAGATATTTGGTATCATGATATATTTTCAGATTTCATGTTCTATCTGAATTCGACAACGGCAAGAGAAGTTGCCGGAAAAGGCTCGCCGATCATAACCGGAGGCGGCGAAAATCGCAAAAATCATCTACTCAAGAAAACATTAACAAATCCGAGAACAACATTGCGCGAAATTCTTCTTCCGAAACCCTAGCTAGTAAGTTCGCAATAACTTTAATCTTAGTATGTGTGTGTGTGAACACGATTTATTAATTGTGAGTAGGCCTGAAAATTGAACCAAGCTACTTGACACTCGATTCGAACTCGATCACTAAAAGCTAGGTTCGATTATTTATCAAATCTAGCTTGAACAAAGTTTTCTGTTTGATAAATTTAAAACCTCGATTATAATTCAAACAAGCTTGATCGCATATGCATTCGGCTGATTTACACCTCTAATTGTGAGAATATAGAGTGGGACGAGTAGTGTGTAATAGATCTAATTTCTCGAATAATTTAATTTCATCTTGCAGGATCGCCACCGGATTCTGGTCCACATTCCTCCTCTGTCACTGTATCACCGCCGAGAATTTCACTAGATTATTTCGGTCAGAGATCTTACACTGGCGGCGCTACCTCTAATTCGACTGCATCAACGAGCTCATACTTCTATTCCAACGATTGACCTAATTCAAAATGTGATTCTAGGATTCGAAATAGCGATAACTTAGTTGAGAGACGGTTTAATTTGATTTAACTATATTTAATTGAATTAGTATGATAGATCATCATGTATTATTAGACAAATATGTGAGCTAGTATTATAGTAATTGAATTGGAATTAGCAATTATTTGCAGATTTGATGAAAAAAATATAAAATTTGGGAATGGGAATAGAATAGAATAGAATATCTTGTACAATTTGAATTTGATGTGTTTCCATTTGGGTACAAGAGTTGGTTTTGGCAGGAAAATGCTCATGCAGAAGATTTACTATTTTAAGCACACACTTGCATTATTATATTTTTGTCTATTTCTTCTATCTCTCTCTTTCTCATATTATTTCAAATTTTGAGGTGAAAATTGATTTGGGTAAAAAAGAAGATAGATTTGTTTTATACATCATTCATGAAAATTTATGACAAAAACACATTCGAAAAATGTGATAATTTTCACTAAATATAAGTGAAAATAATCTCATTTTTAACATGTTTTATATATCATATCTATTTTTGTGAAAAAATAGACAAAATTTGAAATAATATGTAATTCATAATGGGGTCTCTATCATTTTGTTGCATTCATAATGTTATTTTTATTGTCATGTGAAAGTTTATATGATTGAGATTGGTGTTCAAATAAAGAATCTTTGTTTGTGATAGTTTTCATTTGTTTGTCATTTTTGTATACCTAAAGAAAGGCTTGGGGATTAATATTTGTAAATTATACGATAAAAACACAAATTACATGGAATATCTATTTAGAACTCAAATTAATAGACTAATTACACATATATAATTTTGGATAATATACAAAATTTGAAGAATGAAATGATTTACATTTATCATCCATTTTTGTCAAATAAGAAGTTCTATAAAAAGGTAATAAACCATAATTAAAAAACCCACATTAATTTTGACAAAAAATGAAATAATTTTGTGATGAATTATTGTTGTGCATTTAATGAAGAAAGTGAATAACAGTTTTTAATTGGATCTTTGGTAGACAATTGGTACTATTTGTTAAGCAGGTTGAATTTATTACAGTCTCACTGCACCCTTTTATAGGTGGTGCTTCATTAATTTCACTCTTCTCCGACTTGCAGGGAACATATATTATATACATATATATATATATTTATACATACTTGCAAATATATATATATATATATAAATACTGTAAGTATATCTCACATTTGAAACTGTATTATTTGAGTAAGTACAATAATTTATATATATCATTTATTACTGTGGAGATTGATATTTGCCCCCATATTATAAAACCTTGACTTGAGCCCATGGTGGGTGGGAGTGGAGATTTTTTATTATAAATGGTATTGTATCTTGTATTGTATTTATTTTTATACATGATAAATGTGTATAATTTAAATCCATTATATATTTAAGAAAAAAATATACACTTTTCATAAATATAGACAAATGTAACACTCTTTTGAGAATAAAAATGTGTAGAATAAGTCCAATATTGATTAACATTTTATCTTGCTATAGCTTATAATGAATTTGAACTAGGGCAAAAAAATGAAAGAGATTATTCGATAATCTGTTTAAGAATCACTATTAAAAGTTCAGTTTGGTGTATTAACATAATAAACTAATCGCAACCACATACTGTTTTTACCAGTGGCGGAGCCAGGAATCGAAAGTGGGGGGGCGAAGTACGATGACGTGGATCGGTTTATTTCGGGTCGGGTTGTTTACGTCGGGTCGAGAGTTCGGATATTGAAAATCGCCTAAATACCAAAATTCGACAATTCAAATATGAATCAATTCTTTTACTCATCGTGCTTATATCCCTGATTCAATATTGCAAAATAGTAGCTTATGATTAATGAAAAATTTCATAACATAAATATAATTAGACAATAATATTACTAAATTTCATAATAGAAGTTTATTTCATAGCACAAAATCATTAATAACATTAAAATATAAAAGCAAAACTTGTAGAAAAATAAAATGATAAAAGTAAAACTAGAAATACACAATATCAATATAAATAAAAGTGAGTGTATCAATTTTACCAATAATTTACCTACAAATTTTACCAATTTTAATCAGAACAAATTTTACCAAAAAAAATTCATCATGATATATCTTATTTCCACATTTGTACCAAAAATTCAAAAATAATCTAATTGCACTTCAATTCTCCATCCCTAATCCCTCCTATGAATATCCTCAAATGAGATAAAAAAAAAATCATCATAAATACGCCTTGATTATTCAAATTGATCTATTAATCATCAAATTCACAATCCAATTTAAACAATAAAAACAAACATGTGGGAGATCCAATTGGTACATTTTTGTAAAAATAAATCATGAGAAAATACCTAAAAATAGTTGTCGATCCCCGTCTTTTTCCTAAAAAGATTGAGGGCCTTTATTATCTGCAAAAAATAAGCAATTATTAATTTTCATACCCAATGAAACATCAAGATAATAAAAAGATCCATTTTTTTTTTACCAAATTTCTATCAGCAACTGCAAGAGGAACCCGGAGACAGCCTTACCTTACGAGCTCAAAAAAGAGTTAGCCTTGAAATGAAGCTTTACACATATAGCATTAATTATTGTAAAGCATTGGTTATAATTTAGATACACGGTAAGTGTTATCATTATGTTTATTTTTGGGGTTATTATTAATTATTAAAATAGATAAACACTACAAGAAATTTTGCTAGCAGCCGCGATAATTTTCGTTGCGAAAAAGTGAAATTTTTGTTGCTAAAACTTTTGGCAACGAAAATATTTCGTTGCCAGCTTCGTGTGCTAAAAGTTCATGGCAACGAAAAATTAAATTTCGTTGCGTATATGTGTATTATAGGCCACATAATTTTTTCGTTGTAAAAACACATACAATAGGCAACATTTATAATCGTGCTAAAAAGTATTTGCATATCGTTGCATAAAATGATATTTCGTTGCCTATAATCACATATTATAATCAAAATTCATTATAATTAACAACGAAAATATTGTTGCCAAATTATCAAATTTCGCAACGAAAAATATGTTGTTGCGGTCCGGTTCGACCGGTTTAACCGCAAACCGGTCATTTATCCGGTCCGGTTGAGCACTCCTACGGGTCAGCCATTGACCCAATTCAACCCGGCCGGATTTGGCTTCAAATCCGGTTACTAGTGGACCCGGTCGAACCGGGTGTCCGGTTTGATGAGTATTGGATCATTTTTTGGAGTAGCAAAATTACAATATGAAAGGCACCATAGTAATTCGAACCTAAGACCTCCTCATAAATATTGAAAGGAACTACCACTGCACTAGAGGAATAGTTGTTATTGATTTGTGGTATATTATTTACATATTGTTTCACTCTTAAAGTCTACTAATTATATTTAAAATTTTATTTTATATATAGTGTTAATAATGTAACTATTTCAGATAATTAAAAGTGCAATATCAATCTACAAAGTTAATATATATTTTATAAAATATGATGGCATTTTGAAATATACTATAAAATGTATAAAATGCATAGTATATTTAAAAATGCATTGATTTTTATTATATTGTGCACATTTATATTAAATTATTTATAAATATAAATATTTTGTTGCCTTTCATTACTTATAGAAAACGAATTGTTTCATTGTCAATTATAAGGTTTTGCAATAAAGTGTTATCGTCACCTAAATAATTACTTATACGCAACAAAGTATTTTATTGTCATTCACCACTTATACACCACAAATTATTTTGTTGCAAAAATATAGTGTCTTGCAACGAATTTAATCGTTGCATAAAAATTTACTCATGCACAACAAAATATGTCGTTGCAATTGCTAACATTTGTTGCCAATATAAATTTTATGGACGAGGGAGTTTTTTAAAAATACACCTTTAGCAACAAAAGATAATATTCGTCCTACTATCATTGTAGGCAAATGACAATAAGCTACAAAACTCATTTTTTGTTGTCAAAACATCACAAATCGCAACGAAATTAAGTTTGTAGCTTAAAAAATCGTTGCGGATTGTAGGCAAATGACAATAAGCTACAAGACTCATTTTTTGTTGTCAAAACATCACAAATAGCAACGAAATTAATTTTGTAGCTTAAAAAATCGTTGCGGATTTTATATTTTCTTGTAGTGAAAGTGGGTGAGGTTATTATTAAAAAAATATGGTAGGTGGGGTTAAGTTATTATTAAAAAGATAAAAGTAGGTGGGGTGGGGTTAATTTTATAATTTATATAATATATATATATTTTTTTTTTGAAAAAATTGGGTGGGGCGGTCGCCCACCCCCGCCCCACCCTGTCTCCGCCTCTGGTTTTTACTGAGTTTCGAAACTCTACTAAACTAATAAAAATAATCAAATATATATATATATGTATATATATTGTGATCGAATTAACTACTTTAACTCAACTATTTTAAATTTAGTTCAATAAACTACCAATCAAATCATATTAAAACACAAATCTTAAAACTCAATAATAATTTAAATAATATCTTTGATGCGGGATCAAATAGTGATGTCACGTGAAGGTCACGTGGGGATGGGATCCGACCCGGCTCACGACAGACCAGGTAGAGTGTTTTTAGATAGTGGGGCTGCGCTCAGTAACTTCGAGCTGCCTACGTACCTATCTAGATAGGATCAAGCCTCTTCGTAGTTTTCAGATGTTATACTTCTCAATCTCGTGGATTTGGGAGAGTATTTAGTAGTTTTAGCTTTTGGAGTGTAAACCAGATAATGATTAATCTAGCTGATCTGGATGGTATTTATAGAGTTTTAGCTGGGCCGTGGGCTCGTTGTGTTGGGCCCACGGTTGGAGGCCCACGTGTTAATATTGCCTTTATATTAATTGCTTTATTAAATTACGATAATGCCCCTATACAAAATTGGGGACCCATCAATCTTATTAGACTTAATTTGACCATATTCAACCTAATTAAAATCCAAAACCTAAGAAGAAAATTCATTTATGAGTTAGGTATGAACAAAATATCCTCCCAAGTCTCCCTTTGCCACGCCCATAAGTCCCCACCACCCATGCATCACGTGATTCGCACGTGAGTTTTATAGTTTAATGCAGAGTGCCACGTGGAATTGGTTTTGAAAGCTAGCTCTTATTATTCTTCATTGGAATTTGAATAGTCATAGCAAGAAGAGTAGTTGTATTTGGATTTTGAAATACTAGAAGGGGACCCCCTTATGTTGAATTTTTGCTTTGATGAAAATTTCACACATTTTTCACCTCCTATTTAATGTTTTGTCTATAAAATAAATGTATCTATATGTTTTATTTCGGAGAATTTTATGATACACTGTGTCTAATAAGATCGATATGTCATACATTTTTTGATATATGGACAATATAGTAAAAAATTACTATGGCCAAACATATGTATGATATACCGACTTTGCTGAACTCAGTGTGTCATAGTCTCATCCAGTTTTTCCTTGTGACCCGTCAGCTCGATAATTGTCATATCATTCGACGGTTTTTAGTCAAGTTATCGCACAAGTATGATCAAAAGTCAAAACCCTCTTATGAAATGTCAGCCACTTATATTTTTTTGGGGAAATTATATGTCACACTGGGTTCAATAGATGATGAGTTGACAGATGAGAGAGTTTGAAACTGTGATCAAAATAAAATAAAATATGTTTTACAATATAAAACAATGATATGATAACATTGCAATTTTGTGATTTACTGAACATTAAAATTGTCTAAAATACTATGATTGCTTATTAATTTTTTATTAAAACAATCCCAATTTATAAAATTAATATAAATTAGGTATATACAAATTTTATTTATATTGTTGAATACTAGAAAATCTAAAACTTCAGTAAATCTTAGCAAGGCCCAATAAAGTGGGCTTGACTTGTTATGTGAAGCCCACAGTACTTTCAAACCCAATTTTAATATTATAATCAGATCTCTGGATAGGTTTGGATCTTAATGTTGGACCAAACCCTATAAATGAGAAATTAAAATAAAATTCTAAATTTCTATTAATTTTGTATGAGACCATTTATCTACAATTATTTAAACCAAAAACAATTTTGATTCACATTTGTAACAAGAATTGCAATCTTATTTGATTCAAGTTTGAAAATCTAAACATGAACTTCTACGACATTATAACGGATGAAATAAACGTGAGAATTCGTCGATTTATAATGCTTGATGCAATAAAATTTACCGGAGCTAAAGTGACTAAATTAAATTACATGTTCCAATAAAACTTCAATAAAAAAAAAACCATTTTAAATAATTTTCAAGATATCAAATGAGAAAAATGCGAGAAAATAAAATAAATAAGATTTAATTCAATAATTCAAACTTATGGGTCCGATCGAAACCCATTTTGAACCCGACTTCAAATTTTTTACGACTAAAAAAACTCATCCAATAATTATACGTGTGAGATCAATAATTTGAATTCACAATATTTTTCTTCCCTTCCTCTTTCCTCGAACAAACTTATTATGATCGTCCATAGATAAAAACCCGAATGCCAAATTCGGATCTTGCATCACAAGCCCCGGGTTAACGGATCTCGGGTTGGATCTGGGTCAAATTGAGACATTATTATTCTTGTATTATTATTATTATTATTATTATTATTATTATTATTATTGAAGTCCTCAATTTGGTAAGAATTGAGCTGCTGCCTATAGGCCAAAATGGAAGCCCGATTTTCGGCAATGAGTTCATGCAGAGCCGCCGTGCATCTGGCCGGAAGATCGGAGGACACCGCCGGAATATTCCATGGAATATTATTAATGTTGTTTGTTGATGATGATGACAGAAGAGAGAGAGCACACTCACTGCTATTCAGGAAGTGTGGATGTGTGCCTGAATAATATATGTAATTATTATGTAAATGTTAAATAAATCGATAAAATATTAAGTGTAAATGTCAAAGTTGCTCGTATTTGATTTAATGTGATTAATATAAATTTAATTGTGTGTTCTAGATCGAATGTGGGTTTAAGTGTAAATAGTTTGCCAGAATTTCAGCCCGTGGAGTTAAATTAAACTTTTCTAACACTTTTTATCCAATTTTTTTTTACACATCTTTATTTAACCTTAGATGTGCTAAAATTTCTATGGAAGAAATGGAATATATATATAAAAGTGTAAAATCCATAAAAGTTTGAAATAAAAATTATAAAAAACGAAAAAAATGCAAAAAAATAAATAAATCAAATGTATAATGGTTTTTACCTCTAATAAAATGGTGAAAGGTTAGTTATGGTAATTACTTGTATTATTTTTATAATTATTTATGCTTATATGTTGAGAATGTTAATATATAAATAATTAATATTTATGGGATAAGGATAAATTAAGTAAAATTAATTACCTTGAGAATATTTCCTAGCATTAAGAGAATGGTGGTCTTGAGAGGTCTTTCTTCTTCTCTCATTATGCCCAGCAAGTCTCCTTCTACAGCTTCTCTTTGCCTCATCAAACTCTCCCACTCCATGAAACCTATATATACACATATACATACATAACAACATTTAATTTACAAAATTTAAAAAAAAATTAAATTAAAACAATAAATTTAATAATAAAACTATTTGATTTGAGATTGATAGTTAAAAGCTCGCTTGAGCTCCGTTATTATATCAAATCAAACTTAAACAAGTTTTTATATTTCTATAAATTTTACTCAAGGACATGACACAATCACACTTGTTTAAAAATTTTACTCAAATATTCCTAAATTTAAATTGCTAATTCTGAAATATGGTTAGGCTATTTAAATCATAATAAATATAATATTTTGGGTAGTACGAAATTAATATATATGGTTACTCAATCAACACTTGTCACTAACATCTCACGTATCCCTACATCATAATTAATAAAAAATGATATAATATGTGAAAATCGAGCTTATTAATCGTGTTCAACTCAATTGAACGAAATTTAATTAATATTTAAATCATACTTAAACACAAATTTCAAACATCAATATCAATAAGACCATAAATAAACTTAAAATAATAATTAATTTTGGCTCAACTTCACTTATTTACCGCAGTTTAAGTAGTGTGGATTAGATAGAGATAACAATATATATATTAGTATTTAATTAATTAATTAGAAACATTGAAAGAAGAAGAAGAAGAAGAGATAAAAACCTGCTACACTGCTGGCAAAAGCGTTGTTCGATCCCAAGAACCACCACTTTCGGAGCCTTTGCGTGAATTTCACACACCTTATGCCTCCTGTGATACTCCTTGGCGTTCACCAGCACAACTTCACAGCCCTCCACCTGGCAACGCGCCACCGCCGCCGCCTGGTAGGGTTTCCCTTTCTTTGCTGTCATCTCCGCCGCCACGTGTCTCTCTCCGGCAGCATGAACATGATTCTCAAAATAATGCCTCTTCCCCAGCTTCAAGCACATCAAATGCGGGTCGGGTTTGTAGTACTGGGGCCCGTTCAAAGCACTCTCCTGCACCGGAGCGTGAAACCCACCGCCGTTATGAAGAGGAGGGTTATCTGACCAATCTACCCTTCTTGAAGTGCCAATTAGGGTTGAGTATTGATCCCATGCATGGCTGTTGGTGGTGGTGAAATTACCATTATGCCCTCCAACAGTGTTACTATTGCCAGTACTAGTACTATTGCTGCTGTTGTTAAACATGTCCCAATAACTATATTCCATTATCTTCTTCTTCTTTCTTCTTATAATCCCACACCTTGTACTGTGTGTATCTGTGTGTACTTTGTTGAAGAAGTAGTTAAGTGGTACAAATATTACAGAATGAATGAGGAAATAATACTGCACCAAAACTAGGTTTCTGTTTCTTGTTCCTTTAAAAGAAGAAGCTATAGGGATAATATATACATATATATATATATATATGTATGATAATTATAGAGAAGAAATAATGGGGTGGGGTAGGGTAGGGGTATGGACTTTTAATTGTGTTATAGTCCAATAGGGTTATGTTCTTAAAGTGAAAAGCTGATATTCAAATCTGCAGAAACTGCTGAATATTAGGGCATGGCAAAAGTTGCAGGAAAATATGGCTACTCTCATTATCTATATTAGGCTATTTATTATGTAAAGTGAGATCTTATGTGTTAAAATAATGATGTAATTGTATTTTAAGTTATTGGATTAATGATATGTGTAATTATGGAATTATTATGATATATGTGTTAATTCATTTTATGGCTTGTAAAAAAAATATCGAATGCATTTTATAAATTGAAAGTTAAATTAAAACTATATATACACATATATTTCAAACCCAAAAAACAATTAAATTTTAAATTTAATTGGACTATATATCGTGATTAAAAAAAGACAAAAGATGGTAGGACCAAAGCAAACAGTTGTTGAAATGGGGTTGATAGAATAGTCACATCTGCAGGAACCTGCAGTTTTTATAATTACCACATTAAATTATTGAGACTTTATGTTGTAAATGATAACGATCTTTACAAATATTTGTGTTTTCAAATATATATTGAATTTTATAAAAACTTTGTAAAAGCTGTAGCAAGTTAAATTTCAATGTATTTGTAATTTGCCAAAAAAGTAGAAGATTTGTAAAAAAAAAAAAAAAGGAAATCGAAGAAATAGAATCATAATTTATGTTGCAATGAGTCTAATAAAATCTTTATATTATGCAACAAATGTTTGGAGATATGATGATTTTATGTGTGATAATTACAATTTTTATATGAATATATAATATATATGTCATAATATATACTTGATAGTCTGATGGAGTGAACAGGGCGAATATGAATTTTATGACTTTTGGTAAGACTTTAATCGTAGGGCATGCATTTAGTGCAACAGTCTGTAAAGTAATAATATACAGTTTTATTCATCTATATATATATATATTATAAAATATATATATATATATATATTATTCACAAAAGGTCCCACCAAAGATTTATCAAATTGCATGATTGTGACCATTCTTCACCATTTGTTTTTCACTATATGTATCTTTCTCTTTGTATCATTTTGGGCTTTTAATTTCTTCATATATATATATATAATTAAATAATTGAGATCGTTTTTAAATTATATTCACTGTAATGTCTCAAGATGAAGAATACTCAAGATTAAGAATACTGGCGTACCATCGAAATTCGTGTGAAAATGGTAGGTGTTTGTTTATGTTTTTAGAATTAGTTTGAAAATTGTAATTTGTCAAATCAATGATGATTGGTTGATGTTTAATGATTGAATTAGTTGTTTTTGTAATAATTATTTAAATAAATAAATATATATATAAGTGTGTAAAATAATGTATATATTAATTGTAATTGATGAATGTGTAAAATGATTGATGTGTTGATTGATATGTAGTTAGTATTGGAGATTGAAAAAGTAGAGTTGAAAAAAAGAAATTTAGATGAAAATTTGGTGTATTAAGTAGATTTAAGATTTTGTGATTTGAAATCTTGAAATTGAATTTCAAAAGCATAAACAAACATAGCCATAGAGTCCTGAGAATAATACACTTACCCGAAATAAAGATGTTAGGCTATTATAACACTATTAATTTTAACCGTAGATTGAGTTATTTATAATTTTATATTATATGATATATAGCTCTTTACCAAATTTCCAAAAAAAAAATCCAAATACTTGCAACTGAATTTTATTCTCACACAAAAAATAAATTGTCGTTTTGCATAGTTTTGAAGCAAATAAACACCAACTTTAATATGAGCTAGTATTTATTGGTAGACAGGTAGAGGAGGTTGCACAATTTTAATTACATAATGACGCATCATATGAAAATTAATTCATATATTAATTGCAATTTATTTTTGGTCAATATAATGAATTGAAAATTTATTCATGTAGTAATTGCAATTTATTCATGTTTCTCTACATATACAGTAATTCATTTTTTCTAATTTGTAGTAAAAAAAAAATGCTGATTAACAATATAAATTTATATCTAATATGAAAATGTAATCGTTTCATTGAAAAAATAAGAGATCAACCTAACAAATACTTGAAGAAATTTTGGAATTTCAATTTTGTAACATAAGTAATTCACAATATAATTTAAATAATAAATTTTTTTAACCCTGGTCCCCTGTCCTCAAAGCCCCGCCGTACCGGCAATAAGATTATGGGGAACACGATAAGATATTGTTCATAGTAACCCAGACTGTTTCTTTTAATGAAACACACACACATATATATATATATATATATATATATATATATATATATATATTGATGTAATGGGGAAAATGGGACCATTTCTTTTCATCACTTTTTTTTTCTTTTTTTTCCCACCTTTATTATGATTATTACACTTTCAATTCCTCATGTCCTATTTTATTTTGTTTTTTTTATTAACTTGATTAATTTTTGACTTAGATTAACAAGATATTTGTGATATCTACTTTTTATCATTAAATTTGACCGATTTTTAGTGATATTCAAAGTATTCATAATTTGATATTATTATAATTAGTGTATGATGAACCCACGTATAATTGTTTGTCTTCGTTTAGTATATCTTTATTTGTTAACGTTTTCAACCAACCTAATAAATACGAGATTTTCTATTTATTTTAGATTATTATTTTTTTGGTAATATATTTTCTTCCTTACTATTTTTTTAAGAAATTAAGACAAAATCCAATGCATTTAATCTTGGACTTTAACGCACCTTTTATCTATTCGAATAATATATTGAAAAATCAAGTTTACTAAAATTACAACGTTTTGAAGCCCATATTTCATTTCAAAGTAAGATAATAAAACAGTTGGGTGGCCCAAACGTGGGATGGACAGCCCATTAAATTTGAAGGGGATTAGTCTCTCTATTCGTTATTGGTCCTATTTTCATCTTAGATTTAAATTTTAATTAAAAAATATTTTTTTTTCATACTTATTTAACCATATATCTTTTTTTTTTCTTATTTGAAAATACTATTTGCAGCCTCATTACTTTTAACTAATAAAATCATTGGAAAGTCTAAATTAAGCCAAGTAAGTTCATGATCATGAATAATTATTTATCTACATTTCATGTAAACATAGACTTAGACATATATTACATTACAAGTCGTAGTTATATAAAATCTTTAATTATGAGAAAATAGACATATCTATTATCATATGTATTAGGAATTTATAATTAGATTCACTAGTATAATTGTGAATGTGTGACAATTCATTATAATTCATTTGTATCATTATATAGCTTGACTTCTCATAACCAAAAGTCCAAGTTCCACTTAAATCTACTTTGACCTAAGTCAATTATGAAAAAGATTTCAATTCTTTTTTCAAAATATGTGGGTGCAAAATTTAGATTTTTTTCCACTTACTTGACTAACCCAAAAGTGTTTTAAATATTTCTTTTTTCAATAATGGAAATTTCTAGTCACAACTTGATTTCATCCACTAAAGTATTTTATAATGGAAGTGAATTACATTTATTGTGTGTTTGATTAACTTTTTGAAGTATATATTCAAACTTAATTTAGCTTGAAATTTTCAGTAACTAACTATCAAACATATATGGACGTGTTTAACTTTTAAGTCGCTTTAATAATGAATGTTCCATATTCCAATACGTAAACTCGAAATTTACTCATTTATAGGGGTGATTATTAGGAGTCTTTGGTGCTCAAAATTATAATAGATTATAGATTCATATAGTGCATGTAGCCATATATAATTAATCTCATCTAAATTATAATTGTATGCATAATTTCTATATTATTTACCAAAAAATTCCTACTAAAAATGTGCCCTTTTATTTAAAATGTTAGTTAGAAAAAATGAAAAAGCAAAATAGAGCAAAAGCAGACAAATGATGAGATTTAACAGAAATAGATCAGTTGGTACTTAGAACAGTTATCTTCAAACTCAAATAACCCACAAAATTCTACACCAGAAAATATATATCTTTGCTTCTGACACCAACAATAGCAACAATATTCATTGCTTATACCTTCAACAATAAACAACCATTTCAAACTAATCCCTTGATTTTAATTTAATAATTTCAATATAACACACATTATTAAATGAAAAAAAATAAATAATTCCGTTTATATTGTTGTATCTTTCTCGATGTGACATAAAATAACCACAAAATCAAACCCATATTAAAATATTTAATTTTTCTCATAGCCACCCTTCAATTTTGACCACTTCTAGAAAATAAAAGCATGTATATATAAAATAGCTTACTTTTATACTTTTTTAGCAAAGTATTATCACATTCAACTAAAATGGACATCATTTCAATCAGATAATGAAGTTATAATTAAGCCATCTTTATTTGACAAAGAATATAGGATAAAAAATGTGCTTTATGCACCAAACTATCTGGTTTGTAACTAAATTCCTAAAAAGTCAACAAATATATCCCAACAGATTGTTCATGCAAATTCCAACTTTGCATCCAAAAAAGATTCAAAATATTTATTATAAAATACACATTATATTCTTCAAAATATACATGTAAAAATCATTTTTTTTCATACCCATAAACTAACATGTTATCATTCTTTTCTTATTTCTTTCTTCTGATCACTTCGATCATCTCTATTCATGCTATTAGAACACCACCAATTTACACACTAAATTCGAAAAATATTTCATCTGTTTTCGATCATCATGTGAACAATCATAGCTATACCTGGCATGAATTCGAAGAACTTGAAAATGCAAGCAAAGGCAGTCTCATCAATGGAATTTCGAAGCTCAAAAAATACCTGGATCGATTCGGTTATTTTGATTCAGAAATCATCGCAGATGATTTATTCGATTCGAATCTCGAAAGGGCTGTCTCGAATTATCAGTCGAAATTAGGCCTTTCAGTCACCGGAAAGCTCGATTCTGGCACGATTTCAGAGCTCGTTTCGCCGAGGTGTGGCGTCTCCGATCATCCAAAACCGCTAAAACCGCCGCACGCGGCGGAGAACTACGTGTATTTCACTGGCCGGCCGCGGTGGGTGCGCAGTACGCCGATGACGCTAACGTACGCCTTTTCCCCCAAAAATACAATCACCACTCTGAGAATCGAAGATCTACGAGGCGCGTTTCGAAGAGCTTTCTCGCATTGGGCGTCGGTAATCCCCGTCACGTTCGTCGAATCGGACGACTACGGATTCTCCGACATTAAAATCGGATTCTACTACGGCGATCACGGTGACGGCGAGGCGTTCGACGGCGTGCTCGGCGTGCTCGCGCACGCGTTCTCGCCGGAGAGCGGCCGATTCCACCTCGACGCGGCGGAGGCGTGGGCGGTGGACTTCGCGGCGGAGAAATCACGCGCCGCCGTGGATCTGGAATCGGTGGCGACGCACGAGATCGGGCATCTGCTAGGGCTGGCGCACAGCGGCGTCAGAGAGGCGGTGATGTACCCGAGCTTAAAACCGAGGGAGAAGAAAGTCGATTTGACGGTGGATGATGTTAGAGGCGTTCAGGCGTTGTACGGCTCAAACCCTAACTTCAGCTTCGAAGCTTTTTCAGAATCGGATATGTCATCTCCGTCGAACGGCGGTGGTGTTGATCGGAAGGTCGCCGGAGGAGATGCTGTAAACTGCATGCTGCTATTGATATTTTGCCTCTGCATGTGCATGTAGCTTCATTTTTTTTTTTTTGACAAAATTTTTTGTAGGGTATTGTTCTGGTCGATATTATTCCATAGACCAACAAACTTTTTTTAAATGTTTTTTTAAATTTTTTTTCCTTCTAAAAGTTCTTTTTTAAATGAGGATTTTTTTTTGTTAGGATGTTGAAAGTTATATATATTTGTTACGTGTATAATATATAATATTATACGATTGTAATTGAGGATAAACTCCAATTATATAGGTGTTAACGATTTTGTTACTCATATTCATTTTTTCCAAGTATTTCTTTTTAAAGTCAATGGCTTTTTCTTATTTTTTTAAGACAAATATAGTCGCAGACGATATGATTAAATACTATCTAGTTGTTATGGTTACACATTCAGAATGGATTCTCGTCGGGTTTTTAAGTAGATGGATCGATAAGCATATCATTTTACCATTTTGCACTATAAGAAGGGACATTTTTATGACAAAATACATTGTAACGAAATTATTATTTAATATGAAAACTAGATTTTCATAACAAAAGTAAATTAATTGTTACTAGAAAGTTATTTTTTAGTAACAAGTTCGTTGGTTCGTTAAAAAAATAATATCTTGTCGCTAAAAAATATCTATTTTGAAAAGAAATAAACAATTTGTTGATACTGGTTATGTTTGTTTATGTTTTTGAAATTCAATTTCAAGATTTCAAATCACAAAATCTTAAATCTACATAACACACCAAATTTTCATCTCAATTTCCTTTTTTCAACTCTACTTTTTCAATCTCCAATACTAACTATCTATCAATCAACACATCAATCATTTTACACATTCATCAATTACAATTAATATATAC
Organism: Verbascum thapsus; assembly: GCA_963669365.1. Lineage (NCBI taxonomy): Eukaryota > Viridiplantae > Streptophyta > Magnoliopsida > Lamiales > Scrophulariaceae > Verbascum > Verbascum thapsus. The sequence continues at coordinate 18,328,206 of OY770108.1, forward strand.
ATTATTTTACACACTCATATATATATATATATATTTATTTAAATAATTATTACAAAAACAACTAATTCAATCATTAAACATCAACCAATCATCATTGATTTGACACATTACAATTTTCAACCTAATTCTAAAAACATAAACAAACACCTATAATTTTCACACGAATTTCGATGATACGCCATTCCCGAGAAATTTTTAAAATTTTAACTTAAAAACATAAACAGCCTTTAAGTTTTCATTACACAAACTCACAAAGTAAAAGGCTTATAGCCCTTTTCTTCCGGTAACGATTTAAAATTGAATTCCATTTGTAACAACTACAATTCCTTGCAGGAAATTTGGAGAATTTAAATCTTTTATTTCTTGCACTAAATTAAGAATGATTTGTTTTACTGATTTAAATAATTTATTTATAATAGTCATAAAACACGGATCAAATTTTTATTTTCATAATATTAATAAATGAAATACATAATAATTATATGTATATATAAATTTTTTTATACGTAATCAGTATCCCATGCTTTCACACGAGGTTCCGCAAAATAGGCCCCTTACAAGTACCATATATATTTGGACAATAACCTATCTATCGATTCGGTATAAAAGCCCATCTCATCCGTCCAAACCAAGCCCAGCCCAAATCCAAATCCCACCAAAACGACGTCGTAAGATTTCAAAACGCCCAAACCCTCCTAAACGAAGAGGTTTTCACAGTTCTTCATTTTTCACTTTGCTGCAGCTCGCAATCGCTCTCACTTTCAGTTTCTCACTCTACAAATCATCACACGCGTGCTATATCTGATAAGATCTAGTCTTCATTTCTTGCCTTTTCTGCATTTTTTTGCTATAAATGGGGACTATTGATATTTCCGGTGATAGGCAATCTGGCCAGGATGTTCGCGCTCAAAATGGTACTGTTTTTGCCCCTTTTACGTTGTGAAATGTGTATTTTGTGTGTGTATTTAACGTTAATTTCCATTTTCTGCTTGTCTATTGTTTTGCGAGCTCATTTTGTTGTTCGTAATATCGCGATGTATTTTGATTTTTTTTGTCGTAAAATTGTTTAAGTGATGGCCTGCCAAGCGGTTGCGAACATTGTCAAGTCTTCGCTCGGTCCTGTTGGCCTCGACAAGGTATGTTTTGATTATTCGTTTCTAGTTTTGTAAGTAGATAGAGTTTTGTGCTTGTGGAGTTTTGTGTTGACATGGAGTTGTGGTGGTTGTTTGATGAGACGTTGGTTTTAGTATCGAGAGTACTGAGGATTGGATCGATAGGGTATAAGCGGATTTGTTGTGGAATATGACCGGTCTGATATGTGGTGTTGAATAAATGCCATAATTAAATAACACGTGACATAGAAAGAGGCAACTAGAGTAATTCGGCTGGAAATGACTATCTACGAAAAAATTCAAGAGCATATGTGGGTAGGAATTAAGGGTTTCCGGTTTGTGACTGGAGGGACTAAGGAAAATGAAGTTTGTTAGGATCTTTTTCTAGTAGAAATGCTTACTACTACTTTGAATTTTTCGCAATCTCAGTAATTCTAAACCTAAAACCTAAACCTTTTCTTGTCGTCTAATGCAAATATATGTTTAACGAGCATCAGGACTTATGAAAATTTTGTTACTCTAATGCCAAATATAGACAATTTTTGAATAACTTCTTTACCTTAAACCTAATCTGGAGTTGGGTGGATGATGATGTAATAATTGTTCGTTACAAACAACTAATATATAAGCTTTAAAATGATGACAGATGCTCAGTATTTTCTTACTATGCCTTCTTTTACTATGCTCGTAGTATATCCTAGCTTCACTTTGTTACCTGTATGTGCATGTGTTTATGGTGGGGCCTGGTGATAATTATTTTAGTTTGTTTCGTTCAGTAAGTCTTAGCTACGAGCAGTTGATGGTTTTATTTTAATTCACTAGCTAGTTAGAAAAATATCTTGTACATTTGTGAGCATAATATAAATACATAAACTATTAATGCTTGAAGAAATGTGAAATTTAATGAGATTTAAGCTGCTCATTTACCGTTTGGTACCTTTTTAGATGCTTGTGGACGATATTGGTGACGTGACAATTACTAATGATGGTGCCACAATACTGAGGATGCTTGAAGTTGAGCATCCTGCTGCAAAGGTGAATCTCTTGTTTCCTTTTCCTTCCCACTTTTGTCTTTACAAATTCAGTAATTAAACAATTTTGATCTTATCTCTCTTACCTACCATCTTCTCGTGACCACAGGTTCTTGTTGAGTTGGCAGAACTACAAGACCGAGAAGTTGGTGATGGGACAACTTCTGTGGTCATCATAGCTGCAGAATTGCTTAAGGTACTATTGTATTTCGTTGTGCTTCACAGGAACAAATGATGTTGCAGCATCTTTAATGCGCTTAGCTTTGCTTATTGCATGTATTACTTTACTGTGGCATTTATTTCTGCAGAAAGCTAATGATTTAGTGAGGAATAAGATTCATCCAACATCAATAATAAGTGGATACAGAGTATGTATCCAACTTTACCGTTATCTTTTCTTTTGCTTTTCCATAGGGGATTCTATCAATTTTTTTTCTTCTGTTTTTCATTTATGGTTCAGTCCTTTGCTTGTGTAAGATGTTGTGTGTGATTGCATAAATGTTTTGGTGACAGCTTGCTATGAGGGAAGCATGCAAGTATGTTGATGAAAAGTTGGCTGTAAAGGTAACTCCCTTCTTTCATTTATTTCATCAGAAGTCAGAAAATTATTCTTTTATTTGCTGTGTTGTCGTCGATTTTGAATCTCTCAAAAGGCTCAAGATGCGAAAACTTAATCTTTTATTTTACCTGTGTTTGTATGAGTCAACTTGGGAAGAATTTGCAGTGAAGGTAGCACACTGTTTGGCACTCTTAACTATCAAGGTTTTTTGTCTGCTTCAATTGTTTCCTTTCACAGATAGAATGATTTTTTGAGTGACAAGATTAAACCGCAAATTGTGGTATCATGAATTATACGTAAAAGTATCTAGGTTGTGAAACCTTGAGCAGTGTATATGACTTCGGTATCTACATATTTTTTTTAACATCTGTGTGCTGCTATTGCAAATACTTAAGATGTAATCTGTGACTTCTTCTGAGCTGACGTATTGTTGACATGTATGCTTAGGTTGAAAAACTTGGTAAAGATTCTCTTGTAAACTGTGCCAAGACAAGCATGTCCTCAAAGTTGATAGGTGGTGATAGTGACTTCTTCGCAGCTCTGGTAAGTTCACAAATGAAAGACGAATGAACCTGCTCATTTATTATTTCTTTCTTGGATATATTATTTACTAGTTAACATATTCAATTGTGTTCTGAACATGGCATCTAAATTGATAATTTTTATTTTCTTTTTACTGAAAATGTATACCATGTAGATGTGTATTTCTGCAACTGCGAGTGTTCATTCGGATTTCCCGTCATGTGCCAAATTCGATCACCCCATTTGAGTTTATTCATTCTTGTGGCTCTAGGCATATGCATTCTCTGCATTACAAATTTGTAATGCATACTTGTTTTGGATTTTAGGTTGTTGAAGCTGTACAAGCAGTAAAGATGACAAATGCGAGAGGCGAAGTTAGATATCCTATCAAGGTCGGTTGGCATTATATAAGCTATTTGTTTGTTGTTGTTTCTTAGCCTTGCCTCTTCTCAAGAGAATTGAGATGTATTTTCAATTAGTCCATGTCTGTTCCCACTTGGACTTATCTATGATTAACACTTCAAAAAATTATGTTGAACTTTTATTCCGGAAAGCTTGTAGTGGTCAATTGATTTTTTCAACTATACAATCTCAAGCAACCCAAAAGCAAAGACATCTTGTGGATTGCATTAACTAAAATTCAGAGCTGAGAACTGAATATGAAGAGATAAATTTTCATCAAAATACAAGAGAAATTTACCTTGATATCATCATTTAACCTTTCATCTAGAAGAAGGAACTTCTAATGATCTTCTTGGTGTTCAGGGAATCAATATTCTCAAAGCTCACGGGAAAAGTGCCAGAGACAGCTACCTACTCAAAGGATATGCTCTCAATACAGGGCGTGCTGCACAGGGGATGCCATTGAGGGTTGGTCCTGCTAGGATTGCTTGTCTAGATTTTAATCTTCAAAAGACAAAAATGCAAATGGGTGTCCAAGTTTTAGTCTCTGACCCCAGGGAGTTGGAAAAGATTCGCCAAAGGTGATTTATTCTATTCATTGTAGAGTATCAAAATATGGAGAAGCTTTGGATTCTACGTTGCACAAAAATATAATACCAACACATGCGACTCCATCTTGCAGAGAAGCTGACATGACAAAAGAACGTATTGAGAAGATTCTTAAGGCAGGAGCAAATGTCATTTTAACCACAAAAGGAATTGATGACATGGCACTTAAGGCAAGCATTTTGCTCAAATTTGATTAGGACAAACTTCTTAATCCCGTGTTAACCTTTGAGGATAGTGTTTTTCTTGGAAACACTTAATATTATTTAATTATCATGTTTCCTCTCCCATCTCCAATATGCCGGCTTCATAGTATTTCCATTAATTTTGTATTTGGTTGCATTAGATGTCCAGAATTCTCCCCGTATCACCTCTTTATCTGGTTCTCATATTTTCTTTTGTTCTGTGCTGTTAAATTTTACTGTTCCAGTACTTTGTGGAGGCTGGTGCAATAGCTGTGAGACGTGTCCGCAAGGATGACCTACGCCATGTTGCTAAGGCGACTGGTGCAACCGCGGTACTTTCAATTTTCATCTCAAATATCTTATACCCATGCGATTACTTGTTTTCCTCTCAATCCAGCCTTCAAGATTCTGAACAATGGATATTACTGGAAATTTTGAACTCTTAGATTAGAGAATGAATCTCAAAAGATTACCAATGAAGCAGTAAATAGAGCAATGGAGAAGTGCTTGAATCTAAGTGGTTTATTAGGAAGAGTTTTTCTCATTTTATGCTTTCCTTTATGAAGGTAGTCTTCTGTTTCAAATTGTATAACGTGGATACTAAGATGAGATCACGGCCATGACCTGAAGCATATGTTGCCTATAAACATTTTTAAAGTTTCTATTAGATGGAAAATTCTAGTTTTTCTGCTCACTTTTTAACTAATGGGAACTTGTTACCAGAGTCGAACAATATATTTTTATTGACAGAAAGAAAAACTGAAATATAAGGATTCTCATTCTAGTTTAAACTATCTGATAGCAGTGTTAACAAACTGGTTAGAGTCTAGTAAAGGATTATATACTTTTCATGGATTTGTAACTTTGGTCAGTATCATTGATTCGTAATCATTCTCTTTGTTATCGTTGCTTCTAATCATTCTCTTTGTTATCATTGCTTCTAATCATTCTCTTTGTTATCATTGCTTCTATTCAGGTTTCGACATTTGCAGATATGGAAGGGGAAGAAACATTTGATTCATCATTTCTAGGATCTGCTGATGAAGTAGTGGAGGAACGTATTGCTGATGATGATGTGATTATGATAAAAGGGACCAAGACCTCAAGTGCGGTATGATTGCTCAATTCTATTGTACTATCTACAGTAGAAACTCGATAAATTAATACTCGATTATTTAATAAACTCTCTAAGATAATATTTTTGGCCGGTCCCGACTCGGGGATAGGGTGCTAAATTAATAATTCGCTAAATTTATAAGATAATACATTTTTGATAATTTCTATAGACCCCATATAAAGTATAAATTAATAATTCCTTATATACTACATATTACATGAATGATTCATGAAGATTTCTTGAAAAATGACTCAATTGTCTTTTGTTTTTTTGTTGAAATCAATTTCATCTTGAATCTCGTCTATAGTTTTCCTTATCATTATAAGAACTTTTGGTTAGGGGTGAAAATGGGTCGAGTCGAGCCGAGCGCATAAGTGTTCAAGCTTGTTTGAATTACAGTCGATCTTTAAAAATTGTGTTTGAATTTGGTTTGATTGTTCATCGAGCTGAGCTCAAACGAGCTTTAATCGAGCTGATCATGAGTCGAGCTCGAGTAGTTTGAACATTTTGTACATATTTTTGTTATTTTTTGCTAATCGAGCCGAGCTCGAGTCGAGTTTTAAAATTTATCGAATAGAAAAGTTGTTCAAGCTTGGTTTAGTAAAACGTCGAACCGAGCTCGAACCGACGTTTTAGCGATCGAGCTCGAATCGAGTATCAAATATCGAGTTAAATAACACCCCTACTTCTAGTGTTGTTTTACTTAAGGTGGGAGATTGAAGAATTATTCCAAATTGGGCCCTTAATTTGACGTATTTGCATTGTACAATAATCAAGTGGAAGTTTGGAAGGTGTTTGTAAATTGAGTATTTCATTATAAATTAATAAAATATTAATTAATATATAAATTAATAATTATTAATTTATCGATTAATTCATAACTCTTTTAATTAATAAATTTTGGTGGTCCCATGAGTATTAATTTATAGAGTTTCTACTGTATATTTTTGTTTGCCTTGAAAATGCCTCGGTATTTTATGATTCTTGAGCTTTGGCAGTCATCTGTTTATGCTTCTATATTTGTTTGTGAGCAGTGTTACATTTTGAAATGTAGATATGTGACCACATTTGTTAGTCATGCAGCGAATAGGATTTGAATTGGAAAATGTGTTTTTTCAGGTCTCATTAATACTTAGAGGTGCCAATGACTACATGCTCGATGAGATGGACAGGGCTTTGCATGATGCTCTATGCATTGTCAAAAGAACTCTGGAATCCAATACAGTAAGTGCCTTCACTTGTTGATTACTTTCCCATTTTGAAGATACTTATTTGTCTGCCTAAATTGCTTCATTTCACTTTTGTCATATGCTCCAAATTCACTATCTCTGCCATTTTCTTATAGTCGATTGACATGTTATTATATAATTTTTCCCAGATTCATTTGGATATGGGTTTTAAAATAACAACAGTTATTTCTTGAAAAATGCTGCAATTTGTTCCTTGATTGGCCTATCGTGGTAACTCATCATGGTGCATGTTAAATCCAAACATATATGCATCCATACAGATTGATTTATCTGATATATCTGATCTTGCCAAATTGTGTAAATAGATAAGATACCCGAACTTTGGGGGTCAGAGTTTTCAGCTTTAACTATCTCGTATCCAATTTTATTCATGTTTTTGCAAATTTTCACAAAATATGTAGGTTGTTGCTGGAGGAGGTGCAGTAGAGGCTGCCCTATCTGTACATCTGGAGAATTTGGCTACTACTTTAGGATCCAGGGAACAACTGGCTATTGCAGAGTTTGCTGAATCTTTATTAGTTATACCTAAGGTCCACCTCGAATACCACTAATTGATGTCATATTTTTCCTTTGCTATCTGAAGTGGCTAAATACTAAACGTCCCTATTCAGGTACTGGCTGTCAATGCTGCTAAAGATGCGACAGAGTTGGTTGCTAAACTACGAGCTTACCACCACACTGCACAAACTAAAGCAGATAAAAAGCATTTATCAAGGTACAAAGTCCAAGCTAGTAACTTAGTGTACAAATTTCGCATATATAGATTATAAGATAAAGTTTCTTTTCATTATCTTCAAGACTATAGATCTCCAAACTAGAAGTCTATTATTTCTGGAAAAGCAATTTCACATTTATACGGAGTTATTCTCTTCATTAGCCTAAATGACCTTTTTTATCTGTTAAATTTTTTTGTTTATCTATAAATTAAGAATTAAAGTTTACATGAATTGGTTCGGTTTGAAAGGTAGTTTTGGTGTTGTCTTTATTGTTTCCCTTTTGTTTCTTCCTCTACTCTCTTATGTCATATTTCACTTTTTTTTATTTTTCTCTCAAATTTCACATTTTCATTTCTTTCTCCTCTCCTTTATCACACTTCCTATCTTGTTTCGATATCTAATTTCTTTTATTCAAATGATTTTTCTTAAAAAAAAATTGCACCATTTTTTTCTTCCACACACAAAGTGTGTTTCGCCTTCTCGTAGAACGCCATGTGCTAGTTGGGTTTCCGTTCATACATTATTCTGAATGATCCCAATTTACAAGTTGGATCTGGCACAGTGAATTGTTTTCATTCTTTCTGAAAATTAGTTCAAATAGTTATGAAAATGCTCTCTGATCCGTTCTTTGTTTAATATTTGCAGCATGGGTCTAGACCTAGTGAACGGCACCGTTCGTAACAACTTGGAAGCTGGAGTCATCGAACCTGCAATGAGCAAAGTGAAGATTATTCAGGTCAGAAATTGACTCTTCACCATATCTAATTCTAACATACACTTGCTTTTTTTAAACCTTTTTCTAATTCTCTCATTTTTATCAGTTTGCTACCGAAGCGGCTATTACTATTCTTCGTATCGATGACATGATCAGGCTGGTCAAGGATGACGGTCAGGGCGAGGAGTGAGTTTGGTTAAGGTTTGTTACAAACGATGATATCTGATGAATGGGTTTTTTTGGTAAGTGGTTTATTATATTGTTCTAATTAGTATTCTGTTGTGATGGATTTAAGTTACCCTCCCTAAAGCTGGAGGAAATTTTTGTTGCTTGTCGAAGGACCCATTCGTATTGATCACCTAAAATTTGTATTTGCTCTTGTAACTGGTTAGTATGGTTGTTTTTTCGGGTTTTATTTAAGTTTTGTGTTGACAATACATTGTTAAATGGACGGAATTATATGTAGGGACGAGTTGTTCTCCGGTGAAGTTTTCATTATTTCATAGTTTACATGATAACTTTTCGCAACAAGATGGATGAAATGAGTTGATTTTGGAACAATACAGGGAATATTGTATTGTGTTTTTAATGGTTGGAAAATATTTTTGTTTTCATTAATAAAATAATTAAAAAGGATATTTGTTTCATGCCTGCATGACTGCTGATCGATTTTTGAGGTTTTACTGTAAAATGGTAAGAACAAATGATACTCTATAACATCATTATATTTTGGGTTTTTAACAAAAATCCCATGTTTTAGTTCGATTTTGCTAAAAATCCACAGCTATTAAATAAATATACTAAATAAACCTTACCTTAGATTTTAATTACTCCATTTTCTTGTGTCAGAGTTAATGACTTTGTTAATTTTTTAACCTACCCAAAGTCCTAAAGTTCACATTATGCCCTTCTACTTTAGAGAATTAAATTTTACAACTTCAAATTTTGAGTGATGGATCAAGATCATTTTTATACAGATGGATTAATAATTAGCATCAAAATTGGAGTAATTAAATAGTTAATACAAGTTAGTGAAATGATAGAAGATAGCCAATCCTATCCTCCAATCTTAGTATAATCTCTAGTTTGTTTTGATTCAAACAAAAAAGTGATGTGATACTAATCGAGTGTGTCTAAATCTATAAAAAAATATTTATATAACTTTATTTATATCCATCAATAACAATTTCACTATATATTACTGTAAATATAACTATACTAGTATACTATATACATATCCATATATACTTGTGGTGTTGCATAAATGTCCACTCCACATTACAAAAATTGTGATCATAATAATATCACGTGAACATCATAATATTCAACATTATATTAACAATCCCCATTAAATATGTACTGCTTAGCATAATGGCATTGTTTTGAACGAGGCACGTGAAGCTGCACGTGCCGGGCATTTTGCTTCGGGATCACAAAAGGCCACATTTCCCCCCTCACATGCCTCTTTAAATATATAAAGTCTTCCCCATTATTTTACTGACACTCCCACCACCTTTGAGGATTGTTTCCTCCTAAATAACAACCAAAATTTAATTGTATTTAATGTAATATGTAAGAGGGAAAAATAAGTTTGCTTTAATTGGTCTAAATTGAATTATTTTCTTGTAATCTCATATAGATTTTTTCTACAATTTATGAATTGCATGTCCAATTTGGTTTGGATTGTTTTGGTTCAATCATTTATACATTTAGATTCACCTTTTATTTTATCCAATCTCGTCGATGAACTGTATGTCAGGGGTTTAATCTAGAATTAAATTGTCATTCTAGAAATTGTGCGATGGGTAAAGTCACAATTTCATCAGAAAATTTGCGAGATGATTCAATGTGCTAAGTGTTTTATTGTTTTACTTTTTTTTGTTGGTGATCATAATCTAAAAGCATTACAGTGACCATCAATGATTGTGTCATATACATAATCACTCGATATCACATTTTAGATGGTCGCTTCAAATAAGTTAACCTTGGATTAATGTTAATTTTTGAAGTAATAAAAATCACTTATATGATACGACTCAGGTCCATTATTAATAATTACTATTATAATATAAATCACTCAACAATATTAAATTATTAATAGATCTTCCAATAATCCAATGTCAAAAAACAAAAATTTGTATATGAAAATTTTGTGTTACATATTAGAGTTGGCATAGATTATAGATTGCCCACCATATGCAAAAGTAGTAGTAGTACACTCACTGTACGGACCGTACCCTTTTCTACTTGCATGAATCTACCCCCACCCCCACCCCATTTTTCTATTTCATTCAATGTATATACACAAAAAAAAAATATATATAGACATATATATATACATATTTACAAACCCCTACAGTGAACTTATGTCCGGTTTGGGCGGTTAACCCCACCCCATCCCCCATTCATTCCTTAATTACAAATTTCTCACTGTAATTTAATGTGGACAAGTTGGCCTGGCACCAGCTGTCTCCTCGTGAACCATCCCTCAACAAATTTTGACTTAAGAATATTCTAGCTCTAATTGAATTTGAATAATCCCCGAATTAAATCGAATAATTTATAATTATCATATTAATTTATATACAATATAGGGAAAGTATTTAATCCTAAACAAGTGTAATAATCTTTGTTGTGTGATTAGATGTGTTTGGTAGAGTTAAATTTCTCTTTAAACATATTTTTGTCAACAATTTGATACTCAAATGCTTGATTTTCTACTTGGTGATGTAGAGCTTATTACTGGTTAACTGATTTATATTACTTGATTCAGTGATTATTGTGACATTTTTTTGGCATGTAATAATTTTTATATATAAAAAATATTATTGTGGTGATTAAATTCTCTTTATTAAAGTTGTCATATTAAGGTTTTTAACCCCAAATTTGACTCTTCATATTTAGAAAACGTGGAAAAAGAAATGAATAAATACCAAGATATATATTGTCCCTTCATTCCATAGTAATCTATCTAGGTCTAGCAATAAATTAAACTAGAGTATTTTCTAAGTGAAATCACTAATAATTTACTCAAATGCTTTCAATTTAGTTGTAAGATTTGGAACATTGATAGTGTACTAGGATTATGAGAAACAACCAATATGAGAAATTAGACTATTAGATTTCACACAAGAGTAAAATGATCAAAAATATTGGGAGGATGGAATTATAATATTATTCCATAATATCAAACCAAATCCAAAATTTTATTTTATCTCAAATTGAGGTATTATATAAAATTATAAATATTATATATAAGCCCACACTCACAATAATTATAAATTCAAGAAAAAATGAGCATTGTCCAAAATATTTGATTTTATGAATTAAAAAAAACTAAGCAAGTATGAGGTCAAATTTCAAATTAAAGTAGTCACGTGAACGCATATGCCAAGTATTTAGTTAGCACACATGAGTCCTATATCGATTGATCACATAATTTAAACAGATGATTTTATTTTATTCGATCATAATATTTTATTTTAAATAATTATAAGATGACTGAGAGATCACCGACAGGGAACATATAAAAATGTTACAATTTAACCCCACAGCATGGCTTAGCTCACTCAAAAATTAAATATAGTGTGTATATATATATATATATATATATATATATTATACCCAAAACACCATATCAAAGGTTAAGGGGATAGTATTAAATCAAGACATAGGAACGTGAAGAAATAATTTTAAAAATTGAAGAGATGAATAAAATCTTAGGTGATACGAGAACCATCATTATCCCCATTATATAATTTCTTCGATCAAATAAATTTACAATCGATCGAGTTTAATGAAATAGATATGTTGTAGCTCATTAAATATGACAACAGATGAAATTTTACCAAATAAAATATTTAGTTATCTAATATTGTACAATTGATCGGATTTATTAAACCCCATCTATAATAAAATTCCTATGTTAAGTGCCTATGCAAGTCAAAGAGTGACTAGTGGACTAAATATGAATTATTGTTCACATTTAAAAACCAAAAAAAATTGGTATCATTTGTAGTGTGATATCTATAGACTAATTAAGTATAGTTTGTTGCCAATTATTGTTAATACCATTCCTTGATTTAGGAAAATATAATTGATTGATAACTAGGAGTCCAATTGGATGGCACACTATATTCCCAAAAAAGTATTTTAGAGAAAAAAATTACGAAAAATTCGTTTGTCTGGCACGTCATGAGAACTTTCTTATAAAAAATCTCCCAAAATTATAAATAATTTGAAGAAATTTTTTTAAAAAATGAGTAAAATTGAATTTTTACTATTTATGACTTGACAGTTAATACTTAATACCATCAATTAAAATAGTTCTTCTGTCTATTTTTCAAAGCCAACAAATAATTTAGTTATATATTCTAATGCAAAATAATGTAACGTTTAAAATAAGATCCATTGTGACTATTTTTCAACGTCTAAATCACGAGTTTGACTAAAAATATTTAATATAAATTATATGTACATATCAATATAAATAAATTTCTCACAACAAATTAATATCACATCAACCACAATCATTACATATTTTTCTTTTAAAAAACTCATCTACACTCACTTTTCAAACCTCATTTCTTATCTTTCAAATAACATTTTCTCAATTTTATCATGAAAAAAAAATCTTTGAAATGGATATACCAACCAATTGAGGCCTTAACATATACTATCTCATGGGTTTTTTTTGATGCAGCTATCTTAAGCTAATCATTTCTTTATGTTGCCTAATATTTTGATATAATGGTGAAAGTAAGGGTGGATATTGAGTCGATTTAAATATTTACGAGTCAGCTAGTTCAAGCTCAAGTCGACCCTTAATGAGTCGATATCTTCTAACGAGCTATGAGCTCAAGTCCCTCCAAATCCAAAATTCTAGTTCTGTTTCTATATACATGTAATGGTGTAACTGATTCGAATTTGAGCCGATGTTGATGATTTTCCAGGCTCAAGTATTTTATTACATGAGCTCGAGCTTGTCGACTTTAATTTTTAAAGCTCGAATTCAAGCTTACCAAATTCGCAAACCATGGGGAGATGTTAAAGATTGAATTTTTTTCTATTTATATAATAATAAGAAAGTAGTATATTGAAATTCGAAATGCTTACAAAATTTGAGCTCGTTCGAGCTGAGCCGACTCAGTTCGATATACACCCCTAAAATCATGAAAATTACAATGTAAATTGTATATAGGTGACATGTGGGATCTAAATGCAAATTATATATTGTAAGATAATAGTAATTAACAAAAAAATAAAAAAACATATATATATATATAGACTAAAAACCATGCACAAATATATATATATATATATATATATATATATATATATATATATATGTATATATAGTATATAGTAATATAAGGTTGCATGGTGCCATTGACTCAACCCACGTTCCCTTGCCCCCCTCCCCTTTCTTCTCTACTTAACTTCTTCACTCTCAACACTCTCTCTATTCCATTGAACCTAGCTAGGGAACATGGATGCTTATGGTGGACTCTCAGTTGACGATCTTCTAGACTTGCCTAGTGATGATTTCTTCTCTTCGTCTTCTTCCTCCTCCACCGCCGCCGTGTCGGACTTCCTCCACCACCACCCCTCCGCCGCCGCCGCCACCACTTACTCTATTCCTACCTATACCACCGACTTCAACGATATTCTCTCTGTACCAGTAAGCTAACTGTTGGATTGGCTGTACTTCTTGCTTTAATTGCTTGTACCTTGAATTTCTTTTCTTCAATTTTCTTTCTCATTTTGATCAATTTTGAGTATTTTTCTTTTTACCTTTAATTGAGTTAAGTCGAGTAGACTCGAGTTTGTTTATGTCTGTTTAAACTATAATCGAGTTTTATAACTTGTGTTTAAGCTCGATAATATTGTTAATTGTGTTGTGCTCGATTAGGCTTTAATCGAGCTGAAAGTGAGTCAAGTTTGAGTAATTTAATTTTTTGTACTTTCGAACCAAATTTCAAAGTTAATCGAACTCGAAAAATTTGACAAATGTGATTTAATATGTTGACTAAAAGAATTTAAACGAGCTTTTAGCGATTGAATCGAGTGATTTATCAGCAATTGTAAAGAGTTGTACTACATGCTTTAATACTTGTGCCTTCTAAAAAGATCAAAGTTTCATCTTTTGATCAATTTTGGCGATATTTTTGATTCAGAATGACGACGCGGCGGAGCTGGAATGGCTGTCAACCTACATGGACGATTCGTTCACCGATTATCCGTCGAACGAATTCACCTCCGCCGCCGCCGCATTCCACGGCCGCGCTCGGAGCAAGCGCTCGCGTCCCTCCGCCGCATCAACAATCGAAAATCAGATCGGCAACATAAAGAAGGAAGAGGTTTTTTTCCCCGGCGGCGGTGCGGATAACGGCGGCGCGTCGGAGGTAGGGAGGCGGTGCACGCACTGCGCGTCGGAGAAGACGCCGCAGTGGAGGACCGGACCGATGGGGCCGAAGACACTGTGCAACGCCTGCGGCGTGAGGTTCAAGTCCGGCCGCCTAGTGCCGGAGTACAGGCCGGCGGCAAGCCCGACGTTCGTGCTGACTCAGCACTCGAACTCGCATCGGAAAGTTCTGGAGCTGCGGCGGCAGAAGGAGATGTTCCGGCAACAGCAGCAATTGCAGCAGCAAGATGCATGCGGACGTCACTTTCGGGTGTGCTGACGTCTGCTTGGAGATGACGTTATGTTGTTATTGTTATTATTTTTGAATTTGTTGAGAAATTGTGAAAGTTTGGACTTTTTTTTGCGGTTTATTTTTCTGATTTTATCTCAATGAAGTCTCTTTATAATAGAAATGAATGAGTTGTTATATATATGTATATATATTTTGGGTTTCTAGTTTTAATTATTGGTATTTTCATGGTTTATAAATTTAAAAATTATTGCTAAGGAAGGAAGAAAAAGATTTAGGTAGACACGTGGAAATATAGAAAAATTCTAACTCGTCTCAAAAAAGGAATACAAATATAATTTATAGACATCAATGTGAAATAAAACCAACTATTGTCCGTAAAGATTTTCTTATGAAAAAACAACTACATCCATATATGTATTTCTTACAAAAGGTTATATATCATATTGATATATTTTTCGAGAAAAATAAATATATATTTTTTACGTCTACAATTATCATGACATATATTTTCATGTTAAAATAAATGTGAGTATTATCATTTATCATATATAATCTCCTAAAAATTGCATTATTGGTTTATTTCACATGAGATTAAAATTTTCATGTCTAAAAAAACCAGTCACAAGTTTTCCCATCTTGTAAACCAAAATACACCAGTTCTTATTTAATAAGGTCTGAATTTAATTAGGAACTTT
This sequence comes from Verbascum thapsus, assembly GCA_963669365.1. NCBI lineage: Eukaryota > Viridiplantae > Streptophyta > Magnoliopsida > Lamiales > Scrophulariaceae > Verbascum > Verbascum thapsus. The sequence goes on from OY770108.1 coordinate 18,343,772, forward strand.
AACCTGCAAATCATTAATAAAAGGGAAAAATTACAAATGAAGACAAATATAAAAGCATGAATTAAATACATCAAATTTCAAATATGAGTATGTGAATATAATTAAATCACCTCCTGATGTGTCAGGTTAAGTAAATGTGCCCTGATAGTACTATTTCAAAGTTACAGTGGATTGATCACTCTGCAGCTATAAATATGTTTTACTATTGTACATATAGTAAATTAACCTTTTTACATACCTGATTTTACAAACAAAATTTTATATCACATCGTTTTCAACATATTCGCTGTGTTATATAATATATATTTTCAATTTTCATGATAATCATTTGATAAATGATAAATCAAAAAATATTGCAAAATCAGGATGTGTCTTTTAATTATGTTGTAGACCGCCTAAGGTGTTCTCCAATACGTTAGGTTTAAGTAAATTTAATCAAATTACCATTACTACATATTATCAAATAAGAGCCCAACAAAATTCTTTCAATTGTGTTAATTCATTCAAACCAAAATTCACCAAAAAAGAAATAAAATAGTGAAGCATTAAATAGTATATGAGGCAATTTTTTTTAAAAATTAAGCACATCTATCTAATACTAATTTTCACCTTTCTATAGTCTCTATTTTTTTTTGATGACAAGGGAACCCGCAGCCGCTATCGTTAGGTGCGCACTGGGTAAACCCCGCACTGGGTAAACCCCGCTCTTGTGCAATAGTCTGCAAACCACACAAGAGAGGTAAACCAGCCTAGGTTGCCCATAGCTGACAGGCTCACAGTAGAGAAGGCAATAGGCATTCCCACAGTGGGATTCGAACCCGTGACCTAGGCCACAAGTTCAAATACCCTTACCAACTCTACCAGGGGTTGCCCCCTTCTATAGTCTCTATTTTTCGTTTTATTTCATGTATTTTATTTCCGATTTAACATCTAAATCAAGCTTTAATGGGCATGTGAGCTCTGAGCCCATACAAGTTTTGGGCCTTTTCTCGTTGCAACTTGATGGTTTTGGTATGTGTTATTGGGCTTCTTCTCTTAAGCTAGCCCAATTTTGTTAAAGCCCAAATCTTTGGGGGTCAATTTTGCAATTGACAATCTCTTCAAGGGCTGTTTCGCAATAAACTTTAATGCAAGTAAACTATTAACTTCAACGGTTCAACCGTCTAAAAATACTTTCATGAGAATATTTTTCACTAAAATATCCATTTCATGAAAAAGTTGTAAAATTGATTTTCTATAAAACATTAACAAACAAAGTCTTAGCCACTCGACACATATTAAACGCTCTCTCAGTTTTTTTTCTCCAATTTCACTCGTAAACCCTAGCAATTTATCTCTCTGTCTGAATTTCACCAAGATTCCTGAATAGTTTACCGGAAGAAGAAGAAATCAAGATCACTACTCGACAATGATTCCTCTTTCGTCCAAAATTTCCGGTCAGATTCGGTTTCTGCTGCAGAGCTTGAATGATTCAAATTCCGATTCGGTTTTTCAAGAGCTTTGCAAGGCATGTTGCGTTTAATTTAGATGTTTTTCCTCATGCTACATGTGTGTTTTTACTATCTTGTTTTCAATTTGGGGATCGGTTGGTGATCTTTGATCTTACTGTGGAACCGTTAGTTTTTGCGCTTTGACGACTGAGGTTCGTGTGTGGATTAGTTGAAATTGACTTCATGTTTTGGTTTTATGACTGAGTTTGGTTCGAGGTTTGAATTTTTGTGTTTTTATTGGGAAGATTAGTCCAAGTTTATTGTTAAAAAATAATTACATTATTACTCATGAAAAGTTGGGATATAGTTGTTTTATTGTGTGATTTGGTGTTTACTAAAATATATTATAAATTTAATGATAGAAAAGTGATGTTATAAATTTAATTCTGAAACCGTGATTAGCATATTATTCAAGACCACTAGAATTACCTGATAGCGTGAATTTGGAGGACATGACTTCAATTGTGAAGCGAGCAGTTAGTTATGGAAGAACCAGTTGTAATTACGGCCAATGTAGGCTATTTTGTGAAGTTCATCAGATTACCCAAAAGATGTTATTGTCCGGTTTTCTTCATTCTTTTTTTGTAATTTTTAGTCATGGCTCTGATACGGATTATCTTGATCAGGTGTAATTAATTAATTGTTTTTTACTATGTTTTTTTCTCCTTTTGACTGAAAGAGATTACAAAGAAACGCTATTGAACATTTTCTCCAGCATCAGTTGTCGGACATTTATTCAGAAAATCTTTCCACATTGTTCTTGCTGACGCAAATTTCCACTTCAAGAAGTTTATGCAAGAAACAATTTCCAATATTTTCCTCCTGAAAATGCAATAGGAGAAACACGTCTAACGTCATAGTGACCAGGGAAGCAAGAAGTATATTGTCTTTGTTTCAAAATTCAGTTGGGTTGCCAGAATCATTTTTGTGAACTTGATTGATGACTGATTTGGAGTTACCAAGCCCCCCAGTTTTTCATTTTATTTGTCATTTTATTTGCATGTGGGATAGCCTACAGTCACAATGTGGGTATAAATGCTTGATGTTTTTAATCAGTTCCAATTTCGAAACTGCAAAGCTGGAAATTTGTTGTTTTGAACTATCTGTCTCAGAACGAGCTTCATTGAAATTGGTACCATATTGGGTGGTAAACAAATAGCACTGTGTGGGAAAAAATGTTTTCATCTATTGTATAATCTGATTGAGCCAGAGACATCGTGAAATTGGTACCATATTTTTGTTTGCGCCGAAATATAAGGTTTAGCGTTGTTTTTGGGATGGGAAGACTGTACGTGACAGTTTGCTGCTAAGCATTTTCAGTGGGTGAATCAGCCTCCTTTTTGCCTTCAGAACATGTTAAATGAATTTGACATTTGAATTTTGTCATTTCTTATTGTGTACAGTAAGGCAGACGTTTTCATTACTTGGGAATAGCTTGATCTATTATATGTGTTGGTGCATTGGTGCATTGGTGGTGCTGTTAGAACTTTAAAATGTGGTTAACTTTGGACATAGAAGTAGATATTTAGCATTCTGAAATATTTGGATTGTCCTTTCTCTCAATGTTTATTGCAAGACTGTCGTATTTGTTTATCCTGTTAGATGACTGACCATAATCAGTTTGTCATTGATTTCTATACGCTGATCTTGTCGGTATTATTTTGCATCAGCAGTGCTCTATGCATGGAATGGAGGGGGAGATATTGCTGCTCCAATCTTGTTTGGATCAGCTGAATATCTGTGGCAAGGATTTTAAGAATATGAAGCTGCATCCTATATATGCTGCAATATTTAAACATATCTTGGATAAACCTCATTTTACTACCGTGTTCAGTGAGTCGATGCGGACTGCTATGTTAAATGAGGAATTTCTGCAGAATCTGTCTGGCGCATTGCACTTGTCGGTGTCGGAGAAAATTGGAGTTGGTCTTGCCTTGTTCAACTCGGAGAAACCTGATGTCAGAACATGCGGTTAGTTCTGTTTCTGCTATAAACCTGATATATGAGATATGAGATCAAAATTCCATTTTTAATGAGGAACGGGTTTGAATTTTAAAAACTGAATATGGAAAAATCAATAATCATATCTTCAGAATGTTTATCTCAACTTGTGCATTTTTTGCTGGGTTGATTTGCAGGAAAGAATTTCTGCATGAGTCAGATAGAAGAGTGTCGTGTCAATCCCGTGGCGTTGGAGTCTGAGCTAATTCAGCACATTCTTATGTTTCTTAGTCGATCTGAAGGCCTCTCCAAGCATGTGGATTCGTTCATGCAAATGTTATCTCTCGTGCAATTGAAGGAAGGAACCAAATTTGTTTTAGCCCCTTTTCTACCGGATGAGTTACCTGAAGTCAACTTCTTCAGGTACTTTTCTTGAAAATTTATATTACCAAGTTTCCCTCATGCGTAGACTGAATTTATTTCTAGAAACTAATCTTTTTTCCTCTCTTTCTTATTTATTACTTCCAGACACTTAGATATCTTAAATGAGGGTGGTGAAGATGATTTTGATGCCATTCTAGCAGAAATGGAGAAGGAACTTAGCATGGCTGACGTGATGAGTGAATTAGGCTATGGATGCACTGTTACTGTCTCACAGTGCAAAGAAATGTTATCCATTCTCTTGCCGCTTTCTGATGTCACAGTTGCAAAGATACTTGGGACCATCACCAGAACTTATACAGGTCTTGATGACAACCAAAACATGTTTACTACATTCCGATCTGCTCTTGGTGGTAGCAGTACTGTGGATCCTCCATCTCTGAACTCGTGGAATGTTGATGTCCTTGTCGATGCAATCAAACAACTTGTAAGTTCCACGACATCACCTATATTCCTGTGTTTCCCATCAGCAAGGTGAGTTTGTATTAGTTCGTTGCATTATATTTGCTTTGGTTATTTTGTTTCAGGCTCCGGAAATTAACTGGATAAGTGTCATGGATAATCTGGATCACGAGGGCTTTTATTTCCCTAATGAGGCAGCATTTTCCTTTTTTATGTCTGTATATAGACGTGCTTGCCAGGTGCGCTTCGTTGTTTTGACCCAATGTTCTTCATTCATGCTAGGCATGTTAACAATGACTAATGCCGTTATGGGAATCTAATTTTACAGGAACCATTTCCTCTCCACGCAATTTGTGGCTTTGCTTGGAAAAATGTCGAGGGGCAACTATCCTTTCTAAAGTATGCTGTCTCTGTGCCACCTGAAGTATTTACATTTGCACATTCTGAGAGGCAACTGGTATGTTTCTTATTATTAGCCATTATTGTTAAATAGCCATGACTACATGTGATACATCCTTATTTTCTTTATCAAGGGAATTCTATAACTGATTCCCTTATTTAACTGTTTTTCTTTGTACAGGCCTATGATGATGGTGTGATTGGACGTACATCTCAACCTGGTCAAGCAAATAATGCCTGGTCATGTCAGGACCTAATAGAGGTGTTGTGTCTGCTAGCTGAAAGGGGCCATGCAAACTTTGTGCGATCAATCCTAGAAAATCCTCTTAACCACTGCCCGGAAGTTCTGCTCCTCGGGATGGCCCGTGTTAAAGTACTGATCCTAGATATGTACTGTGATTCTTTCTTTATGTTATCGTTGTCTCTTGTTTAGTAACCTTTAGCATATGATTTGCAGACTTCTTATAATCTCCTTCAATATGAAGTGGCTTCTGCTGTTCTCCCCTTGGTACTGAAAAATCCTTCTGGGAACAGTATAATACTCAACCTGTGGCATGTCAACCCGAATATATTGTTAAGAGGACTAATAGATGCCATGAACTTTGATCCAGACAACATTATTAGGATTTTGGATGCTTGCGATGCATTAAAGGTCTTACTTCTTACCAAACTTATGTGTATTACAGTGTTTTTTCCATTACGGATAATTTGTGCATATTGTAATGGCGAGTTCATTCTGGAATGCAACACATATCGTCTACATGTAAGACACATTTGTTAGATCTTAAGTGGTTCTAATTGGATGTCTGGATCCATGTTTTTTTTTGAGTAATCCTGCTTGGAATCTTTCAGGTTCCTAGTTGGTCTTTGCCATGTTAAGGACACTGATTTTATGGGATCATTTGTATATTATTTTGATTTTGCTCCTCTGATGTTGAAATATCATGTCGTTGAAGGAATCTTTTAGCCTCTCCATATTTCAGCGAGTTCCTACTAGTGGATTGCTGGGATCTGTAATTTGTCAAAACGACATCTCCTTCCAATACCAAAAGAACAAAAGAATTCACACGAAAACCGAAAAATAGTTCAGTTGTATGCTGTTGTGCAGCAGAATTCGATGTCGAGAGTCCACGGGAAGAAGAATTAGTCATTAGTTGTTAGATATTATTTCGTTAACTATCGTTAGAAGTCTAGTTGAATTAGGAGTTTCAGTTCTAGTTGTAGTAGAATTCTAGTCCTTTTCAGTTTAGGAGTCCTAGCTTGCGAAGGATTGCTAAAGTTATAAATAGGGGCTGTAGGTTTAGTTTTAATTCACTCAATTTGGAATAAAAGATTCGAGCTTAGGCTTGGGGCAAACTTCGATTGGTTGGGCAAGAATTTATTCTTGTTGGACTTTCGAGCAATCGAAAGTATTTTATTTATATTGTTTGTTAATATCGAATTTCGTTCTTAACATATGCATTCATGATTCATTGTTCACAAACTACTGTTTCTGATATATTTGCACAAACTTCTGCAGATTCTATCTTCAGTATTGGATATGATTCCTTATTCCTTTGGTGTTCGCTTAGCTGCAGTTGCTTCCAAGAAAGAGCTCATAGATTTTGAGAATTGGTTGAACACTAACTTAGTTACATATAGAGACTCTTTCTATGAGGTAAACTTTTCCCTCTGATAGAACACCATACCCGTTCCTTTTCTGGCCCCCTCCCCCCCCCACCCAGCAAAGAAATAAAGGAAGAAGAAAGAACACTAACTTAAAGGAAGAAGAAAGAACACTAACTTAATACAGTTCACCATCACTAACTTATCCTTGGATCTGTAAGAGGTCTTTTGCCTGCCTGCTCTGATAGTCTTTACTACTTGTACCATGTGCCTGCAGCATGTGAAAATTTGCACAACTAAACTGCATTATTCTTATGTGGCAGGAATGCGTCAAGTTTATAAATGAGGCTCGTGTTGGATCTCAGGAAATCTATGCTAATCGCTTTCAATCTCCTGGGGCTCTTGTGAATACTTTTAAAGAAGCTTGTCCTACTGTCATAAAGGTTTTACAATGCCTTGTAATTATCCCAATTGCTTTCACATTTAATTGCCCCCTAACCTTATAACAATTTGTTATACAGGCCATTCAGTCTTATGCTGCTGTGAATTCTTCCAGTAACTTGTCTGAGGAAATGGACAATAACGTGACCTATATGCGCTCTAATTCAAGAATTAAGAATGGTGGGGGTTCTGACTCAACTTCTTCTGATAGTTATGTTGAAGACATCGAAGCAGAAGCAAACTCATACTTCCAGCAAATGTTTTCTGGTCTGCTGGCTGTCGATGCTCTGATTCAAATGCTTGTTCGCTTCAAGGAATCTTCCGATAAAAGGTCATTTTATTTTAAATTTATCTTTAAGTATGACTTTCCGTGTGCGTTGATGTTCATAAACCGCTTTGTGCTTGGTCGCAGCCACTGACGCCACATATTACATAGTTCATTGTCAATATGCTGATGCCCATCGATCTTGTTCTTGTTCCAAATTTTCTATTCTTAATCCATGAATGTCATTCGAAACCTTTATTAAAATTGTCCTGCACAGTGCACACTATCGACTTATGGTTTTTCAGTGGAAGTTACCATATTGATGGAAGTTTTGAATTAGAAAGATTTGAAGTGGTTAATAGTTAAAAGTCCCATGATGGATTACTGTTGAAAAGGCCTCTCAATAGTTTCCGTAAATTTGAAAATTCATTTAGGATATCATATTATTTTTAGTCATGATGGGTTATTATGCATCTTGTAATCAGCCTCTTGGATTCACTGATTTCGCTGCATTGGGAAATTTTTGTGCTCCATTATAATTTGAAATGCAATTAAAACTCTAGGTCTCTTGTTGATGGTTTTGTACATTTTGACAGGGAACAATCTATATTCGAGTGCATAATTGCTAATCTATTCGAGGAATACAAATTTTTCTCCAAGTACCCTGATAGACAGCTGGAAATTGCTGCAGTTCTTTTTGGTGAGATTTTATTTTGCATATTTAAAATTTCACACTGTTATATATCTTTAACATGATTTCCTATATAGAAAAATTAACCTTAGTCTGCCATTGTCGTTTTGTTTCCGGTTCACTGTTGCCTTGGCTTTTTAGATTTAGGCTTCTTTTGTTTCTTTTTCTTTTCTCTTTTTTTTGTTTTCTATGTGTTGAAGAAACTGGATACCTAGGCTAGGTTAATCTGGATTTGTGAGATTGGTAAGTACCAGGCTAGTACGGTTTGCAGAGGCACATTTATTCTCCATATTTGAGCATTCCATGAACAAAGTGAGATCAAACTCCATATTTTCTGCGTTTTGCATTATCTCAATATCAGTACTCATATTCAGTGCACTGCTTTTTGAAAATGAGGGCATTTCATTACCTAATACTTGATTGATTTACTTTTTCTTGTTTTAATTTCTTTGTCATCATTTTTTTCTTTCTAAAGCCGGAATGCAATTTGAAGCTCTGTCATTTCCCCCCTGCTTTCTTGGTCCGTACTTCAGAATTAGATGGAATGATTTAAGTTTAGGGAAAAACTCATTTAGTGGTTGATTTGCATAAATGCATAGTAACGACTGACAAATTGGGGGGAGCTTGGAGAAATTCACTACTGAGTAATGTGCCTAACAGTAAAAATTGACTGAATCTTTACGTTGACTATCTTCGCAAGGATGTGAATAATAAAAGATCTACATATTCTATGGACAAGGATCGATCACTGAAATTATTTCTCTGATAACAGTTATCGACTCATAATTTCCGAAATAGTGGTGTTACACACACTCTTTAATGCTCTTTGAGTTTTGTTTTGTTAGTGTGTTGTAGTTATGGTTGTGGCTTCATAGATCTTTGCAACACAGTTTTAGACTTTTAGTGGTGATGTTTCATGGAGAAGTTAACTACTTTTAGTTTGACAAATCTTAGGAGGTCGGTTTGTTTGCTCTGTTAGCATGCTAGACCTCTCATATGTCTCTGTACATATTCTCTATTTCTGGTCTACTTAGAGCAGTTAATGTGTACGCTTTCAGGATCAATCATCAAGCACCAACTTGTGACTCATCTAACACTTGGCATGGCCTTACGAGCTGTTTTAGACTCTTTGAGGAAACCTCCAGATTCAAAAGTTGGTCTTTTTCCACATTCTGTACAATTCATCCATCATTCATTGTTTTGTAAGTTGATAATGGCCTAGGGCTTTCAAATCTGCAGATGTTTTCCTTTGGGACCAAGGGGCTAGAGCAGTTTCTGGACCGCCTCATAGAATGGCCGCAGTACTGTAATCATATCTTGCAAATATCTCATATGCGTGCTGCACATCCGGAGCTTGTTGCATTTGTCGAGAGGACACTTAACAAAATTTCAGCGGCTCATGGTGAACCAGATGTTCATATTGCCACTTCTGATTACCATCATGGTCCAATGCAATCTTCTGCCCCGAATCTGGAGGTAAAACTAATATCTGTCTTCAACGAGGAAGTTGAGTGATTGAACATATTCTTCTGATTATATTCTTTGGTACCTAACATGGTGCATAAGTGGTCATAGCACATCTTTGATTTTAATTTGCAGTTAGTGGACTTGTAGACGACCCTTCTATGTCAGAATTCTGGAACTCTGGAAAAATTCTGAGATTTAGTTCTTCATTGGATATATTTTTCAATTGCAATTATCTCGTCATTTTTGTGCCTTTCTCTTGTTGGTAAATAATGATGGAATGTTTGGTAACTTCTATTGTTGGTACTTTTCTTCAGTCGTGAAGTGTTAAAGTGAATTTCGTGTCCTTTAAATAGGATGGTTTCACTGTTACATTATTTGTCTTTATAAAGATAAATTGCTTAGGCTGTAGACCTTTTACCTCGTTAAAGAAATGCTAATTTGCATTATGACTGTCATAGAATGGATATAAATTCATAATTGCTAGAGAACCACCTTTCTGCACATAGTATTCACCCCTTTTTGGGCATGATAACCATAGTTGTATTTCCACCTTTCTACATTTCACATATTTCTTTGTTTCCATAGATAGTAATTAGAAAAAAATGTGGTTTTGTTAGATAAATACAGTGTTTTGTATGCCACCTTTTGGTCCTTCACCAGAGATGGTTTATTTTATGAACATTTTGCTAGGTGTTGCTCCATGTAGTGTTGTTCGGCACATGTGTTCCATTATTTCATAGTTTTTCTTCCAATTGAAAGTTTATCTAGACCACAAGGCTGCATTAAAATTGAGAGAACTGTTGAATGCATACATTTTTTAAATATAATTACATGCATACATCTGATCATTAAATACTGAAGCGAGCCATGCTTCTTGACTTCTGTTTTCACAGATGGTAGTCCAATCTCTGAGCTTAGGGGTTAGATCATTACATTGTGTACAACACTCGTGCCATTTGAAAGTACTTTTTCAGTCTGTAAAAATAATTCAAATTTGAGCTTGTTGGCTGCCCATAGTGATGTAACCTAGTTTGTATGTTTCTGATGCTTAAGTTTTTCTAGTAATGAAGTCCCTCCCTGTGGCACAAAGCCTCGATGTTTCTACGAATTTTTTTTAAGTTTGTTTCACTTAATAATATGTCATATGTTCGCAAAATCAATAGATAACGTGGAAATGAAATTTATTATAGCTTGTGTCTCTATTTAGATTTTGCTATGGTTGACTTCTTTTTAGTTGTCCAAGATGACGAGGACAATTTTATGTGAAATCCATCTGATATTAGCAATTCTTATTTCCGTCTTCGTTTTCAGATTTTGGGCCCTCAATTTTCTCTTATTGGACCCAGTAGCTCTCAGACTGGGCTGCAAGGATCCTCCCCAATCCAACTTCAGCAAAGACCGAAGAGTTCCACAGATGAGAGGAAAACCTCGGTGACTCTGTCTACTTACTTGAAGCCAGCACATTCCTCTCCAGGACAGCCTGCTAATGGTCCTTCCAGAGATACAGCTAGCGTTCAGAAGGCAAGTATTTTTACCTTGGAGTTAGTGTGTTTGATGTGTATTCGTCTTTCATGAGTTAATCTATTCAAAGCTTATGTGCAGTCACACAGCGGAATTGGTCTTCAATCATTGCACGCTGCCTCTCCTGGTTTTCCACGTTCCTCTCGAACTACATCAGCAAGTAATGTCACCTACTTTTATATTGATACATATTTTTTCTAATTTGTATATGAATATGTACTCGCTGGTTTTGAATACTCTCCTTGCCTTTTCCATTATTTATGAATCTTCTTCACGTTGTAGGATTTGGCTCTGCATTAAACATTGAAACACTTGTTGCTGCAGCGGAGAGAAGAGAAACTCCCATAGAGGTGCTTGCTCTAAGTTGTTTTATGACATGTTATTTGGATTTCTTTTGCTTATATAGCCACTTTTGATGAACAAGCTCTGAACTTTTATAAGATTCTTTTTGCTAATTCAGTATTAATTTATTTTATATCTCATGGACAGCTTATAAAAAAGGTTGTAGATATTCTGGATTCCGTTGCAACATGATTGATCGACTTTTTCTTTTCGTATTCCTTGCCTTTTTCTTTTCTTTTCCATAGCATTGGCAGCCCATTTAGGGGCTTTCTTTGCAAATAGTAGTAGTATCTGATATGACAAATAAAGTTTCTTGGGCACTTAAGGCTGCAGTTGTTGATAAAAAAAATTGCATGTGGTGAAGCATTGATAAGAATCACAAATTCGATCTAGCAGTCACTCAAAATTTCCCTTTTCCTCCACAAGCATGTGCCACGAAATCTGCAGTCTTTGATGTTGTGGGATTGAGATTTCCGATGATGAAACTCATCACGTCTGGGTCTCTTTAGAATATTCCATTTCTTGCCTTTATTTTATGAACCGTCTTTGGTGCTGCAGTTGGGTCTTTTTTTGTTTGTTCAAGGAATGATACAATTTTGTGCCCTTTCTGTAGACCATTGCTCATTTTATCTTCCCTAAATTGTGTGACCATAATTTGTTTCTCTGGTTTTCTGATTATTTTTGGAGTCTTCTTCATTTTGAACAGGCTCCTGCATCAGAAGTTCAGGATAAAATATCTTTTATCATCAATAACTTGTCTGCTGCAAATGTTGAGGCGAAATCTAGAGAATTTACAGAAATCCTAAATGAGCAATATTATCCCTGGTTTGCTCAGTATATGGTTATGAAAAGGTGAGTCCTTTTTTTTTTTTTTTTTTTTTTAAATTTCATCAAATTTTGCTACAATTCTGATATCGTAACAAATCCTTCGATACATTTGTATTCTAGATTTTTTCCGAGCAACTTACTTTGATTTCTTTCTTCCCACTTATTACCTCTCTTTACTTCAGATCTCCGGGAAAGTTATGAAATAATAACAATTAGTTCATGATGGTTTCGTTATTCTTTTGTGTCTTTCTTGACAGGGCAAGCATTGAGACAAATTTTCATGATTTGTACTTGAAGTTCCTTGATAAAGCAAATCTGAAGCTTTTGAACAAAGAGATTGTTCAAGCCACTTATGAAAACTGCAAGGTTGGATCCCATGATCTATTTTATTCCCTCCAAATATGGAAACAAAAATGGTGTTCATACTTGGTGTCGGTGCTGCCTTATAGGTTCTCTTGGGATCGGAACTTATAAAATCTAGTGTGGAAGAGCGATCATTGCTGAAAAATTTAGGAAGCTGGCTTGGGAAGATCACAATTGGCAGAAACCAAGTTCTAAGGGGACGAGAGATAAATCCCAAATCTCTGATTATAGAGGTTTCTTTTCTTCTATTTCCTTTTTCTTGGGGGGTGTTGCAGTGTTGATGGAGTCATCTTTGCTGTGACTTCTTTATCCCCTTCAGTATTTTCTCCTTGATTTGAAGCTGCTGATTTAAATCAAATACGTTATTTGATCTGTTTTTGCAGGCTTACGAGAAAGGACTTATGATTGCTGTTATTCCTTTCACTTCCAAGGCATGAATCAATTGTTTATGCAAACTTTTTTATTGTGTTACATTGTGTTTACCTTGTGTGCTTGTTCCAGATTCTGGAACCATGTTCAAACAGTCTTGCATATCAGCCTCCCAACCCTTGGACCATGGCTATCCTTGGATTGCTCGCAGAGATTTACGCGATGCCTAATTTGAAGATGAATCTTAAGTTTGAGATTGAGGTAATTCTGTACATACAGATCTAGCTAACTGCCTGAAATAAGATTCATACATCCAGTTTTCTTTTCTTTTCTTTTTAGGTCCTGTTCAAGAATCTAAGCGTAGACCTGAAGGATGTAACTCCGTCTTCTCTTCTCAAAGAAAGAGTCCGAGAAGTTGAAGGTAATCCTGATTTCTCCAATAAAGATGTTGGATCTTCACAGCCACCTATATTAAATGAAGTGAAATCTGGAATAATATCCACTGTAAACCAAGTTGAAGTACCCGTTGATACTGCTGCTCCTCCCCATCCTGGTTGCCATCCGCGAGTAATATCTCAGGTTATTGCTGTAGCAGTTTATCTTGGGATTAACTTTATTTTGGATTTGACTATAACTTCTGAGATTGATCGTGTTCTTTGCATTAGTATACTACGCCTCTTCATCATTCATCTGGCACGATGGTGGACGATGAGAAGCTGGTAAGTTTAGGTTTTCCGGACCAGCTTCCTTCTGCTCAAGGCCTTCTACAAGGACAGTCACAGTTTACAGTTAGTCAGGTCTGTTTACCGCTTTTTCTGCCTTAGCTGCTGGGGTTGCTGGGGGTAAATATTGATTGCTGAATTTGTGATTTTTTAATGTTTGTAGCTTCCTATGCCAGCACCTAACATAGAACAACAGGTTGTTGTCAATAAGAAGCTTCAGTCTTTTGGCCTACACTTGCACTTCCAAAGGTTTGAATTAATCACGAAATTTTCCAATTCTACTTCAAAGCAAGTCAGTAGTCATTTTTGAGATGCTTTAACACTCCTTTTTTGGTTCAGTGTACTTCCAATTGCCATGGATAGAGCTGTTAAGGAGATAGTGTCCAGTATTGTGCAACGAAGTGTTTCTATAGCAACTCAGACAACAAAAGAACTTGTTTTGAAGGTTTGTTTTACATGATTTATACCTTCAGTACAAATATTATTTTGCAAGATGTATACTTAAAAGAAAGGTTGTGAAGAAGTTCCTTTCTTTTCAAATGACAGGACTATGTCATGGAACCAGATGAGACTCTTATACGAAATGCAGCACATTTAATGGTTGCAAGGTTGGCAGGAAGTCTAGCTCATGTAACCTGCAAGGTAGAGATAGAGTATTATCTCGTCTTATTTTTGCTGTGATGATATTTTTTAAGATTTTCTGAATTATATAAATATTCTATCTACATTACTATCTTCTCCTGAGGATGTATTTGTCACTTTCAGGAACCTCTGCGTGGTGCAATATCAAGCCAGCTTCGGGGTTCACTCCAGGGTTTGACTATATCTAATGATCTGCTGGAACAAGCTGTTCAACTTGTGACTAATGATAATCTGGACCTTGGTTGTGTATTGATTGAACAAGCTGCTACAGAGAAGGTTAGATTGATACTTTTTCTTTAAGGTGTAATTATTTATTTGGAGTATTTCAGTGCTTGTGAGGAGCTGATTTGATGACTAGTGCAACAGCAGTACTAATTGGCAACAAATGTAATTGAAGAAGCAATTGTCATTGTTGATTGAAAACAATTCTCATGTGTTTTTTCTTCGATAAGCTAAATTTGGTGTCTTCATATTGTCGCCTGGCTTGATGAACTCTTAATTTGATATTCTGTATTGTTTGGTAAACACATGACTAACATTTTATAGTATCTGATATAAGTTAATCTCGTAATTTTTCATTAAAGAGGAGTGTCCAAAATGTTTGAAATTTCAGAATTTACTGTCAAACTAGGTTCTAAGGACATGTACGTTTTCATTGTACTAGGTCGTTCTATACGTGAGTTTGATTTGGCAAACTTTTAAGCTTAAAGTTAGTCTGCCATAGATAGGATAATGGGATGATATACTGGCAACTGTTTTATACTGTGCCTTGTGTATCAAACTTTGCTCGTACTTCTGCTGTCAAATGAGTACTCTTTACCACAAAGGATACTTGACTGTTTACCTTCTTTCAATTAGCTTAATGGTGCGAACAATCTTCATTGTTATGCCGGACCGTTCGAAGTCCACAACCCATTTCTTGCCTTTCTTCTGTCTCGTATAAGAAAAATAGAGATCAGTAGAAATTCTTTCTTACCTCGTGATATATATGAGATCCTCGTTGCTAACCTACCTTTGATCTAGAAAGTTCTTTAGATCATGTTATCTAGGTTAACCATGCTGTATCATAGAATTGTCTCTGATCTTAATTTACACTCGACTTTGTGGTGGCAGCATATAGAAAACACAATGATGAAATTATATCTGGTTAATTTTGTTGTGGCTTGGAGCTGATTATCTGCTACCTTTGCCTGCTTGCATTTTGATCCTGTTAACAGGCAGTTCAAACCATTGATGGAGAAATTGCACAACAACTCTCTATTAGGAGAAATCATAGAGAGGGTGTAGGTTCCACATTTTTTGATGCTACCCTATATGCACAAGGTCCAATGGGTGTTCTACCGGACGCCCTTCGTCCCAAACCGGGTCATCTATCACATGCACAGCAGCGAGTTTATGAGGTTGATTTCTTAGGCATATCTTTGAGAACATCTTATCAACTTGATTCATATATTAATTGGTTTTATCCCATTGCCTTGTCTGTTGTCTTCTTTTCTAGGGTTTTGCTCGGTTTCCAGGGCAGAATCGCTCCAGCCAGAGCTCAAATGCTGTGCCTGTTGGTCCTTCTGCTTCATCTGGCACTGGTGGACTGTCCCGTCAATTTGCATCTGCATCTGGCCAAAGCTCTGGCATTTACTCATCTGTCCTTGTGAGCACTGGACTCAGCGCTATTCCTCAGGCTTTTGAAAATGGTTCTGATGAGATGGATATTATTGGAGCCCCTGTTACTAGGTTTAGTGACATCCTTTTTCTTTGATTTGCTCATGACTTTTTTTAATCAAGTATCTGATTTGCTGTCCCCCTGAAATATCGGCAGTGTTCCCTCAACTCCCATAACAATTGGCGATGGTCCTCAGAGGCTTGAAAATGATACCTTTGCTTCATTTTCTCCCTCTTCGACTCCAGATCTGCAAGTCACAGAACCGTCTAATTCTGTAAAAGTAAGTGAGATTCTGTATTAAATTGTCAGTGTCACTGTTATGGATGTAAACTTACTGACAGGGTACAGCTGCAGGAGTCTGGAACTGCTGCACAGCTTAATGTTGCTTTGGTTTCTGAACGTCCTGGAATTAATGTCTCGGAACCTTTATTAACTACAGGCGAGGCACTGGATAAGTACCAGACTATTTCAGAGAAGGTCCTATTATCATCCTCTCTTTTTCTTTCTAGTTTTTAAGCCGATCTAAACTTTATAATAAAGCGAACACTTGTGTCTTAAGTGACTGGCGGGGGTTAGTGATCAATTTGGTTTGTTAACAAAATGCTTATCAAAATTGATTTCAGCTTGACAACCTGTTGAATAATGATGCTAAGGAAGCAGAAGTTCAGGTAAGACCCACATCAGCAAACATTTATTTGTTATTGCCTTTCTTTTGCTATAGCTGTGTTGGTAATGTTCCAGTTTTAGCTTTCTTTTGGTGCATCCTGAGATGCTAGTCATAATGTGAATACTCTTGCAGGCTGTTATTGCCGAGGTTCCTGCTGTCATCATCAGGTGCATTAGCCGAGATGAAGCTGCCTTGGCTGTGGCCCAAAAGGTATGATGAGATTAGTTATGGTTCTTGTTTGACTGATGTCATAAATCATCATCTTCATTGGATTCTTATTGACGTTGCAGGCTTTCAAGGGTTTGTATGAAAATGCATCAAGCAGTGGGCATGTCAATGCTCACCTTGCAATCCTGGCTGCAATTCGTGATGTCAGCAAGTTTGTAGTTAAGGAGCTCACTAGTTGGGTATGGCTAATTACTTAACAGCTGATATTGGAATCATGTTAATTTGCTGGTTTGCTTGCATTGGAAGTATCTTATACATGCCTATTTCCGAAATGTGTAATAGCGTCATCCTAAAGTTGTTTTGGCTCTTGAATCGTCTTGTCAGTCCTTTTGATAATATATATGCATATGGATAGTTTATATCTTCTAACTGGTCTATTGTTTATCTTACCTGTTTCCATTACCAGTGGATTGAAACTTATAATAGCACATTTTCATGTTACTCTTTAATAGTACAATTTTGCTTGACTTATTTACAAATTCCACAAATGATACTTTCTAGTTGGGATGCTGGAAAAAATTATCCCACGTGACGTCCGAGTGATAGCAAGTTTCTGCTGTTAAATTTTATAATTATTCATCCCTCGTGAGCCCAAACTGAGCACATAACTTTTACTGTGGGTGTAGACTTTCCTAATATGATTTCCCTTCATTACTCTCTCCATTAATGTGAGACAAATTGGTTTCGTCTGGAAGTGAAATTAATACTGTAAGTATAAGTTAATGGAGTCTCTAATCAAGTGCAAGTTACTGTGAGCTTGATTCTATGCATGAAAGTTTTAAATTATGGTCCTTCATGAATTGTCCCTTTATGCGATTTTCGGATTCTAGTGCTTATATGATTGCATAATAAAAATTTCCTTCCTTTTGGTATTTTGACAGGTGATCTACTCTGAGGAGGATAGGAAGTTCAATAAAGATATTACTATTGGTCTTATTCGCAGTGAAGTATTGAATCTTGCTGAGTATAATGTCCATATGGCGAAGCTTCTTGATGCAGGAAGAAATAGTACGTATCACAAGTTGTTGGTTCGATTTGTTGAATTATAGAAACTAACACAGTTCATATATAATTTGCAGAGGCTGCAACAGAGTTCGCCATTTCTCTCATCCAGACATTGGTTATTAACGATTCCAAAGTAATATCAGAACTACACAATCTTGTTGATGCTCTTGCAAAGGTATAACCTTGTTCATATTGTCTCATATAGAGCTTATTTATTTTCTGAAATTTTGAGTTTGTTTTATTTTTTCAGCTCGCCGCAAGACCTGGATCACCAGAGTCATTACAACAGCTGGTTGAGTTTGCTAAGAACCCTACGGCTACTGCTGCAGCTGTATCTCCTGGGGCTGTTGGGAAGGAGGACAGTATGAGATCTTCTAGGGACAAAAAGGTCTTTAAGTTTTTTCTTGTTTTCTTTAATTCTCTCTCAGCGTAGTTGGTTTGGGGGTTTGTCTTAGGTGTATATCAAAGTCCAGAGCCTGTAATTTTTGTTTTTTCTGTGACAGATTACTGGAGTTACAGGAGCAAGCAGGGAAGATTGCTCTGCAGTAGAATCAGTGGACACAGAGCCAGCTGGTTTCCCTGAACAGGTGCTTATACAATTTATCCCTTGGATCACTGGTCCTACTTGAATTTTATATTAGTATTCGTTCTGCATCTCGGTGTATAGTAGCAGAGTGATGGTGTATATTGGACTCGACTATTACTGTACTGAAAATGCGTTTTCCTACCAAATGCTGCCCATAGAGCCCCTCCATATATGTTCTGTTGAGGCATTTCATATCCCTAAAATTAGACTGGTGTTGGGCGTGAATTGCCACTGTGTGAAAGGTCTTAGGCGTTTGTTTATTTGATTATGTTTCTTTTGTTTCCTTTTAAATCTCTGTGATTTAGTGTGACATAGTGTGACTGAATTATTTCTTGTTTCATTTATAACAAAGATCTTGGCTGAACTTTCTGGTTTGTGCTCTTTCTGAGCTTGGTGAGATGACCACCGGAACAAGGTGAATCTAAAAAGATCCTAACGTTTCTCACTTGGGTAGGAAAAAATAAATAATAAGTGGACCCTAATTTTGCTGAAACTGGCCTGGCTTGATACCTTGTACAAAAAGGTGGAAAAATTTCTTATCTTGTTATTCAACAATATACACCCTAATTTATATCATAAACTCTAGGCTATATAAGCCAAAGTGATAAATGGAATATCTAAATATTTGACTAAATATACATTCCTACGTGAACACATTCCTTGTTCATCACTGTGTTGTACTTCCTCCTTTTTTGGTATTATAATGATGATATTTTCAGCAGTTGCATGCAAACAGTCTCTGAATATTCCACATTCTGCTTTTTTGGATTTGTTTAGTTGTTTTTCTGAATATGGTTGGATTCTACATTTCGTGCAACATTTTTCTAATATATCTTATTCTGAATGTGCTATGCACTTAGGTTTCTGTGCTGTTCGCTGAATGGTACCAAATATGTGAACTTCCTGGAGCAAATGATGCGGCTTGTGCTCGTTATGTGCTACACTTACAGCAGAGAGGCCTACTTAAGGGGGATGAAATATCTGATCGTTTCTTCCGCAGGATCATGGTTACTTTCCCTTTCAATTTCATACACTATGGTTCTCTTGTTCAGAATTTGGAAATTTATTGTGCTTCATCCTCAGGAACTCTCTGTGTCACACTGTTTATCTTCTGAAGTGATCAATTCTAGTTCCGCCCAGCCACATCAAGGACAGCCACTGTCGTTCCTTGCTATTGATATCTATTCGAAGTTAGTCTACTCAGTTCTGAAGGTGGGCACTACATAGTGGTGTTTCTGTAATTATATTTATAGTTATCTGATATCTTAAACTAATATGATCTAATCTTTCTGTTATCATTGTAACTATATTTTCCATATGGCTTGACTTCTCTACCCTTAAACTTTCCAGTTCTGCGCTGTTGATCAAGCATCCAATAAACTCTCTCTTCTGCCCAAGGTACGAAACCTAATTATTAAAGCATCAGTTTTTTAATAGCATGCTTGGGTTTTTAATATACTCTATTATGGTTCCTTCAGGTTCTTGCCGTCACTGTGAAGTTTATTCAGAAAGATGTTGAGGAGAAGAAGCAATCCTTTAATCCCAGGCCATATTTTAGGCTGTTTGTTAATTGGCTGCTGGATTTGTGTTCCTTGGAACCAGTTTTTGATGGCGCAAATTTTCAGGTACTCGGCATTTGGTATTTTGTCATTAGCTTTGGTCATGAACCTGTTCTTTGTTTCTTGGTTTTATCAGCTTTCTCTTTTAGGCTCTGCTGTTTCTCAGCATGACTAAAACATCTATACTTTTAAATCTTTCAGGTATTGACTGCTTTAGCAAATTCCTTCCACGCTATTCAGCCTCTCAAGGTTCCGGGTTTCAGGTTTGTGTTTGATGCCTGCCTAGTATGTGTCTTTTTTTTGTGAGTGAATGTGTGCGTATGTCCTCTCCCTCTTTCTCTATGTTTATGTGTATATATATATTACGTATATACATTTATTTGTGTGTCACGTGTGTGTCTGTGTGCCCATCGTACTTATATTTGGGTGCTTATCTATGCATGCACTATAATATGTTCAGAAGTTAAGAAGATAATTTTTTTCATCGTGTCATGAATGATTTATGTGTGTGTATATAAACACACAAAAAACTAGTGCGCGGTGAATAAGATGCCCAGACTAATATTAACGAACTCACAATGAAATCTCAGTAATAGAAGGCTTGAAAGTTGAGACCCACAAGTGAAGAATCCATATCAAGAACTAAGCATATATGCTCATCAAAATCGAAAGAAGACTCTTTTTTCCTCAATAAAACCTTCCATGAAGGTTTCGAAAGAAAACTGAGAATAGAATGCCGAAAAAATTAAAAGAAGTATCTTATCAGTGTAACAAGTCTGAATATGAAGCCCCCAGCAAAGTTCTCCTTATATACTCCTGAAAACTGCAATCCAACCTTATTACACCGAACTTCGGTTCCATTGTGTCATGAATGAGTGAACGCACATGAACATACTTGCCATGTCTAGAAAATAGGAAAATTTGCCTATAAGTGTGGATTGTTTAGTAGTTTGCCTGTTTTTGCAATATATTACTGCTGACTCATCTCTGCATATTTTTGGGGGAATAGTCATGCACGAATGACATTTACCATACTATTAAAATTTGAGCTGCTACAATTGGAGATTTGAAATCATTTACTTTTTGGCACAGCTAACTAGCTTGTTGTTTTTCAGCTTTGCATGGCTTGAATTGGTTAGCCATAGAAGTTTCATGCCGAAACTACTCACAGCAAATGCACAGAAGGGATGGCCTTATTTTCAGAGATTGCTGGTAGACTTATTCCAGTTCATGGAGCCATTCTTGAGGAATGCTGAACTAAAGGAGCCGGTTTGTATCTATCTAATAATGAAATTCCTTATTTTTGAACCATTGCATTTTGGCCCTTATATTCTTATGAATCTATCTTTAGGTTCACTTTCTCTACAAAGGGACTCTGAGGGTTTTATTGGTGCTGCTTCACGATTTTCCCGAGTTCCTTTGTGATTATCATTTCAGCTTCTGCGATGTCATCCCACCAAGCTGCATACAGATGCGAAATATAATTCTTAGTGCATTTCCTCGCAATATGAGGCTACCAGATCCTTCCACTCCGAACTTAAAGGTCAGCGCATAATTGTACGGTTTGTACATTTTGCTTGGTCCCTAATGGAACTTCCTGTATTAACATGTTATTTGAAATTATAGATTGATCTGCTGGCGGAGATTAATCAGTCGCCTGTAATTCTGTCTGAGGTTGATGCAGCACTTAAAGCAAAGCAGGTTAAGAATGACGTTGACGAATATCTTAAGGTAAGCATTGAATTAAGAAATAATGATATTCAGAGGCAAGTAGAAATATGATGTTTTTGTGTTCAAGCGTAGAGGAAGTGAGGGTTTCAAATCCAAGTACAAATATTTGGGTTCTTTGAGTTAGTATGAATTTTCTATCTGATAACACGTGATTAATATTTCAATCACTATGTATATGTGAATGCACCTATATTTGGAGTCTCCTTGATATCCTGAATGCTAAATCTTTTGTCCTTCCTTTCAAACGGAACCTAAAGGGATTTACAGTTCTCATATGTCAAATTTATGCTACAGACAAGGCCACAAGGGTCCTCATTCCTTACTGAGTTGAAGCAGAAGCTTTTGCTCTCTCCAACTGATGCAGCTCGTGCTGGGACCCGTTACAATGTTCCTCTGATCAACTCCCTTGTACTTTATGTTGGGATGCAGGTACATCCTTCATTCCATGCTTACATATTCCTATACTGTGTTTTACCCATTGGAAATTTCATGCTACAATGAGGTACTACCCAAGTGGAAGGTAACTGTGGATGTGATGTAAGCGATTGGATAGGAATATGAGGAAATTGGATAGAAAAAAAGTCTCCAGTGAATTGCTTGCTAAAAAAATAGTGATTAGAAGTTATAAATATGTTTTAATTACAAAAGTACTACTGTCAATTTTAGTACACTTCTGCCAACTTAGAGATTATAGACTATTATCACTTAAATAAAGATAACTAGAATCATAAATTATGTTTTGTAAACCCTTCAAAATAGATATTTCAGTTCACTCCTTTTTATTCGAAGGGTCCAGTGTCACTTGGATATTTCAAATTAGTAGCATCTAATTAGTGTACCTTGTAATGTCTTGTCTCTGTATTTCGGTATTTGTAATAACTTGTTTCCTTGGTAAATTTTGGTTGTAGGCTATTCAGCCACTGGCAGCAAGAACTCCGTCTCATACCCAGTCAATGGCTAGCATGAATGGGTTCTTGGTGAGTGCTGCTCTGGATATTTTCCAGACATTGATACTGGATCTTGACACGGAGGGGCGCTATCTATTCTTGAACGCTGTTGCCAACCAATTACGTTATCCCAACAACCACACACATTACTTCTCTTTTATTCTTCTTCACCTCTTTAATGATTCAAGCCAGGTATGTATATATCTTTTTGGGCCACCTCTTCATTATATAGTGATTTTCTCTTTACTCTTCAAATATTTTGTTTTATGTGAGAAGCCATAACAAGTCCTTTATTCATCAATTTATCAACAAAGAAAACTACTACTGTAAGCATAGCCTAGAACTGAATTGATAATCTAACAGTGATTTAGCTCTCTCTAAATCTCTGTACTGGGTTTCCTGTGGAGTGTATCATATGATGCATGCATAATGATATAGGTCTTAGCCTCTAATACTTGGGCTAGCTGTTCTTGGTTTTTCTGTTTTCTCCCCCTTCTTTAGTCAAACTATTTTTTCTACATGAGGTGGATGAATTCTTATGGATCATCCTATCTTATGTATCTTACACATACCACCGGACATTGACTTTGTATGACATATATTTTCTATTTGAAGCAGGAAATGATTCAGGAGCAAATCACTCGAGTCCTATTGGAGCGTCTGATAGTTAATAGACCTCATCCTTGGGGTCTTCTGATTACCTTCATCGAGCTCATCAAGGTACATATTCTTTGTTGCATGGCAAACACCATTTTCACACGAATTTCGTAGTATATAGTCGAAATATTTTTAAAATTCAAACTCAAAAAACATAATCCAACATAGCTTTAGTAATTTGCGAAATGTTAAGGGGCATTGTTGCAATCAACCTAATGATGAAGTATGCAATTAATCATCCCATTGACTTTATGTTGACATTAGTCTAAATGTTTACATGTTTTGGTCCGTACAACAGAATCCAAGGTACAATTTCTGGAGTCGGACTTTCACGAGGTGTGCACCTGAGATTGAGAAGCTTTTTGAGTCCGTGTCGAGGTCTTGTGGGGGCCCGAAACCAGTCGATGAAAGTGTGGTGTCTGGTGGAATACCAGACAATATGCACTAGCTAGTTCTTGTAGTAGTTTAGAGAAATGCACATCAAACTTTTTTTGTGAATGTATGTATATATAATCTCGCTTATGTTTTGTAATTAATGACAAATGTGCTCATTTTATTCTGCATTTCAATGTTTCTGTGAACTTCACCTTTAAAAGAAATTAGTTTTGTAATTAGCAATGGCTGGAGTGAGTGAGAGGCTTTAGTATAAGATGGTGATTAAGGGTTTGATGAGGAAGAAAAGAAAGAAAATAAATAAAATGATAATAATAATTTAAAATTCCAATAATAATGGTTACTTATTATTTCTAAAATTAGTAATTAAATATTTAAGGGTGTAATATGTTTAAGTGGTAAAGATACTCTTATTCAGTATCAACTATAAACATTCAGGCAAAATCAATTGCAACATTTCCACTATCATGTTCATGCCAATGCACATAAAGCTCAAACACGTCAATTCAAACTGGTGTAGAATCGAAACTCTCAAATTGAACGTGCCATTGGTTTAGGAGGTATAAATGAAACATACATGTTTAATAACATCAAATAATAACGTTACAGGTCAAAGTACCTCCTACTATCTCATTCTTGCAAAACATCTATGAAAAATACATTAAATAAATAAAAAATTCTACTAGGTAGAGTAACCTTCTCCAGGAAATAAACCAAACCAAAAGTAAACATGATTTTCATGCCTGCATCACCATCGCCAAGCTATAGTCTACTCTTTGCGGACAAGATACAACTTACCCACGACATGAAGCATAGCTACAAAAGCAATGAAACCAATGCTCATTCCCATTACAACAACTGGAGTAATCCTGAGACCTGGAGCATCATCTGTGTAGAACTGGAGCATGGACCCACTTGCACCACCACCAGCTCCACCGCCAGCTGTTCTTCTCCGGCGAAGGTTAGCTGCAGTAGCAGCTGCACTTCCTCTCTGGGGAACAGCTCCACCTGCTGCCATTTCTGCACCCACAATGCAAAACCTTCAGAACCAGATACAGATAAAGTACTACTTGTCCACAAAATAATAAACAAGGCCACTTAAGTTATAATGAGCACAAAAGAAGAACACATTTTTTTGAAGAAATGTACTTCAGGAAAGTCAATGAATCCACTACATGTATATTTTTTGTTATAGGGTATTTAGAATTAAAATGTGTGACTTAACCTTTTTTTACATGTGAACTCTATGCATGTCCCTGAAATATTGGGTTCTTGTTCATAATTACACTTAACTTCTATATGACTTTACATATTTAAAATTTCATTTTGATTATTCTAAAAAATTTCATATAATTACAAATGTATAACCTCCAAATTCAATTCAAGCCTTCACTCATGCAGTCATGCTTGCCTTGGAATTGAATTGAAGCACCAAATTATTCGAAATTAATACAAGAATCCTCTTGGAATTTTCACAGTATGCATGGTCGACTGGCTTGGACTCATTAATACACCCAATCACGGATGCTTAAACAACTACGATTCAAGAAACAATGCATACGGCTCTGGAACTTCGTTACAAAGATTTTCATAAAAATATGTTTTGAGTTCGACTGGTATCTATGTGTAACAACACGCCAATTTATACACAACTAAGTAACAAATGTACATAAGCAAGCTACTATTTGCATCCTGAAAACTCTAATGTCAAATAAACAGTTAATTTTACGAGCTTTTTCAGCACAAAGTTGAAACAATTCAAAGCGAACAAACTGTTGAAAGAAACATAACCAAGAACTTTCACCTAAGTTTTCTAAAATCTATAGCAAATTCTAGCAAATAATCTCGATCGTTATCCATCCAAAACTAGTTTGACAAACAATCTACATTTGGATAGTAATATACAGATCTTCATCAATCCAATCTAAATTAAATCGCTTCAATTCCAAAATTCAAACAGAAAAAAAAAATCATCAGAAAAACACACTAGATCAATAAAATGAATTTCTTTCATAACAATCGATAATCAAAATCCAATTGCACAGATAAATACACATGCAAAATCAATTCGAACAGAAACGAATGCTCGATTTAATACAGAGAATTTGAAAGAAATTTCGGACTGACCTTAATTATGGACGATTAATTTGATGAAATTTCGTCTCTCTAGGGTTTCTCACAAACTTCAGATCGATCGATTGAAAACTAGAGATGGAATGTTTTCAAAAACATCTATTAGTACTGAGGTGTGAATTGTATAGGGGGAAATACACATAGCTCCACCCAATGAGTTTGCGCCACGTAGGCTGAGTATTTGCTGACTCGGACAATAATCAAATGTATAGTTGCATTAGCATACTATAACCTATTATTAAATATTAATCATAACTCATAAGATAAAGAAAAAAGAATGTAAAAAAAAACAAATTACGTAATTTATTTTTGCAAGAAGACGCCATTTGTCGTGGCATCAGACCTCATCAGTCATGGCTTTAGCTAATGTTATCCAAAATTGTTACGGACAAGAATTATACTAGGCAGTTAAACCTCAACTAAAACCCTTACCTCCATTCTTGCCATGCTCAGCAAAAATGGCTATCTCAGCTAAAAACCCACCAATTTCTCTCCATTCAGACCATGTAAGTCCCAATTTCCCCCAACTTACTAGTCTCAAAACCCTCAATTTCGCTCAATCTATCTCAAGAACTAACAAATTCGTGCTAAAAAAGAGCCACCACAACTCTCTTCTAAACTCCACATCCTCATCCACAGCTGACTCCAACTCGTATTTAACTCAGCTATGCATTCAAAACGAACTAAACCAAGCTATAAATTTCCTGACTTCTGTACAAAAAGAGCCTCAAAATGATATAGATGAAGAGACCTTTGTTTGTTTAGTAAGGTTGTGTGAGTTCAAGAGGGCGTCGAATGAAGCATCGTTAGTTTACTCGTTGGTATCGAATTCGATTACCCATTTGAGTTTAAGATTGGGAAATGCTCTGTTGAGCATGTTTGTAAGGTTAGGGAATTTGAGGGATGCATGGTATGTGTTTGGGAAAATGGAGGAAAGAGATTTGTTTTCTTGGAATGTCTTGATTGGTGGGTATGCGAAGAACGGTTTTCTCGATGAGGCGATTGAGTTGTATGGAAGAATGTTGTGGCTGGGTGGGGTTAACGTTAAGCCCGATGTGTATACTTTTCCTTGTGTGTTGAGAGCTTGTGGTGGTTTGAGCAATTGGGAATGGGGTAGGGAGATTCATACACATGTGTTGAGGTTCGGATTCGAAACCGATGTTGATGTTGTAAATTCTTTGATCACTATGTACGTGAAATGTGGCGATTGGAGGAGTGCACGTGTGGCGTTTGATGGAATGTGTAGGAGGGATAGGATCTCGTGGAACGCAATGATATCAGGGTATTTTGAGAATGGAGAGTGTTTGGAAGGTTTAAGGTTGTTCTTTTCCATGAGGGAGTGTTGTTTTCATCCGGATTTGATGACCATGACTAGCGTTATCTCAGCTTGTGAGGTATTTGGTGATGAAAAGCTCGGAAAAGCAGTTCATGGATATGTAGCGAAAATGGAATATGGAGCGGATGTTTCGGTAGGTAACTCACTTATTCAAATGTATTCAAGTTTTGGTAGTTGTGGAGAGGCGGAAAAGGTTTTCGACAGAATTATGTGTAAAGATGTGGTATCTTGGACTTCGATGATTTCAAGTTATAACAATAACGGGTTGTTTGATAAGGCCATTGAAACTTATAACATGATGGAGGTAGAAAATGTCGAGCCTGATGAGATCACTATTGCTAGTGTTTTATCAGCTTGTGCTAATCTTGGTTTTCTAGATTTAGGCATTAAGCTTCATGATTTGGCCAAAAAGACGGGACTTATAGGGTGTGTCATGGTTTCAAATGTTCTTATCGACTTCTATTCAAAGTGTAAATGCATCGAAAAGGCTCTTGAAGTCTTTCATCACATTCCTGATAAAAACGTAGTATCTTGGACATCAATTATCATCGGGCTTAGAATCAATAATCGAAGCTTCGAAGCATTGATTTATTTCAGGCAAATGAAAAAAACCAATTTAAACCCAAACGGCGTTACTTTAGTCTCTGTGCTTTCCGCTTGTGCAAGAATAGGGGCATTAATGTGTGGAAAGGAAATACACGCGCACGTTTTGAGGAGTGGATTAGGATTTGATGGATTTTTACCTAATGCATTACTTGACATGTACGTGAGATGTGGAAGAATGGGTCCCGCAAGAAATCAGTTCAACTCTCAAAAACAAGACGTTGCTTCGTGGAATATACTTCTAACTGGCCATGCACAAAGGGGCCAAGGATCACTTGCTATTGAGTTATTTAACAAAATGGTGAAATCAAATGTAACCCCGGATGAAATTACGTTTATAGCCTTATTATGCGCGTGTAGTAGATCGGGAATGGTGTTAGAAGGGTTGCAATACTTTAACATAATGGAAAGTGAGTATTTTGTTACACCAAATCTAAAGCATTATGCTTGTGTGGTGGATTTACTCGGTCGTGCTGGAAAATTGGATGATGCTTATGAGGTTATTACGAAAATGCCCATGAAACCCGATGCAGCCATTTGGGGGGCTCTTTTAAATGCTTGTAGAATTTATAGACGGGTTGAACTCGGTGAGTTGGCAGCTAAGAATATTTTCGGGATTGATAATAGGAGTGTAGGGTATTATATTTTGTTATGCAATTTATATTCCGATGGTGGAAAATGGGACGAAGTTGCTAGATTGAGAAAAACAATGCGAGAAATGGGGTTGAGTATTGATCCCGGTTGTAGTTGGGTTGAAGTTAAAGGAAAAATCCATGCTTTTCTTAGTGGCGATAATTCTCATACCGAAATAAAAGAAATAAATGCTATTTTGGAGGGATTTTACGAAAAAATGAAGGTTGAAGGATTTGGTCAAGATAGAATTTTTATGAACGAAATCGAAGCTTCGAAAGCTGAGGTTTTTTGTGGGCATAGTGAGAGACTGGCTGTTGCTTTTGCTTTGATAAATACTGCCCCTGGTACGCCTATTTGGGTCACGAAAAATCTTTACATGTGTGAAAGCTGTCATAATACGATAAAGTTTATTACTAAGGTTGTAAGAAGAGAGATTTCGATTAGAGACGCTGAGCATTTTCATCATTTCAAGGACGGGATTTGCTCGTGTAAAGATGAGGGTTATGGGGAATATCTCGAGAATGAGATCGATATTCGTCTTTAAAGTAAGTTTGAATAATAGTGAAACATATACAATGAAGAAGCTGGAAAAGTTACTATTTATACTGCTTATCGTACACTGGTAAAGTAATTTCAAAACTTTTTAGCTTGTCTATTTGTTTGTAACATCATGAAGCTTTTGATGCATGTAAATATGTAAGGTGGTGAATGAATTTGTTGATCGAATGATGCTTTCATCTTTCCTTGAAAATTGATTCATCATTTGCTGTACAATATATTATTATGTAGCCTCAGAATTACATGAAATAATATACAGACGTATTTGTGTCTCCGTTTTAAAATATATCCATCTATTTGTAACACTTTTAGCCTATCGAACAATCTCTAGATATTCGCTATAAAAAGTGGTGGTCGAAAAAAAAAAATCGCCCGTTCTTAGCTTTTCTTGATCATTTGATGGCATTTGTTTTGTAAATTTTTCCTGTTCTTGTACTATTTTCTGTCATATAGGGAAGAAATTGGCATGTAAATTGTAAACTTCATCAATAACAATACATTCTGTCAAACAACAAGATGTTATATTACATATATATATACTTCACATCCCAAGCAAACAAAAGCCACACAATTATTTAGTTCTCTTCTCAACAAATCACACAAATAAATGAAATAAACAAATCTGAAACAAAATGAAGACAACCTTAAATCCTTACAGCTTTCTTTATTGTCTTGATCGATGATTTAACGAAGCTCTTTCTTGGTGCAGCATTGTCCACATCACCATCATCGTCAAGAACCAAAGGCTTTTTTCCTATGCAGTCAACTCTCTTCTTCATACCTTCCAATATTAAAGAAGGCGAAGATGGGATTCGCCTTAAAGCCCTAAAACTATTCGACCTCGAAAATACCCTCTCGTTTCCAATTTTGCCCCTCTCATCAGGGCTACTCATTCTTGCTGATCCTTTTGTCCTCTCTGGCACTATTCTGTAAGGAGGGTTGTTCTTGAAGGGAGTACTTGAATTTCCCATTGTACCCTTTTCGTAATTTTTCTCCAAGTTTATCTTCTTATCGTCTGTTTTTTCCACATTTTGCTCGTTTTTTGTAGTTTCTGATTCTTGAGCTGTTGAAACTTTGATATCTCTATGTGGATATATCAGATTCAGCTTCTTGATCAACTCATCGCTCGTGTTTTTCCCATTTATATCAGGGTTTAAATCATCATCATCATAATTTTCTGGTGCGTTTTCCAGTAGAAATTGCAGCCATTTATCTAGATTTCCTTTCCCACGTTGCTTTCTACTCTCTTCATCGTCCTCTTTATCTAATTCATGATGAAACGGGAATCGAATATTGTATATATTCCCCCCATCTTCGATTTCCAACTTTTCGAGCCTTTCTTCGACAACGTAATTATTACTCTTTGTTTCTTCATTTTGCAGTGAACTTGATGCTGAAGCTTTACGGTCCTCCAAGAACTTTCTCAGTTCCTGATGCAAAGGGGCACTCGGCTCGATTTCAGGCAAATACAAAATCCCGTTTTTCGAATTTTCTGCAAGTGAGGTATTATTATTACACTCCATCTCCAATTCTAGTTGAGTATTTGGATCATCATTTGCTGGTAAACATAGAGTAATCTTATTATCATGATCATTCTCTTCATTAAGTGTGTTGTCAACAATTCTTGACCTTTTCCTCGCCTGATCCCATTCGGGTCGTATCTGTTTCTCGAGCTCGTCTCTTTGTTTATACTTCTTATGAAGTTCTCTCTCAGCAGAATCACAAATTGCCTTTTGAGCTTCAAGTCTAGCCATAAGAGCACTTGCTGCTGCTTGATTCAGCCTCACTTGTTCCTTGTAGACAACACTTCTGCAAGAAGATTCGGAAACAATTATCGGTTAAAGAAGTAGCACGAGGGGTAAAATCGTCTACGATATTTCTTTTTGATTGTTGACCCGATTCTTTCGTCAACGGAGGCGCAAAAATGACATTTCGCTCTTCCCGACATGTTTTTTGGCTAGTGTAACAATATGGGATGTTTGTGTAGTTTCGCCAAACGACATGGTGTCCGTGTAATTTGACAAGGGCAAATTAGTTAAATGACCAAAATGCCCTTTACACTTGAGGATAAGGGTGTGTCAATTTAGGTCACCCGAATCCAACTAAGTTTTCAATCGGTTGGGTCATAACATTTTAACATTTTAGTTCCAACTGGGTTGGCTTTTGATAATATTTGAGTCCAACTGGGTTTTAAACTGGGCTCAATTTGGGTCCAACCTATTTTCCACTTTGAGCTAACAATCTACATTTTACACTCTACAACAACCATTTACACCACTTTGATTCATAATGGGTCCATTTTGGGTCCTTATTGGGTCTAAACCCAGTTGGACCCAACCGACTTTAAGCCCAACCCAAATGGACCTGACCCAAACCCAACCTACTTGAGGATAATCACAAATGATCTGTGTTCGTTCGACCCGACCCGACCCTATAGAATGGACCTAAATCATAACTATCATATACAAGTTAGTTTATATAATGATATGATACTTACTGGTGCATGGCGTCTCGAATCATCTTCTCCAACATTGCCCTATAAGAACATTGCGACTCTGCAACACGCCTGCACTTTTCGGCCCGCCTCCGTTTTTTGATCAGCACAGTCTCGAGTTCTTGGATCGATACTTTCTCTTCCTCACTCTTATGCTGAAATTCAATAACTTCATTATCTAATCTCTGTATTTCTGCATGCATCTTCACTTTTTCTTCTCTCTGCTTCAAAGAATCTCGTGCCAACACGATTGCTTGATACGGGTTATTTTCGTTTTCTCTTGGAACTTGTTTTATTTTCCTTGCAGCTGTCACAAGCAGATGGAAACCATTGTTATTAAGAGAAGCTAAAAGGCTCTGTTTGTTTATGTTTTTAAGATAAAATTTTAAAATTTCTCGGGGATCGCGCAATATGGAAATTCGTGTGAAAATGATAGGTGTTTGTTTATGTTTTAAGAATAGGTTAAAAGTTGTAAGACATGTCAAATCAATAGTGATAGGTTGATGGATGATGTGTAGAATAATTGTGTTAGTGGTGTATATAATTGTTATGTATATAAAAAAATATGGATAAAAAATTGTAAAGTATGAAAGAGAAAGTGAAAAAAGTGATTATAAAAAATGGTTATGTATATAATAAATTGTTAAGTGTATGAAACATATAATTGATAGGTAGTTTTATATAGAAGATTGAAAAAGTAGAGTTGAAAAAAGGAGAATTTGGATGAAAATTTGGTGTGTTATGTTTATTTAGAATTTTGTGATTTAAAAATTTGAAAACATAAACAAACATGGCCTAATAATTTGAAGTTTGTTGAATTTCAGGTGAAGGGTATATTTTTTTCCCTACTAACCGATTATCGGGGTGCTTGATCTGGGCCGTTGATTAACATCAAGGGATCTTAACGGAGCGTCGAAAGATTCCCTTCGAGAAAGAACAACAGCAGCTGGAGCTAGGCCTAGCTTTCCTTGTGACTCTAAGAAATGTTGAGGGAAAATGTGGGAATCAACTGTTTGTGAAGCATTTAGTTCTTCACTTTCGCCTTCGTAAAACAACCACGAAAACGCCCTTCGCCTGTAAAAATCGTACATAAGTTTGAATTGTAAACTTATTATATATTTTGATTCACCTAAGATCACAATTTTTTAAAATTTCGAATTGTTGCTAAAGTTACATATGAAAATTTGAAATTTTTCGAACCTGAAATCGGAGTTAGACGAGACGAAAATGGACAGAAACTGGTTAATAGAAATGCCAAGTTGAAAATCCCACCAAGGTATAAGAAATTCCAATTTGTTATGCTTTCTTTTGCACACTTGCCATTGCAATATTCTCAGGTTGCTTGGAACTGTCAATCCCCCTCCTGCAGTTTATAACCCACAAATTTAAAAAATACCCTTCAAATTTACATTTTATATATATATATATATATATATATATATATATATATATATATATATATATATATATATATATATATATATATATATATATATACGTGTCACGAATATACGTATAAATAGCGATTACTTGAGCAAGGAAACCAATGATCGATATCCCATGCAAGAGGAGAAGCAGCATCAGCATGATAATACAGAACATTGCCATACGGATCGACACGAATTATTTCTGGATCAAAACCGGCGTTCCTGGAATTATGAAACCGGAGATAAATAATCGGAAAATTCGATATAATTTCGATAAATAATAATTATATAATATGAAAAAGATTGAATTTTTTTTTAAAATTACCCAAGATGGTTTAGCTGTTTCCATAAGAGGGATAGAAAGATCTTGGGCTTGGTTGTGGGTTTTGCTTTGGGGTCAATGATTGGAAACATTTCATCTAATTCTTTTGCTCTTGAATCCTGCATCATTATATATATATATACTCAATAAAACAATTATAATTGGAGCTCAAATTTTGGCTGCTGATAATGGAGTTCTAATAAATACTACATTGAAAAGTATTGAAATTTATTGATGAAACTCCATTTACATTCTTGATGGCTGAAATTAAATGGCTCAAAATTCCTTCAATTTCAAGAATTTTTTATAATAAGAATCATTTACTAATTTGACCTTCAAATTCTCTCAGATACTCATTTCAAATTGTTTTAATTTTGAGTAAATCAGTTACAACCAATTAGCTACTAGATTTCGATGGGAATAGAATCCGAAACCCGAGGCTCTAATTCGCTAATAAAACTAGTCTTCATCGACGTTTTCTTAGGGTGTGTTTGGATTGAAGGATTTGAAATCTATGGATTTCAAATTCGTCAACAAATACATGAAGTTCGTTTGGATGTATCCAAGTTATAATGAATTTCAAATCACTCGCACTTTAAGCTATTTTCTCCATAACTACGATGGATTTTTTCAAATTCTTCCTCCCAAATCCAAATCACTCAATCCAAACACACTCTTATAGAATTCAAAAGCTCAAGCTAAAACTAATTAATATAACTTCAAATCAAAATTCCAAACAATTTATATGCTAAAAAATAACAATTTTCACTATTCTTCTCACAAAGAACATAAATTTCTTCCCAAATCCAATCAAAAAACAATTAAAACCCATTATAATTCAACTTAAACCCAAGTTACCTCTTGCTGGATCAAAGCATAAGGAATGAAAGTAAAAGGCGGGCCATGGCTAAAAGGCCCGAAACTCTTATCACGACAGAGCTTTTCGTAAGCTCTTGGGTACCCAACACCTTCATCGATCGCCATTTCTTCTTCTGTGAACACGAAATCGTTAGCCATCGAAAAAAAAATTTATATTTTTCAAGCAATAAATTGAACTGAAAATTGAGCTGAAAACAGAGGTGAGAGAGCAGAGCTGGTGTGTTTTTGATGAGGAAAGTTAATAAAACTTAACGGTCATTTTAGGAATTTTTTAAAGATTTCTTTTTAATTTTTTTTAAATGTTTGGTAGTGTAACGGCTAGTATCCGGTGACCCACAGGCCACAGCTCACAACTTCTCATTAAAGCTTGTTGGTGTGAAAAGACGGATTTGCCCTCGGGAAAAATGGGTTTGGTGTTAAAGGGGCTGTGTCATGGAATCTGCTGAACGTAACTTTGAATTGGACAATATTTTAAATTATGATTCAAAAAAATTTAAAATTATTTTTAACCCGTTTCTATCGGGTTAGGGTGAAAAAGGAATTTCATGAGATGATATTATTTAAAAGGCAAATAAGATAAGAAGATTGATATAAATAGATAGAAAGATAGATATAGAGCATTATTTGAGTTTGAATGTGGAATAAAGGGGGTTTTAAAAGTTTGTGGAAAGGAGCCTACTTTTTTAAATTTTGGGCATCAAGTGCATATAGAGGCGTTGAATTGAATAATGGTCCCCTTATTTACATCAATATAAATTATGAAAAATATATTGTAATTTTTGTTCTAGAAGCTTTTTATTATTTTGACTCTCCAAATAAACTATTTAAATAATGCATTTATTATTTGTATAGGATCCACTTAAGGAATTTATCTCCAACCAATAAATTTCAATATTTAGTTCTTTTTGAGAGTTTATAAGTAGGTTTATTATAAGGAAAAATAGATGCATTTTTTTAGGTTTATTAGGATTGTATGATTAGATTGTTTAACAACATAGAATTGTGTTTGTAGAGGTTGTACACAACAAATTTGTGATTCTGAAAATCAAGAAACACAAAAATTGTGACAAATGAATTTTATATTGATCAAAATAAAATACGGGGTACAAATCTCTATTTAATCCTCTGATTCTTCCTTCAAAAATATGTTGACTTGAATATTGGAGTTGACTTTGCTTCTTTGATCTTCTCCAATATTGACTTGAATGTTTATAACGTTAATTCGAGGGCTTGGCAGCTTAATCTCGGATCAAACGTTGAATTTGATATGGAATTTGAAATCTTCAAGGTTGACTTTGTGACTTTGATCTTCCTTGAATTTGATTTGAATATCTATAACGTTAATTCGTAGGTTTAGCACCGTAATTACGAATCAAACCCTATTTATAGGTGTAAGATGGAAGATTTATGGATAATTTGGAATCCGTTGATAATTATCCATTTAATTTAATAAATAATTATCATAATTTTGGAGCCATTTGATTGGCTGATAGAAGATCTAGATAGATCTTCTAGATATTATCCAAAAATCAACTTGATTTGATAATTATCCATAAATTAACTCAAATAGATAAATATCATTTGTCGTAGACGACTTTTGATTGGTCAATATTTCCATGTGGCATGATTTGATTGGTTGCAAAATTTTAATATCTACAAATGCCCCCTTGAGACTCGTTCACGGAAGTTTGGTTATTTCAAAGCATACTTCGTAGTGGATGAGTCGCAACGTCTCAACATAAAAAATCATGCCTTA
This sequence comes from Verbascum thapsus, assembly GCA_963669365.1. Classification (NCBI taxonomy): domain Eukaryota; kingdom Viridiplantae; phylum Streptophyta; class Magnoliopsida; order Lamiales; family Scrophulariaceae; genus Verbascum; species Verbascum thapsus. Next base: position 18,379,275 of record OY770108.1, read on the forward strand.
AGAATAGCTTCGTCTTGTGCTTCGATACCACGAAAGTCTTTCTTGCAGTTTGGTGTCTCCTCGAAAACACTTTGTTGGCTTCGATCGCAAGTTGTTTGTGTTCCAACGAGATTAGCATGCCCCCATGTCAACATGGGACATTTCTTTCAAAATTCTTTTTAATGAGTGATGTCACTCCATCAAGAGAATGTGATTTGATTTGAATTTATGACTGAACTTAGATATATTTAAGTTGCCTACGTACCCTAAGAAAAAGGGATCAAGTCATAACGTAGTTCAATTTTTTTTTCCATAGAAATGCCATATTTAGTTTATACTCTTCAAGGCTTGGAGTACATGATTTGGTTGGACTTGTAGACATTTTATACTCGTGTCAAGGAGAATTTCATTTGATTTGATTTGACTTGTAGACCTTTTATGCTCGTGTCAAGGAGGGCTTCATTTGATTTGATTTGATTTGACTTGTAGACCTTTTATGCTCGTGTCAAGGAGGACTTCATTTGATTTGATTTAACTTGTAGACATTTTATGCTCGTGTCAAGGAGAACTTCATTTGATTTGATTTGACTTGTAGACCTTTTATGCTCGTGTCAAGGAGAGCTTCATTTGATTTGATTTGATTTGTAGACCTTTTATGCTCGTATCTAGGAGAGCTTCATTTGATTTGATTTGACTTGTAGACCTTTTATGCTCGTATCTAGGAGAACTTCATTTGATTTGATTTGACTTGTAGACCTTTTATGCTCGTGTCAAGGAGAACTTCATTTGATTTGATTTGATTTGACTTGTAGACCTTTTATGCTCGTGTCAAGGAGGGCTTGATTTGATTTGATTTGTAGAACTTTTATACTCGTGCCAAGGAGGACTTCATTTGATTTGCTTTGACATGTAGACCGTTTATACTCGTGCCAAGGAGTACTTCATTTGATTTGATTTGATTTGATTTGATTTGTAGACCTTTTACACTCGTGCCAAGGAGGACTTCATTTGATTTGCTTTGACATGTAGACCGTTTATACTCGTGCCAAGGAGTACTTCATTTGGTTTGCTTTGACATGTAGACCTTTTATACTCGTGTCAAGGAGTACTTCATTTGATTTGATTTGACTTGCAGACCTTTTAAACTCGTGTCAAGGAGAACTTCATTTGATTTTCAATTTATTGAAAGTTTAAACTCTTATCAAGGAGCCTTGTTGATAGTTTATGCTCTTATCAAGGAGCATTGATGATAGTTTATGCTCTTATCAAGGAGCGTTGATGATAGTTTATGCTCTTATCAAGGAGCGTTGATTTAGTATCTTTAGTCAAAGTATGGATGACGAACTTGAGTGTCACTTTCTTCCATATGTTCATCACTATCAGATATGGGCTCATCATCAGAAGTATTTGTGAATGGCTTGCCCCCTTTGTTGATTTCTTGTCTACAAGGCTCTTGAATATACGACTTGTCAACTCCACGTCCGGTCATACTCAACTCCATATCATGTGCTCGAGTGGCCAGCTCTTCAAATGTTGTTGGTTGAATTCCTTGAAGGATATATCGAAGATCCCAATGCATCCCTTGAATACACATTCCAATAGTAGAGGACTCAGGTAATCTTTCTTTGCAGTTAAGACTCAAATTTCTCCAACGATTAATGTAGTCAATGACTGGTTCATCCTTCAATTGACGGGAATTGGTGAGTTCAAGCATGCTGATTGTGCGACGGGTGCTATAGAAGCGATTGAGAAACTCTTGCTCCAATTTCTCCCAGCTGTTGATTGAGTCAGCACCAAGATCAATGTACCAGTCGAATGCATTGCCTTTCAGTGATCTAACAAATTGCTTGACTAGTTGGTCGCCATAAGTTCCAGTATCATTGCATGTTTCAACAAAGTGCGCCACATGTTGCTTTGGATTTCCTTTGCCATCAAATTGCTGGAATTTTGGGGGTTGGTAGCCAGTTGGCATCTTCAAATCATCAATCCTTCGAGTATATGGCTTGACATAAGCTAAAGGTATCTTGGATCTCCCTTTGTGGTTGTCTTGAATAGTACTCATGATAAACTCCTTAAGTCGATCAGCTGGAATCGTCCCATCACTTGAAACTTGAAGCTCCTCAACAATGGATCTTTCCTTCTCAACTAGATGTTGATTCTTTGACGTATCAGCTTCATCGTGCGCCTCAACTTGTTTTTCAATTTAGTGTATGGCATCCACGTCGTCAGCTTTCTTCATCAACTTTGTAATTAGAGTGGCTTGCTCTTGAACATGCTTCATTAGCCCTTCAACAGCTTTCGTTAAGTTTGCAATTTGCTCCTCAGGAGTTGTAACATTCGTCATCATGACACATGCGAGGCTCAAGTCACTTGATGTAGAATATTGTGGAGATGGCAAATACTTCTCTTCATCATGATTGATTTCGTCACCAAGGTGGAATGGATCATCCTTAACATGCTCTTGTAGGAGAACCACATTTGAAGATGTTTGTAGCTTCATGGACATACTTCTTGTGGCAACGCCAATGACTTCACTCGTGGAGTTTGAAGGACTTGAGATGATCATCTTGGATTCCACTATCTTCATAGCTTTGACTTGAGCATCCATTTGAACTTGTTGAAGTGAGAAGATGAGAGGTAGAGATGGTCCCACTGGGCGTGCCAAAAATTTGTACACAACAAATTTGTGATTCTGAAAATCAAGAAACACAAAAATTGTGACAAATGAATTTTATATTGATCAAAATAAAATACGGGGTACAAATCTCTATTTAATCCTCTGATTCTTCCTTCAAAAATATGTTGACTTGAATATTGGAGTTGACTTTGCTTCTTTGATCTTCTCCAATGTTGACTTGAATGTTTATAACGTTAATTCGAGGGCTTGGCAGCTTAATCTCGGATCAAACGTTGAATTTGATATGGAATTTGAAATCTTCAAGGTTGACTTTGTGACTTTGATCTTCCTTGAATTTGATTTGAATATCTATAACGTTAATTCGTAGGTTTAGCACCGTAATTACGAATCAAACGCTATAATTTGATGAATATCTTCAAGAACGCCTTGAATATCGCCTAGAACGCCTTGAATATTTGAAGAACCTTCGTAGAGAAAATTTGAAGAGCTTCCTTCGTCTTCTCTAGCTTTTTGATTGAGCTTCTGTGTGTGTAATTTATGAGCTACAAAGGACCCTATTTATAGGTGTAGGATGGAAGATTTATGGATAATTTGGAATCCGTTGATAATTATCCATTTAATTTAATAAATAATTATCATAATTTTGGAGCCATTTGATTGGCTGATAGAAGATCTAGATAGATCTTCTAGATATTATCCAAAAATTAACTTGATTTGATAATTATCCATAAATTAACTCAAATAGATAAATATCATTTGTCGTAGACGACTTTTGATTGGTCAATATTTCCATGTGGCATGATTTGATTGGTTGCAAAATTTTAATATCTACAGAGGTTTAAAGTTTTAGTAATACATATATATATATATATATACATATATTAGAATTTTGTTTTTCCTCTATGAAAATTGGTACCAATAAATATTTGGAGAAAAAAATACAATTACATGCATACGTAGTAAATTGGGCTGGTTGCTTGAGTACTATCTAGTAACTAATATTGGGCCCTTGAAAATCCAACAAGGCCCAATTTCTTATGCAATATTTAGACAAATCTAAGAAATCCATTACCAAAATATTAGGAAAATAAATTATAAAAAAATTAAAAAAAAATCAATTTTGGATGTAGAAAGCAAAAATTAATGGGATTGTTGACCAAGGTCACATGTGAAGCACATAAGCACGCAGGAATGTATGGGAATCATGGTGTTTCTAAAGTATGAAAAGCATACTTTTCAATATTAAATAAACAAATTCAATAATATTTACATCAGTTTTAAAATATTTTGTTTTATAATATATTGATCATATATATATATATATATAATGGAGAGATGTTTTTACAGTTCGAAACCAATATAGATTAAACTCAAACCGCATAAAATAAACTCCAATTACTTCTCAATCAGATAAAAAAAAATAGTGAATTTGAAGGTAAAATAACACTTGCAAACAAGTTTGATATTTTTTTTTGTTACATAAAGAAAAGAAAATAAAAGCAAAGATTATTTAGGCCTAAACTCATTTGGAAATGAAAGTTTACCAACCACTACTAATTAAATTGATCTTTCATTAGCACTCCACTAATCCTCTATTAAGGGTTGTTAAGCTAACTTCTTATCTTCATCTTTTTGTTTGGTTACGAGTTGTAATTGAATGAGCATGAAAGTTAGGTAATTTGTTGTGATTACATGTCGATAGTTAGGTAGTAATATGGTATTAAGACTAAAATTATTGTAAGATTAAATTAAGGGAGATTCACCAAGAATTAATAATTTAATATTATTGGATTGGAGGTGTTTTATAAAGATTAATATGTTTTATAGTTTATTTTCTCTTCAATTCAACTTTAGGGAGATAAAATATATTCAATATTTTTTTTTTATGTTCGAGCTCGGTTCGATTAAATCTGTTTTGAACGTGTCTCAATTAACAATAACATTAAGCTCAAACATAATTTTTTAAATTCGATTGTAATTCAAATAAATTTGAATATTATGCGTTCAGATTAACTCGACCCGTATACTTTGATATGTTATGTCACAATATTAGTAGATCTTATTTATGATATCTTATTTCACAATATTAGTGTGGCCTACTGAATTATTATTAATTTATTTTCCTAATTATACATATACATTAAGATTTTGTTGAGTCCATTACACCAAATTATTGAACTCCAAATTTAGCATATTGTGTGTTGAAAGAAATGGAAACAAGTGATATAGATGTGCTCTCTCTATGAAGTTAATTTTTCATTATATTACCCAAATCAGGTGCAATCATATCAAAAGGGCTTACAATTTACCTAAACATATCAAGAAAATGTGAAAAAAAAATTCATGATTCTCTCTTTATTTAGGTAATCTAATGACTCAATTAGATGTGGAAAATCTCTCCCTTATAACCTTTTATGATACAGTAGAAACTCGATAAATTAATACTCGATTAATTAATAAACTCTCTAAGATAATATTTTTGGCCGGTCCCGACTCGGGGATAGGGTGCTAAATTAATAATTCGCTAAAATTATAAGATAATACATTTTTGATAATTTCTATAGGTCCCATATAAAATATAAATTAATAATTCCTTATATACTACATATTACATGAATGATTTATGAATTTTTTTTGAAAAATGATTCAATTGTCTTTAGTTTTTTTGTTGAAAACAATTTCACCTTGCAAATCAATTTGCAATTGTCCTTGAATTATCCTTGTTGTGCTTGTATAATTGCTTACATCCATTCTTACAATTGCTTTTGAGTGAGACTTGGATTATCCTTGTTGTGCATGCATAATGCTCTTCGAATCTCATCGGTCATTATTGTTTTTTTCACACCTTTAAGATTAGAAGGCATGTCGTGTGTGTACGATTTATTTGTGTTAGCATTATTATCTTGTATTTATATAAAAAATATTTTTTAATTATTGTACATGCATTGTACTATAATTAAGTGAAAGTTTGAATGGTGTTTGTAAATTGAATATTTTATTATAAATTAATAAAATATTAATTTATATATTAATTAATAACTCTTTTAATTAATAAATTTTGGTGGTCCCAAGAGTATTAATTTATAGAGTTTCTACTGTATGTAACTAGACCATTATGATTATTTGAAAACATAGATCTAACAAATTTAGATATATATGATGTATCCTAATCAACCAAAATAAAAAAATAAAGTAAAATAAAAATATAAAGAAGATGGGACCGGGTTTTAGTCTCGACAGGGCTGAAATTTGAATTATTCGATAATCGATCAAGATTGATAAATTACAGCTTATTGGAATTGAATCCAATAAAAATAATAAACTGAGAATAGTTTAATAAATTTTAAAATTCGACTCAAATTCTATTCTATCATTAAAAAAATAATATATATATATATAAAGATTAAAACTTGATATGAGTGATTTATTGATATTATGTTCAAACATTTTTCTAAAGAAATTAAAAAAACTCAAAACATATATAATATATCTAGCTTGATTTGTTTACAAACTTAGGAGAGAAAAATGGTAAAAATAACATAAAAGTAGATGTATATATAAAAAGGCAAAATAAATTCATAAAAAGTCTACTTTCTTCCAATAAAAAAACCCAATATAAATGCAAAATGATGCTCATGCCACTATTAATGGACTTAACTAGAATGTCACGTTACATTATTCTAGGTTTTCTAATTAAACAATATAAACACAATAATTACACACTATACATATGAAAGTGTCAAGAACCAACCAATTTGAAAAAACAAATGTTGCATGAAATATAATAGAGAGTGAGGAATTATAACGATTTGAATGACTATTTTCTATGATGGCTTTGTAATTATTATTGTCACTCTGAATAATATCAAAAGAAGTTAAGTCCATTCTTTTTGGATATTTTCAAGTCATAAGTAGGCTAATTATGGGTATTTCTTGTTTGTTTTCCCATAATTCACCGATACTTCTAAAAATGGACTCGTATAATATTGTATTCATATTGGATATTATGATTTATGAATATCACCTAAATATATTATATACTTATTTGACGTATTTAAAAATTAAATTTAAATACCATATTCGATGCATTGAATATCACATCTAGTATAAGTTGAATATAAATATAACATTTTATATGTTGAACCGTTAAAATATGACAACAATAACTTGAGTGTATAATTAAAAAATTAAATTACCCAATGTTATTTTCTTTTTTCGTTGAGAAAATCAATTGGATGTATGAGAATAACATCTTTTTTTTTTTTTTGATCAAGATGTATGAGAATAACATCAGTCATAAGTCATGACCAGTATTAATCATATATAAATAGTTAATCAGTAAAAAAAAATAACAAACTATATATCATTTATATACAATTAATCACTTTTAAATTGGATCAACACACATATACATGTGAACCTCGACTTCAATCTTACCACTAAATCAAAACATGAGGATTCATACTTAATTTCAATATATACAGCCAAAATTATCTTCCTTCCACCTCAGTCATATTGTGGAAAACTTGATTGTTTTGTAAATTTTAGATAAGAAAATGTGACGTATTTAATCTAAATGTACAAACTTATATTCTTCTTATGTGTACTATTTGACAAATCATATAATAAAATTTTCCTTATATAAAAGATTTTTAGTGCAAATACCATAATTTCAACCGTTGTTAAATAAAAATTTCCTACAATATTAATTACTAAAAAGAATATTAAGTAGGAACAAAATTTTCCTATTACTTTTGGCTTTCTTTTTCTTTTATAATAATGGAAGAAGAATCGACATGCCGACTCATTACCACCCACACCCAATATTTTGTCCTTCACATAACTATTTTACTTTACTTTGCCTATTGTCATTTTAATTTTGTGGCTGATTAGATCACCATTAACTTATTTATATATACACTTAAAATATTAATCATTTATAGGATATGATTAATCACATTTATCATAAACACGACTGGTTAAGACTTGGTCGAATTCAAGTGTATTTTATAAAGAGAGTGAATTACACTTATTATGTAACTGATCATTCATTTGTAGATAGATAAACATTTGAATTTGATCAGGCTTCTGATAGTATTTTCCGTGGTTATAAGTATATTGTGAGATAGGATTCTCTGATTGAATCACTAATATAATGTATCAACCCAATCTAGTATTTCAGTATTGAGTTCTCTAACTTTTTCGCTTAAATATTACGAGTTTAAATTTCACTAAGAATCTAAAACTTACCAATTTACATTGGTATATTCTGTGTTTCTGCGGTGATCGCTTCATAATACTTATTCGTGTGGTATGTGGACTATAACTTAACAAAATGTTGATTAAGTAGCTATTAGGTTCTATCCGACTTAGTGTTTTTAAATTATATAAAATCACTTATATATAATAATATATATAATATGTATAATATATATTATTTATGGATATATGATATGTATGTGTTCATATAAGACATGGGATATGGGAAGAAGAAAAGAGAAGTGGTATATTCTCCCATTTACTCTTATTAGTTGCTTTGAGTGCTCTTTCTTTTAGTCCATACATATCTTTTCATGGAAAAAGCTACATGAAAAAGAGCTTTACATATTAAGCATTGCGTAGGGAATATATAGTGCTATAATTCTTTTCTTACATCAAGAAAAAAGTGGCTTAATTAGCCATTTATATAGTGCATATTTATTACTCTTCTTGCTTAAATATTATACAAATTACTTAATTAATATTAGTTACTTGCCTAACAATTAATTGCATTTCAAAAGGGCTATTGGCATGGTGTATGAAATGAAAAATATTTTTATTAATGATTCATATCCTCTTATCTCTTATAAATGAATCCAAAATGACTAACACAAGTTTATTCTTTTAATATTATAGAGGAAATATTAATTTGATACCAAAGGCATAATACATTTAATAAGACTAAGATTAACCCTATAAATCATGTGAGAGCATGTTCTTTCACTATCAAATCGGTTGTTAATTTAATTTTTTTTTACTTTTGGAAATATAACTAAGTGGATCAATTAAAGATAAAGCAACTCTACTAATACTACTACAAGGAAAGTAGGTACCTAATTTATTGATAATTGCCTAATTAATTAGGAAGTTAATAATGAAAATTATATAATTGATCAGTCTAATGAAGACAGTTTTTTATAAATCATTAAATAAAAGAATATTTTGATAAGATACTCTCGTTAACATATTTAATAAGTCGACTTTATTGGATTTAAATTTTTATAAAATTGTTACTAATGGTAATTCCACAAAATAAATAGTAACATAGTGGAAATAACTATATCTATAGATTATAAAGCCCTGCTTGATGGACTGCCGTATAGTCACGCCACTACTAATTAAATTTCCTATATATAATACATCTTTTGATAATATTTTGTCTAAAAAATTAAGAGTTAATTATCCTTAAACCCTTTATAGTTAATCAATATCTTCTACTATATTATAGCACAGTTTTTCCTTAATCCTAATTTTCTAGAATTTTGAATTTTTTAATAAAATGAAAAATTCTTATTGGTTGGTTTAAATTTTTTAAGATTGATTACTATTCTTAAATTAGATAATCAAATTAAATTACTTTCCTATTACATTCACTTGCAACCAAAATGGGAAGAGTTACAATGTTTTGATTGTGATTTGTGATCATTAATGCAAATAGAAAGACCAAAATTTATTACCATGTATAATTCTTAGCATATCTAAATAAAGAATGGTCTAAATTAAGTACGTTCACATTAGGCTTAAATTTAAATTTAAACTTTATTTTAAAATTGACTTACCAAATCGAAATCCTTAATTAGAAGGAATATTTAATTTACATTTGCTAAATTTACGTATTAATTCATTCTACAATTGATGGAATTATGCAGTTAATAAGGAAACTGATACATCTATAAATTATTTTCATTTAATTTAAAAGCTTATAAATTATGCCGTACTTTTTCTGCTTCACAAATCAATTTTACGTTTCTCTATGTTCACTATTTTTTTCATCTACAAAAGTGAATTTGATTTGATGTGGGGTAATTTATTTTATTAGTTCTTTATTTTTCATCTTTCAATAGTTTTGAATTTAACGCTTTCAATTCTGTTCGATTTTCTTCATTTAATTTAACCTTAAACATTAATGACATTATGAGAATTTCTTAGTCGATCGAAATTATTAGTCCATATTTTATTTGGCGCTGAGTGGTTATGAATGGAGCAATGGAATACTTATACATATATGCTAGCTTGAGGTAATCATTTCACTCCATTAATTTTTATTTTTTGTAGTTAATACCATTGTGTACTATTTTTCTGTTTATTGTATTATTTTTGTTGTTAAATTTATTGTATATTAACAATTCTTTTTAATATATATGTGCAAAGGAGTGTACTAATAATCTTTTTTTAATATATATAAATATATTTAATAAAATTGAGGAAAACTTTAGATTATGAATGTGGCAAATAAAAGCGTTCAATAATGAATTTTGAAGGTTGAAGACAAATCTCTGATTTCTATTTTATATTCCCTTCTTCCTTTTCTTATTAGATTAAATTTTGAATTTAAATTTAGTTTCTTTATTAGAACTAGAAAGAAAATTTAATTTAATAATATAATATAATATAAATATAATTTTTGTTATTGAAAATAATTTTTCATTTTTTACAAGTTATAAATAAAAAACAACTTAATTGACTTATTGTTTTAATATTATAGAAATTATCTTCTGGTTGAATTTATATTTTAATATTCCAAAATTATGAAAATTTAGCACCTCAAGTCTATATGTGAACCTGTATAGATAGGCTTCATGTACTAAATTTCACTACATTACTTAATAATGTTATTTTTTATTGATTAAAATAATTGAGAACTAATGTCATTATCATTATCATTATATATATTATAGCAAAGCGGTGTGGGATCCACTTTGCTCTCTATCTTTTTATTCATTTTTTATTTGTTTTTTATTTTAATTTTCTATTACTGTATATCTATGACAGACATAAATCAAATGACTTCCATGGACACAAAGCTGGCAAATGTGGAAGTAGACTACTATATTTTATTTATTTATTTATTTATCTTTATTTGGTTTGAGTGGATATTAAGTGTAATTAGTAAAAATTTTTAATAATTTTTCCCATTAATATTCTTTTTATAATTTATTGATTTAATTAGTTGTGTGGAATTGAAATAGTCAATATTCATGTAAAAAAAATATTTTTATATATCTCTACATATTTTCTTATGTTTATAATTTATTATGGCATTCAGTTTTCTTCAATGGAAATGAATAATAACTATTATGATTATATTGAGGACTTTTTTATTTGATAAAGACTAATGAGCCAGTCGAAATAAGCTTGAAGTTTGTAAAAGTCTGAGAATAAGAGAATTTGTAAGTTACAATAAGCTTGAGTAAAGTTAGAATAAGATAATTTGTAAGTTGGCCTTAAACTTATTGTATTCCAACTCAATGAGTTTGAGTTACTTCATTCTTAGCTCATAATATTTAATTTACAAGCCAAACTTTTGTATGATAAATGAAACGCATTACAATTGAGTATAATCATATTCTATTTATAAGTAACATTTGTTTATTATTATTATTATTATTATTATTATTATTATTATTATTATTATTATTAGTCCCTTAATATATTTACATAGATATCCATGACTTTACATAATTAGTCACTAAATATATTGATGTGATTGGTCATATTTAATATTTTTTTATCTACTAAGTTATGGATTTCACCAAATCTTTTTTTATAAGTTTGTTTCATCTTCTACATTAAAGTTAAAAGAAAAAATTGCTCGATTAAAATTCAAATATATCACCTAAAAATCGCTTAGAATTAAAATATTATATTAAAAATCTTAAAAATATATATTTGGACAATTTATTTATAAAAGATTATGTTCAAAAACAAATTACAATTTCAATTTTAGTTTAGTAAACCACTTTAATATTCTTCATAATAATAATAAGATTATAATAGTCTTTAAAGAAAAATAAATTGAAAATAATTTTTTCAAAGGAATGAGTTTTATTGTTTTGTGGTACTCTTTTCGACAACAAATTGTTTATTTATTTATTTTCTTAAAGAATGTTCTCAACTTCTTCCACCAAATAATTTTTTTGAAAAGTATTGTTGGGTTAAATAAATAATTTGTTGTTTATTTGGCACAAGGATTTTTTTACTATTCAGTGACACTATTTTATATTTCTCATGAAAATTAAGGTGTCATAATATTATGATTTTTTAACATTACTAAAATTTGATCTATTTTTTTGTGCATATACGGCCACTATATAACGTAAAGTTAAGAGAGTACAAGCAAGTTAGGATAGTATATATATATGGCCTATGGAAGGCCATGTAGATTAAGATCAATGTTTAATTTTCTTTTTAATTTTCATATAGTCATCATATATTTGAGGAGCTTCAAGATAATATCCGAAACAAGTTCAATAACTCCCAATTATGCATATTTACTACCGTATCGAAAAAATATCACTAAACAACTTTATAAATGAATAAGCATTTTAATTCTTCACACACATCAATTGGACGATTTGCAATTGGTTATAAGTTTTTTTTATTCAATAAAGGACCATTTTATACCTTAGCTAACAAAGTTGGATCATGTTACTTTATCAGTTGTCATTAAGTAACTATATTTTAAAATTCTTCATTATTCTATTGATTGATTTTTTGTATTGAGTTAATGGATATACATATGATAATTATGAGTTTTCAAAAGAGATATTTTAAATTATACTCCGTGCATAGCACGGGGTACACACTAGTTTATATATTATATGCCGAAGATACTTCTATAGTTCTATTCCTTAAAAAAAAATACCAACAACATTATGGAAAAGTACTAAATCATATTAACAATTTTCTAATTTTAAAAGATTTTTATCTAGAGATAATTACATTATATTGATCGAATTTCTATTTTATTTTTGACGTGCATATATACCCACCACGAGATCTATAGATATGGTTGCTAGTGATATTTTCACACAAAAATCATAAAATTCTTTCAAAAAATTCCCAAATTATTGAGGAATCTTGTTATCCAATCATCCAAAATAATGTCCGAATATTGAATTTTACAATGTGAATTTGGTGCTATTTATTATAAATTTTATATATGTGAGATAAGTTTTTTCTCACTAGGCCTGCATGATTTTATATTCCAGCCATGCTATTAAACAAGCATGATTTTATATTCCCTTCACTTTCTATCTGCCATTTTTTTCTAAGTTTGGCAAACAATTTAATTCCCACAATCAAAATCAGTTATCCTTTGGTACCATGAATTTAGTCAAATAAATAGCAATTTATCATTCACTATGTGAAATTGTACAACAAGTCGGCTTCAATTAAAATATTTTGATAAAAAATTCCTTATTAACACTTTTAATATGTTATAACATATCGATTTTATTAGACTCGATTCGTAAAATTACTTTATTAATTTGATTGTCTTACAAATATCAACCAGTGTTACTATCCTTCTTTAATATTGAAATTGATAATCACACTAATTAATATTCAAATATAAAGTTAAATAACAAAATATTGCAATTAAAAAGGACAAATATTTTTTGGTATAATCAATTAAGGATGTAGGTAATTGACAATATATGCAACAAGTAAAATGCAACATTTGTAAATGAGTTGTTTTACTAGAAGCAATATATTCTACAATTCACACATTTATTTTCGATTCTCACTTACTCTTTTTTTTCTTTTTCTTTTCAGTGGCTCCTCGCAACATTTTCAACTATTTCATTTATTATATAACATACATGCTAAATATATTTCAATGTATACCGAATTTCTTTGTATTTTTCTTAATGTTTATACATATAACATTTGTGTATTATATTAATAAAAAAATAAAAGTTATGCATGACATTATATAGACAGTTTGCTGCTACAAAGTGCTAACATGTCAAACCAATGAGCAATACTATAAATCCCACATTTGCATAGAAAATAATATTAGGAAACCAAATTAAAATAAAATTATGTGATTCCTCTATTACTGTAAAATCTAGCAACATGTTACACTAACATAACATAATCCTAGAAAATTAAATTACAGTCAAATCTTTTTCCATATGAAAATAAACATATTTGACCACCGATAAATTCTAATTCAGACTAAACTTAACCGGTCAGAATAATTTTTTTTCCGACCCACCTCCTAAAAATTCCATCTTTTTAGTAAATTAACACTTGAAGATCCATAGAATAAGCAAAAGAACAAAACTTTTACCTATCAAAATATTTATTTATTTTTCCTGCAAAAAAAATAAAAATTCAATTTTCAAGCAATTGATCCCTCAACAATGGAGATGGATCAGAAACAGCAGAAACAGCAATTTGGCTAATTTCATCATCATCATCTTCATCAATCGGTGCAGGAAGGTTCAGATCTATGTTCAAATTTCCACCATTTTTTCTTGAAATATTTCCCAAAACTACCCCTGATCCACCAACAAAATGTGACCTTTTGTGCCCTCCTAGAGCCTGCCCTGATGTAAAAACCCTCTCACAAAAAGGGCACTCATGTAATTTGACCTCCTCCACCGCCGCCGCCGTGGAACCACCGCCGGAGTTGCTTAACTTGATTTTTTTGTGGCTAGCCCTGTGGCCACCTAGAGCTTGATAAGACTTAAACAACTTGTTACAAGTCTCACATCTATACTTTCCTCTAACTTTATTATTTTTACTATTCTTTATCACTTTCACAAATCCCGATTCTTCTGAATAATCATCATCTCGATCATCATCAATATTATTATTCGTCTTTTTTTCTTGTTCGATATTATCATTCCACTTGTCTCTAGACAACATGATCAAACAATGAGCAACATGTTCTTCTGGGGTCGTGTCTGAAATCGAACTCAATACCTCGTACTCGTTGAAATCAAAACCTGTCGATTTTCGAACACGTTTCGATCTTCTGAAACTGTTATGAAACGACCCCGTTTCACTCTCCCTGTCTTGAACCACAGCTTCAAATCCTTCTTCTTCATCTTCATCTTCATCTGAGGTTGTGGAGTAGGAATGGACGGATAGAAATTCATCATCAGATTCTTGGAGATTCTCATCCGACGGCTGCTGTTTTTCTGATGATTTTTTAGCAGCGTAAAGTTTCATCATGTGAGATCTCATGTGGCCCCCTAAAGCTCTTCCATTTGCAAAGCTTCTGTAACAAAGTTTGCATCTATGTCTCTCCATTTTTACAGAGAAAAAAATTCTGAGTTTTTTTTTCACACAGTGAGTGTGTTTGTGTGTGTGTTTTCTCAAGAGTTTCTTTTTGCTCTCAACAAGTATAGATAGTGTGGAAGCTAAAAGGAGTAGGTGACAAGCATTCCTCCACCCAGGGGTATATATATATATATATTATTACATATATATGCATGTATGTATGAAATATTGCAGTTTAGCTGCCTATGTGTATATATATAATATTTCTTTTACTGAAGAAATATTATAGCAATGAGATTTTGGATTATATTTGAATTTTGGGAAAATTACACTGCATCCCCTTAATTATTGTTTAATTACTAAAAAGTCCCTTACTTTTGGAATTACGGATACATCTTTATATGGTTTATTTGGTCGGAATCGACCCTCCTTCTCACAAGAGTGTCACATTCTTGTAAAATCGATTTAAAAAAAATAAATTGCTAATAATAATGTGACATTATTGTGGCATATCATAGTAGGATAAAAGATTCGTTAAGGTTTATCAGAGTAAAATTATAAGAACTATTAAATACACCGGGGGTGGAATTATAGTAAAGGTCTTAATATACAAGGAGATTTTACGTAATTTTAGAAAAAATTAGTTGTGTTTTTGGTAATTACGGAATAAATAAGGGGTCAATGTGTAATTTTTTGATATTTTGCTTTTAAAACGGCAAAAAGCAATTAATAAAGGGGAAAAAATTAATTAAAGAGCAATGGTGGTATTAAGTGAGAGAGACAAACATGTAACATGCTAGCTTTGCATTAATTTCCAACCCTATCTTTTAGATTTCCTTAAAAGCCCTTGACTTTCATTGACTAAAGGAAATTAATAGAATTGTCAGTTATATGTGAGATATTATTGCAAGGGTATTATGGGAATTGAAAGGATGTTACAATAATAATGAACTTAATTTGCTACATTTATTTAAATATAAGTCAATCAAACTGATGGGTTTGTTGTAACGACAAATAGTTCAATGCAAGAAATAAATAATGGCACAACTTAAATTACTTAATAACTATTATCACCGACTTAACAAATTGTGTTAATCAATTGTTCGATTCTCTTGATTGAATATTTATTCGAATTCATCGGCTATGAGTCTATCAGTTATATACATTTTTTACTGATTTACTCATTACTTATATTATGTGGTTTACAGATTATTAAACAAAATTAAAATTTGTCCACGAGCACACTCTAGAGTAGGGACTGCGTGTTTTCCTTCGTATTGACTTGAAAAATTATGTTAATGGATTGTTTTATTATTTGTAGCGGAAAAAATAAGTTATAGTAAGTTAAAATCTCGGAAAAAAAATGAGAATTTGTTAAAATTTAATGTGATTAACTAATCTCATCAATTTATGGGCTATTATCACTTAATTAGGTTGCAAAATGTTGAGATTATGTAACAATTTTGATGGTGGATGAAAGGAGGCAATAATATTAAGTGCAATACTTCACCATTGGAGATTTTGCATTTAATTAATTCTATTGTTTAATCAATTTTAGATAATTAATGTTAATTAACTATAGTACATTTTCTTTAATTTTACATGAAATTTAGCTTTAATTTTGGATCTGAAATTTAGATGCCTAATGGGAAATGGGCAAGAAACTAAACATATTTCATTTGAGAATGAAGTTTTGTGGGAAAGTAAATGCCGTTTTGTTAGGGCAAATTGGTGGACCTAAGTCTGCACTTATGTTAACAAATTACATGACTTTTGGAGACTATACTAATGAAAAAATAAGATTGAAAATTTAATTCTTTTATAAAAACGTTATATATATGACAAAGTTTGATTTTTTATATATATAAATGAGGATGGGGTCACTATATTTATTTATATTTATTTAGAATAAATATACTTCAATTTCTTATCAAACTTAAACTAAGTCATTTTTATATTTAGTGTTGCTTATTTAGATAGCACCAATATTTTATTTATTATAGGTAAATTACATCCTCCATTTCTTTGAATAGGTTGATAATTTTACCTTTTTTTTGTTCATATTTTGCTATAAGAAACTTTAGTCACTTTGGGCTATTTTTTCTTTAATTACATTATAAGAAAAGAAAATATAAATTTGTACATATTACAATTAAAAGTCAGTGGAATGAGATCTCAATCCTCGGACCATTTTCTGTGGAGAAAATTAAAGGAAATGAGAAAGTCAATGCAACTCTTTTCGTTGGATAGTATCAATTAATTAATTAATTATATGATGGTCTACACATTTATTGATCCCTTCACTAGCTAATATTCGTTGACTATTTTTCTCCATGTTGACTTTTTTCCTTATTGGACAGACTTTTTTTATCTTTCACTTACTTCTGATTTTGATAAAGAAATAACGTTTGTCTTAATTCAATGAGCCAACAAATACAAGTTGAAGTTGGTTGCTTTAATTTTCATTTTTGCTTTAACTTTAATAGAATTTGACTTTATAAAAAAAAAATGGATCAAGTATGAATTTAGTAATACGAATCAAGTTTGTATACATATTTTGTTCGATAAAAGCTCAATCCAATCAATTAAAAGATAATAAAAATATAAGTTTAAGCTATTCAAGCTTTGACTTATTTTGAATCAATTAAAGTTCGTTCAAATTCGATTCAGTCAAGGATCAAACCAAGCTAAAGTATATATTATCAAATTTGATAAAATTGAAACAAATTTGAATAATACCTTAATTGGTTTGATTTGAGACATTTTACACCTCAATGAATAATTGTTTAGAAGCTCTGAAATTTTATGTTCATGGTATACATATAATAGATTTTTATATGGACCATACTATATATATTTGTGATTACATTGAGCGTCTTTTTAGCTAGTATTTTTTTAAAAAAAATTCAAGCTCTTGGGGTTTCAAGTTCTTATATAATCACAATAATCTACATATAACAAATTTTATACAAATCATACTAAATAATGACTGTGATTATATTAAACAAAACAAATCTAAAATTCTATTGAAAATTACTTACTGATGTATTTGAGCATATTTTTAGCTAGTGTTTAATTAAAACAAATCCAACTTCAACCCATTATTGATATATTTTGGGACCCAAAAGGCAACACATATAGTCCACAATCCACATGCATTTATTTGACTAAAGTTTGTATTTGATTAAGAAATCATTTGACCTAAATAAGTGGGCACCTTCTTGGTCCAACTCTAATGAGATTCTTTTTAGCATGACCAATCAAGAAAAAAACTAAGCCTTCTAAACAAGCCCACTATTTAATTTTAAAGCATAAAGAGCTTTTAAAAATTATAATAAAAAATAAATCAAGATTATATCTATTCAATCACAACAGCTGAAGTCTCAAACATATTAAAATTATCCATAATGTATGCTTTTGATCAAATATAAGGATACATTATTGATGTTCTAGTAGTATATTCCTAATTAAGTTTACAAATTTACCTATCTTTTGAACCTTTACACTGTGATCAAAATACAAAAATATACAATATATATAGTCTAGTTATTGTTATATTGAAACCATTATTGATCATTGGCTGCTTCAACCCTAGATCCAAGTCCTACTTGTAACCATTGAGAGGTACTAGTACTAGTATCCATGTCTTTCAACTCACTCAATTTGGCTAACTTCAACATACTATCCGCTTCGTCATCAACGCCATTCTTAATATTAATTTCATTATCGCTGTTATCGTTGTTGTTATTGTTATTGTTGTTGTCGTCATTGTTATTCTCATTTTCATTCTTTAGTGGCAAGTTTTGAGGGTTTCCAATCCATGGTTGTAGATGTGTATCGGTGGGTACCTCGAAGCTCAACGGGTTACATGGGTCCCGCCTCACTCCCGACATGTGGGCCCAAGCCGGGACGTTGAGATCCAACTTGTCGGAGTTTTCGATCTTTTGTTTGTAATGGTGATGAGGACTATGATTAATAGGGTTAATGTTGTCTTGAAAATGGAACTTAGTTGATGTTGATGTGTCTTGTGATGAATTGGAAGTGATCCAATGGCACCTCTTGTGCCCTCCAAGTGCTTGACCCGAAGAAAAAACCCGATGACAAATCGAGCATTCGTGCACTTTCGCCTTCCTCCTTGCGGTCCCCACCAATGGAGGGCCCTGATCGATTTGAAAAGAGGGTGTTGATTTCGATGGGATATTCAAGAATTCGTCGTTTGTGACCATATCATCATCTTCTCCTACTATAATGTTATCTTCTAGTTGGTCTTGCTTGGCTGCATAGCATCCTTTGACCTTCTTGTGACTTGCTCTATGTCCTCCTAATGCTTGGTGTGAATTAAACACTTTCTTGCATGCTTTGCACTCAAACAAACCCTTAGGGTTTGCAATTCCCTTTGCCTTATCTAAGGGTGCCCTATTCGCGCCAAGATATGTATTAGGGTTTCGTCTCTCTTCATCCTTGCTAGCCGAGGCACATGACTCCTCAGGCTCGGATACAAGTGGTGGATCGACCATCGTGTTGGCTAGTTGTACTAAGCATCTAGCCAAAAGAAGATCCTCATCCTCACTTGGTGGATAGTTTGAACCAATACAACCTACTTTTGCGCGCATGGATCTTTTACGCTTCGACCAACCTCCTCCTCCACGTCTACCGCCCCCATCATCCTCGCCCTCAGACTCAGGCGAGGAGACTGGGGACTCAGAGAGATCGTCCGAACTACATTTCCCGTGCTCGAGAAATGATTTCCAAGACAAAAACTCCTTACCACAATTCTCACAAGACCTACAACTCTTTAACCTATTTGGATTTGTTCTCAATTGATACATTCTCTTGTTACTTGTCCTATCAAAATCACTCACACGATCATCGTCATCATCATCATCTAGGATCCCGTTTTCGTCCCCAATCCCATGAGCTCTCATGTGGCCACCAAGGGCTCTACCACACATAAAACCCTTCTTGCATACTCTACAATAGTGCTTAAAAGTTGGTTGTTCTTGTTGTTGTTGTTGTTCATCAATGCAAGCCATGAATGGTGTGAAATGAAGTGGAAATTGGAAAAGATGAACATGGGAGAGTTAGTTCTTGTAGTTGAAGTTGTTGTGAGGGTGAATGGTGAAGAAATGTCACTTCCTAGTTTATAGTTAATAAATTAGTCAATTTGTTTGTGGATGAAAAAAATAGAGGTAGAGAAAAATAGGAGTGTAAATGGAGTATATGACAAATGGGAGGAGGGGCATAAATGTGATAAGAGTGAGACCTTTTCTAGTGGTGGCGCCACCGCTTGATCACGGAGGAGAGTGGTAGATTATGGCCGGAGTTTGGTAACTCAGAGTGAAGAGTAAATTTCTCATGTCCGTACACTATAGTACTAATAAGGTAAACTAGTTTATGCTAAACCATGCATTTAGGGAGTTTTAAATCTTATTATCCACTGTTTATTTGCATAAAAATACGAAAGGTACAATTTTTTATTTATTTCTTGGACCCTTAAAAGATAAAAATGAATTAAACACGAATTAATTAGATAGTTAATAGTAGAATAAATGAATTAAACATGAATTAATTAGATAGTTAAGAGCAAAATAAATGAATATTGATGGCTCAAAGCTTGTCTCAACTTATTTAATTACTATACTAATCAAATTTCAACATTTTTATTTTATTTGATAAAACTTTGAATCACGGTTCGATTAGTGAAAGAATGATAAAATATATTAATTTATAAAGCTCGTTTGAACTTGTGCACTTAACAAATCAAGTTCAATTGCAATTTTTGAAGTTCAATATATATAATTGAAATAAACTTGACTCAGTTTTTTTAAAATCCTATTTGCTCGAGGAAATTATCATTTTTATTTAATCCTTTAATTTAAATTTAAACAAACTCATTTATTCTACTGACACAATTTAATGTGCTAATATAAAAATAATCACTAGATATATATAACTGAAAATAGTTTTTGTTTTGTGGCAACAATGATTTATAGTGCAAAGTTCCTTTCAAATTACACTCTTAAAGTAATAATAGATATAATATATTTGTTCTGAATCATTCATAAACATTGAGGCCCATTCTGGAGTCTAAAATCTAACAATTTGGGTCCATTTTAGAGCCCATTTTCATACTAGACTTGTTATATAGTTGGTAAAAATATATTATTACTTTATTCTTAAATGCAATTTCAATCGTTCTTTTTTTTTTTTTTTATGACAAGGGAACCCGCAGCCGCTACCGTTAGGTGCGCACTGGGTAAACCCCGCTCTTGTGCAATAGCCTGCAAACCAGAGAAGGCAAATAGGCATTCCCTCATCAGGATTCGAACCCGTGACCAAGGCCACAACATTCACATGCCCTTACCAACTCTACCGGGGGTTGCCCCCTTCAATCGTTCTTTTTTTAATTATATATGAAGATGTTACTCCAATTCGATAAATCCGGATTAATGCTTACATTTAGTATGTTGATATACAGATCCCGAAAGTCTCAAAATAACAAAAAATAATAACAACTTGTAAATAGTTGAGATTGACTGAAGATGAAGATAGTCAAATTAATATTCGAATGCTAATCATTCTTTTTTTTTTCAAACATATAAATCCTTTTCCAAGGACATTATACTTATTCTTCATATTATATAATTTTTTGCCTTACTAAAATTAAATACAGTAAAATGTTATTCTAAGAAAAAAAAACTTAACGTCTTTATTCCTTCAATCCAAAGACGGTTTATTCATGACAACCGACAAGTAAAAGAAACATAGGATACAAGATCACAGAACCACAAAAAGGGGTCCGGGTCTAGGGATTTCTTTCTCGTCTATTTTTTCTCTAAATAAAAAGACACTGGTTTTTACAAAGATCTGAAACTTCAAAATCGCGACATAATCACAATTATTTATGTGAAATAAATTTCAACATAAGTAATTATAATAAAACGTCTAGACTCCAAAACCCAAAAACTTCATAAAACGACACGTTTTAACTTAAAAACCCTATGTTTAATTATATTATTAATTAAAAACCCTATATTATTAATTATACTTAATTAAAAACCCTCAAAAGTTGACAATTGATCTATAAGTTTGACCAGGCTTGTAATTGGCAGGTATAACATTGTTAGCCACAACTTTCTTTGCAGAATTATTACCAGAAGTTAGCCTAATAGAAAATGGAGGCTGCATATTTGATGGTATATCCACCTTCCAAACAGCTCCCCATGATTGTTGCATGGTGAGCCACGCGCCACTCGACTTTGCCTGCCTGAGCTCAACGCCGCCAAGCCCATTGCCATCTTCGTATTCGATGGCTGTTGCAAAATAGTTGGCGTTTGAACCCGGGTCGACCCGGAACACCACGGGTACTCCGTGAAAATTGCAATCCACTCTAAAAAAATCATTATTAAGTTGAAAAATAAATAAGATTTGAATTGATCTTATGTCATAAAACGGACTTGAAAAATATACGAAGTTAACATGGATTATAAGTATTTATCGTGAATAAGTGAAATTCCATGTAAATGATTTTAATTAATACATTACTCTAAAATAGTCAATATTTGAAAGAGTGATGTTATATACCTTCTTTTATATACAATTGATTTTTCACTTTCCCTCATTTTGGTAAGAAATCACTTGCAATTAATTGATTTTACTGTTTTATTACATTAAACCTTTTAATTTAAGGTGCGGCAAAAAATTGGTGATATTAAAGTGTTAGTATATATCATTTTTCTATTTGAAATATTGGTAAATAGATAGGCATTTCATGTTAACTAAATCTTAAT
Organism: Verbascum thapsus; assembly: GCA_963669365.1. Lineage (NCBI taxonomy): Eukaryota > Viridiplantae > Streptophyta > Magnoliopsida > Lamiales > Scrophulariaceae > Verbascum > Verbascum thapsus. The sequence continues at coordinate 18,401,955 of OY770108.1, forward strand.
AGTAAGTTCTTAGAAATCTACATAAGTCCCTTTTATCTCTTTTGTAAGATTATAATTTTTTTATTCAAACACCAAAATTATTGAATTTTTTTATAATTGTATTATTTTTTCGACTACCCAAAACACTTAAGGATTATTCAAGTCCATGCACATCGAATGACTCGAATAATTTACGTACGTATAATTCATTAAACTTGTCGATTTTGACCTCATATTCTCATATAATGCTAAGTCTTACCTCCTATATTGTATTTGTTCAATTCCAACATTCCTAAGTTGATTTTCTTCTCCTCTATTAGCCATGGTTCCAAAAGAAGTACCACTTAGATCAAATAAAATCGATTGTGAGTCACAACCGGGGCACTCATCGGTTATAACCACGGTCACCGGTTTTCCCGAGCAAGCTGCAGTTGTTGTACATTTAACCTATATATATATATATATATATATATATATATATGAGTCTATATTAGGGAAATTTCCTGCATGGCGCATGCATAATATGTTTGTACATAATTAATTTTAGAATAATATGATTTTAATTTAACAGACCTGATAACAAGTTCCACAACCTTTGCCGGATTTGTAAATAGAAGAAGCTGCAGCTGTTATTAGGGAAGAAAATGGTGCTTCTTCAACAGCGTTTTGGTATCCACATGCACCCCCTATATATATATATATATAATTATACAAACGATAGATTAGTTTTTATTTAATTTATTTACGTACACATTTATGGTGATCATATATATTCCTTCACACTTTTTTCTAAAATTATACGAAATAGAAAAAACTTTGCCATTTAATTAATATTCGTTAGAAAATCAAAATATATATTAGTAAATATCCATAATGCATGTTGGGTTCGTAGGGCTCCAAGTTCTGATATAACTATATATATAACCTAAGCACACTCACAAACAAGTATAATTATTGTCCCGAATGAAAAAAAATATATTTTCCGATGGAAAAACAATTACGAAAAATCTTCAATATATATGTGTGTATATATATATGTAGTAAGATTATTAATTAAATTAATCAAAGTAATTATCTTACCATTACTGCCAGCACCAGAAGGATTTCCATACCAACTGGCTCGGGCAGAAGACCAATCAGATTGTGTCTGAAGTTTTGAAACATGTAAGAGTTTGGGATTGAAGCAATAACAAAAGTTTGTAAAAATTGAAAACAAAATTAAATAAGTGTAAATAGAATAATACAAAACAAGAGCCATTAGAGCAAGAAATTAGAGGGAAATTTTCCAAATGAATTATTAATATTGACACTTGAATTATAGTGTTGGAGTGAATGATGAAGGCTAAAAAAACCCCATATTTATAGAGTTTTGAAAAATCCCTACGTAGAATAAATCCAACTTTGCGTCTAAATGGGGTTAAGAAGAAATTAAATTAAATAGGGAATTTAGTTTGGAGATTTTGACTTATAATTCATTCCTTCAATCATTACACAATTTAGTCAATAATAACTATGTGTACTTGGGAGTTTTTATACAATATTTGTGAGTATAATGTCATATTGGTGACTTGACACATTTATTATAATAATGTGACATGATTCACACTATTTAATTTTAAATGCTAGATATATAGAAGCTTTTTTTAATTTAATTTTGGAAATTGTATTTAAGAAGAAAATTCAATAAATTTATTGTGTTTGTACTTTTTTGGTTTCAAGTAGTACTAGCTTGTTCAATTTCATTGATTAAGTATAAGTGCTAGTGTAAAGTCAACTTTAACACACATATATAACAACAGAAAATTTATTTGCGAACTTTATTAAGAAAAAGTTTTAATTTATTTAGTTCATATGTTTTTGGTTTTCAAAATATCTGAACTTGTTCAATTTCAATGATTAAGTTATAAATGCTAGTGTAAATTCAATTGCATCACATGATTACAATACTTTTATCTACTAATATAGCTACCTCATGTTTTTCTATAAGGTTAGAATTTCTATATGATGTGTTAAAAAATAACTTAATATATATGTATTCGAAATTTAATCCAATTAAATCTCGTTTGAATTACTTTAAATTAACAATCAAATTAATTATGTAATTAGTCTATAAGAAAAAAACGGCGTTAACCTTGGCGTTGATGGTGGTTATTGACCGTTGGGCCGTTGAAATGTCACGTGACTGACGGTTATATCTTTGAAATCATCAGAAATTACCCACGTGACGGTTGCTATCGACAGTAAACAAATAAGCCATGATCCAAGGCGAGGGATTCGGGTCTGCATGTTCAACCAATAACATAATTCACAATTAAGTTTTTGTTCAATTTTTTATTTAATTGTTTTTTTAGGACAAGAAAACTTTAGTTTTCTCATGTATTTTAATATTTAAAAGTCTACTAATGCTAAATGAAGATGTTTTCTCAATATTGAAAGCAATGATGACAAATGAAAATGATTGGTCGTAAAATAATCTAGTCTTTTATTTTCGTTACAAGGTATTTAAAAAATATTCTTTTTTTGTAATTACGAAAAACATCAAGAAAATCTATTGTACTAAATTTGGTTGAATTTTTCATTTAATTGGATATGATTAAATCTATTTCAAGATATCAATATATAGCTATATATTAATCTTATCTTCTTATGTAGAGAGTTGAAATTTGATTAGGCATGTTAATTAAAGTAAAGTAATATGTGTTTAGCATTCCAATTCACATGCATGTCATAATCTAGAGATTTATCAAGATATGTTTTCCAATGTCTTATGATCAAATTATAATAAAACTTGATAAGATCATAAAATATGACAAAAAATATATAACTATATATATTGGTCATTTTCAATGAGAATAATCATGTTAGTATATTATTGATCTATTATCCTTGCACATTACAAATTTGTTTCACTTAATTAGTGGCATATTGATATTGGCCATTTTCATATGTTAATTAGCTACCAGAGCAATCCGCACATTTTAAATATATTAGTAACATAATTAAAATATAATTAATTTTCTTTTTTGTCTTGAAAGATATGGAGTAGCTTACTTTATGGGCCTAGCCTTAGTGGGTTATGGAAATATTAATAAATTGAAATATGGCCAAACAGGCCAACAAGTTCACAGTATTTTTGGGCCTGAGACTTGGGCCACCGAACCCGGAATCTGTAGGATTAGACTAGACCCACGTTATAATTCTGAAAATAACAAAAACAAGGATATTAATTTTCAAAAAATTAAATAAAACTATGTACAAGAAAGAATGTTATCATATAAAATACAAGCCCATATAAAATAATAATATTTTTCTACTAAAATGTGTAGTAATATATCTTATAAAGTTATACTAGCATGTGGCACGTGCTATGCACGAAAAACCAATAATAAAATAATATAATAGTTTTGGCTTTCTATAACTAATAATGCAAGCAAAGTTTAGTACATATTTTCAAAATAATAATAGTATCTAACTTATATTATAATTGATCAGATAACAATATTAAATATAATAATTTTGTTAATAGTATAAAGAAATTATATATAGGGTAAAAAAGATACAATTTAAACACTTTTTTCTTATTCATGAACAAAATCAACTTAAATATAAGGTAATGTAGATTAGTTTGTGTTAAATAATGTAAATTTTTAATAAGTTTATTATCTCTTTTGAGGATTCATAGTGATTAAAACTATATCTATTTTATAAGAGTGCGCAAATAACTATGCAACACATTTTAATTCATGTGTAACAGATTATTTGTACATGTATTGAAAATTTTATCCAATAACATTGTGTTTAGATGTCCCAAAAAGTCTCATATGTTACAAATAATTATATGGTCAAGCAACATAAATCTCATTCTTAAGTAAGATCAAGTGTTTGAACCCTCACTCATAACTAATAATTCACTGTTATATTAGAAAAAATATCATATACTAAAATGAAGTCCAATCTATATTAAAGTGAACTCAAATGAACTATTACCATATTTTTTCGGATGACGGGGAAAACCCGCAGCCGCTACCCTTTCGGGTGCGCACTGGGTAAACCTCGCTCTTGTAATAGCCTGCAAACCACACAAGAGAATTAAACCAACCTAGGTTGCCCATAGCTGACAGGCTCATAGTAGAGAAGGCAAATAGACATTCCCACAGTGGGATTTGAACCCGTGACCTAGGCCACAAGTTCAAATGCCCTTACCAACTCTACTAGGGGTTGCCCCCTAAACTATTACCATATTTTCGCACACAAAATGTTGATCGTCACAAAAAAACTGTAACAAACTCAAAGAAATGGATAGAAAACTCAATTAATTATCATTTTTAATTCCTACAAAATAAGTATGTATATAGACAAACATCTTCTAATCAACCAAATTATTAGATGGTTGTTAATAAATATTATGGAGCCATAATCAAAATTCAAAACATATATATAAAAAGATAAATATAGTTGAATGAATATAATGATTTACACATCGTAGGAAAAATAACAGGAAGAACAAACAAAAACAAAAGAAATAATAAAATAAAAATCAAATAAACTCTTAGTCAATAATCCAAGTTAAGATATTATATACAAAAATAAAATAAAAATTGATGAATAATACGTGCATGCCAACAAATGAAATAAATATACAGCATATTAAATTAGATAAGAGAAAGTAGGCTCGTACCTTCAACGAATTTGGTTTTCTTCACTTAACATGTAGCTTATAGTGTATTTTCCCATGTTTTTTATCGAGTTTTTATTGTTCCATTTAACTAAATATACTATACTTTTTCCAAGATAACGAATTATCACGATCAATACCCCAAAAGTAATACTTAATATTTCAAATTAAAAATTGGTAATTACTTAAGTAGATCACTACTTAAATTTGACACCCTCATCTTGATACCATATATTAATTCAACACGGAAGAAACCAAAAAAAGAGTAAAATATAAAATTGCAAAAGATTATGCCAAGAGATAGATAAGAAGGAAAATAATGACAAACCACTTTCAATTGAGAAATGTTTCAGAGATTAGCATGTTATTCTTATAATTAGTTGCATACAATCAATTAAAAATGGGGGAGGGCAGCATACGTAACGAACTATTTGGAAATACAATTGAAATAATAACAATGAGTAACATTTACAAATTAATCAAAAGTAATTCATATAATAATCCACTAATAAAAGAGATAAACTAAAAAAAGTTCATACTTGCTTTTATCGCCAAGAAATGTACGAGGAAAAAATTCTTGAAAGTCTCTTGATGAATCATTATTATTATAAGGATTTAATGAAAATTTCATTCTGAATATTGGTAAGTTGCAAATTTTACGGCGGTTATAGAGATTTTCAATTAATTGAAGATATCAAGTGTTATTAATTCTCACCACCACTAATTACGTTTCCTTATTGCGATATTTCCTTTTATTCATCAAAGAAAATGTTAATAACTTTAGTATAGAAATTTCAAATTAATACATATTTGTTATTTACAGTTGTTGTATTGTATTATAATATATATACACATTAGTACATGATTAATACTATATATAAAAAGGTAATAATATTTATATTTCTCGAGTTCGAGCTCATTTAACCAAACTCATCGATTTTGGAACTTGATTTTGACTAGTCGAGTAATGAGGTTAGACCTTTGAAAAATCACTAGGCTCAGCTTAAACTCGACTCATTTACTCGATCGGTAGTTTATATGATTTATGGAGATGACTTGTTTTCTATTGAAATCGGTAGAGTGGACTTGTGTATATATTTAATTTTAAATTTGGGATTCTCAATAATTAACAATTCAGTGAGAAAAATATGTAACATTTTGTGTGCCCCATCTACCAGTCACAAACTAATTAACTCTAATGTCAAGCATTTACCAAGAAACATACTTTTCAAGATTAATTATTTAAATTAAACTCTATGATGAGGTTGGTGAATGTCTCATTTAATAGAGCTTAGCATCATTAATCATAGTTATAATGAAATGAAAAATATACTTTCAACTCCATTATGAGGTTGGTGAATGTCTCATTAAGTAGAGCTTAGCATCATTAATTTATAATGAAATTCCTATTGTGTAATCTAACGTCTAAACTCAAAATCTTTTATATATTTTTTATTTTAGTTTACAGTGTTATTAGATGTTTTAGAAAATCGAAAATACATTTCTTAAGATATTGTGTTTTCGCATAATGGACTCAATCTCGATGTCTTTTATTTAAAATTTTATTATTCAAATACATTTTTTATTTATTTATATAATCTTGTATCCTTGAAGGTAAGGTAGGTAATGTTTTTAATTATGGATGAATTATATAATTTTTGTTATTGTTTAGTCATACTATTGTACTTAAAAGGTGACAATATGAGTTGTATTTTGAATAAACTACTAGTAAGATTCTAAAGTGTGCTTAAACCATGTAAAAAGATTTTAATAATACTCACAAATCATTGTACTTATTACTCTCAATTATTAGATTTAATTTTGTGCATGAATCTTGGAAGGTGCTACCTTCGTTCTTCAATTTTATAATATTTTCTTCAACTAAGAAAGACACTCAAAATTTGATGTTTATCATCTATAAGTTTCTTTAATAAGGTTATCATTAGCACAATATTAAATCTTTAAGGTATTATTAAAGCTTACTCTTATTTTAGCACCTACCACACATAAATAATATAATATATACTACATGAAGTAGGTAACATATATTAATGCAACTATTGAATAATTGCATACACTTGTTTGTTGGTTAGTTTTGACCTTTCTATATATTGAGAATAAACCTTATTTATAACATTCTATATATAGATTTTCAATGCTGTGGATAACTCTTGTTAATTAGATGAGTAGTTATTATGTACAATTAAAAAAATTATAATATATCGATATTCTGAATAATAATTTAATTTTTTTATATCATAATGTAGATTAATATTATCCAAATATATTTCACTTTTTTGTCCAACTCAGATCGATCTAAACTAGATTTATTGTAGAAATTTTTTAAGTCTTTTATCAAATTATCACAAAAAGAAGCCTAGTAAACGATATATCAAAACAAATCAAAATTCATGTTATATAATAATTGAACCCAAAAAAATGGGTAAAATTTTACAATTTCCTGTACAATTTGGTATATGATCAAAATCATACATTTTAAATAAAATATAATTATTTATCTACAACAAAAGGCCAGAAATTTGATCATTCATGTATCTTCTTTCTTGTCTTTGTTTTGTTTTAATTTCTTCAGCACATCTTAAAGCCCTCTCAATTTGATAGCCTCCTCCAATGCTCACTTCCCTCTCCAAATGGCTGCAATAACTCTCAAAAACACTCACATTTACATGCAATTTAAATTTCATCATGAATAAAAATTCCACCTCCAAATTGTTCATTTCTTTGGTTGATAATCCACCAACTCTAGCAAAGTATGAATTTCTATAATTCCTGCAAAAATCATTAATAAAAAATATTAATATATATTGCAAAAAAAATCCATGTTTTTTCATTTTAAAATTTTGGAATAACATCAAAATAATGAAATTAATGCAAAAGTAACTCGAATGTTATTCTTTTTTAAATATTGGTGCAACATTATAAAATTTCTCTAACTATAAATGAAAATGTTTGAATTAAAGTAAATTTTTCCACTATAGAAATGAAAACATAAATAATTGAACTTACATATCTTCAACATATTTTGATGCAACCATAATAGTTGTGATGAGCAACCTATGGACATTCCTAGCCCCAATTCGAAACTCGGGATACAATTGGCAAAATCGATCGATATAAACATACGCAACAACATAAACCGACGGTCCAGATCTTGTGTATCGGAATATCCTCTCTAAATACGATTGAATTGTCATATCCGGTGCCTCGTTGCAATCGAAAACTCGGGTTTTTAAGGGCCATTTGCAATACTTCTTAGCTATCCTTTCATTTCTAGACAATGTTCTTTCAATGAGAGAAGCAAGAACTGAGATTACCAATGGTGTGTTTGAATCTTGTTGATATGAGTATGAGTACACATCATTCCTTAGCTTTCTTGGAGATATTAAGGCCATGTTTGTTTCTTTTTTTTTCTTTTTTGGGGGGTGTGTAAAGAATAATGGGATTTAGGGTTTTGATTTGAAAAGTTAGGTTGTGGATTGAGATAGAGAAAGAATTGGAAGGGTATTTATATATGATTGGGAGTTGAGATTGGGGAAATTTTATAATACATCTGGTTTAATAGACCTGGTGTGTTATGGATCAAATATTTGTAGAAATTGGGCAGTGAAAATCATCAACTCGACCTTAAATTGACCTGGTTTAATAGACTTGGTGTGTTATAGATCAATATTTGGAGAAATTGGCAGTGAAGATTATAAACTCGACTTAAAATATGTGATTTATGACACTGATCTGTTGGACTCGGTGTAACATAGAATAAAATGAGAGTTGGTAAGTGTGATGGGAAAGAGGGGAGTAATTTCTTTATAATTATTTGAATAAATAAATTGAATTTGGACAATTTGGAAAGTGGGTGGAAAAGGGGTGGAGAATATCAAATTACAAGATATTTGTCTCCTAATTGTAAAGGCAAACTCCAGACATACCAGCTACTATTTTGATTTAAATAAATGAATATTAATAGTATCAACATGTTATGTGTAATTAATTGTCATCAATATATGTTTTAACCTAGTAATGTGTCCAATTGAGGGTAATTCATGTTTTTAATAATAATAAATAGTAATTATTTTTTTATTTTTAGTCCAAATAAAGAGGCTTAAGTCAATTAGTCCACTGAGAACACTTTAAGTATATTATAATTGGTATTGTTAGATTTAGTATATTCAATTTATTTTATTAATATAAAACAAGAAATTACTGGTCCCTTTAATTTTCCTTAAAATCTCGAATTTTACAATTAGAAGCCGCCGACAGAGATGTGAATAAATATAAAAAAATATTTGAAGTATTTAAATTAGTTAGGTCAGAGATTGGGTCCACGGATTAAATGAAGAATAATTTGTATCAAAATTCAACATCAATAGTACAAAATTACACGTGCAATGGGTTTGCCAAAACTATCAAAATCTTGATTCGCAACTCTCCAATTTAAATTGGGATATGATTTTTTATTCTAATTTTTTTTTCTTTTATTTTAAATATTTAAAACTTAATATATGCAAAATATTTACACATGTTAAATATATTTTAATAAATATATGTATAAATTACATATGTCAAATATCTAAATATATAAAATGAAACAAAAATTTGAAATAAAAAATCTATAAATATAAGACTTTCCTGGAAATTAAACCCCACCCCATGTGAGTTTTTAAATCTGATAAATATATTATGATTTGTTTGTTTCAACTACATATCATTATCTTAATTGTTTGAGGAGAAGGGGTGTTGTGAAGGCCTATCTATATAAGTGCAGTCTATTATTTCCCAAAACATTATTTCTATAAATAAAAGATAATTGATAACATCACATCTTAAAATATAATCTAATTTACTTTAATTTATGGCTATCACGAACTTAAACCAATTATAGGATTTAATGTGAAGAAGATTAGATAAATATCCACTTGAATTAAACTAATAATATGAAATCAAATCGCCCATACTCGAGTAGTAAATTCTAACAAAAAATATGAGATAAAATAAAGTACAATTTTGTACAATTTCAAAAGTACTAACATTATGTATGTTGACAATTGATATTTAAAAAATATATATTTGGGGCCATATAATCTTCACCATACAGCCTGTGTATGCCCACAAATCTAATATATATTTTGTTCTAACATTTTTGTCTTCTTTTTTCACACCTTTTTCTGCTCAGTCAACAGGTTCATTTCATGGGAATTAATCGTGTGACAATAAGAAGCTCTAGACTGGCAATATACAATAATTGAATAATAAATACAAAAAAAAAATATTAATATATTTTATGGTTATATTCAGTGCACGAGCACTCTCTTCACAAGTGTCGGTTCTTGAATATTTTCAACTCGAAATAATTTAATGTTAACATCGACATAATATTATCAAAGAACAATGATTGGAAATTTTGGAAAATACGACCAAGTACTTATAAGTATTCTCCTAATCTCCTTGCTCATTCTACAATATTTACAAATAAAAATGGATTATTTTAAAATTGTTAAAATTAACAAATTAAAATTATTATGTCAATTGTGAAAAAACATATTTTGGATATGTCGTTTTTATGTTTTTGAGTATATTTTGACGAGTTTTTTTTTTGAAAATGTGTATAGTAGTTTGTTCGTATAATTAGAAAATGGTTGGAAAAAAAAAAAGTGCAACTAAATATTATTTGTTTATGCATGATGTGGAAAATCACTGACTTGGTTATATATATATATATATATATATATATATATATATATATATATATATATATATATATATATATAATATACTGATTAATGTGATTAAACAAATGATCAAGTAATTTAGAGATAGATAGAAAAGAAAGAATGCTTAGTATGAGATAATTTAAAGTGATTAAAAGTTAGTTATAAAGATTAATAATGTGAGCTTGAAAATATGATTATGGTTGATAATGGTTTATAGTTGTAATTTTGTAACTATTGTGATCTGAAAAAAGAGTGTGAATATTAAAAAATGTGAACAAAATATTGCCTTGATAAGTATATAGAATTATTGTTTTTATGAAAATTTATCCTCAAAATACTCAAATTCGCCTGCGGCTTGTGGGCTTTCAACTTTCATGGTCTTGACCAGCCCGGCCCACAAAATATTGAAGAAGTTGGGCTTAAAATTGGGCCAGACTTTGTTGGGCCATGAAAAAATAAGCTTATCCATGACACTTATTCATTGTAGCACAGCCTAGGGGTGTTCACGAGTTGAGCCGGCTCACGAGCTCAACGAGCTGGCTCGAAAAAAGCTCGATTCAAGCTCAAAAAATTTGAGCTCGAGCTCATGTTCGTCAACTCACGAGTCGGCTCGCGAGCTAGAATAAAAAAATAATTTTAGTCAATATAATATAAAAAATAAATATTTATTCATATATTTTTAATTTCTATTTTTGATTTTTTCTTGTGATTTTTTTACTTCCCTTAATATAATATTAATTTCAGCACATATTGCTCTTTCCATATAGAGTTTAATAGGATTTTATTCTCTACTACATGAATATATTAATTTTACACGTGGTTTCCATCTGTGGCTTGCAATAGAAGATGAGACACCATTTTGCAATAGGAGATCACATTCGCGTCCATGCTATACGGTGGGATTCTTTATTTAGCCAACGACTGGTTTAATTCTTTCAATTTATTTGCTGTTAAATCTGGTTAGTAGTAAATAAATAAACATATTCATTCGCTGTATATTTAATTTTTTAAATAATTGGGTTAATGTGATGTACATAATCAAATTATTGTTTAAAATAAAATCATTAATTTTTAATGAGAGAAAAATCCAATATTGTTAAAAATAATATACACATATATATAACACAATTCATTTATTGCGAAAATAAAATTTTATTCAAATAAAATAGAAAATAGACATTTTGTCAAAAAAAAAATGCCGAAAACTACTTATTCAAATAAAAGTAAAAATAAAAATAAAATAGAAAAAAAGGGAAACAAATCAAAGAAACGAAAGCCATGCATCAATGTCCTCTTTAGTTACAGGTTTAATCCAAGTACTTCTAGGAGGTTTAATCCAAGTGCTGTTATAAGTGTCGGACAGCTCGTGAGAAACGCTACTGATATATTCGCCGTCGATTGAGTGATACATACCACTGCTCAATGAGTAAAAAACACCATTGCATCCTTGAAATTTGTTGAAGTATATTGTATTCGCCATTCCTTCAACGATGCATGTCTCACCAAACGATCCATTTGGACCAATATACAAGCATTTCTTCCCTAAACTCTCCATTGTCACCCACTTCATTTTGTACACATATTCTAGCTTCTCAAGACAAAAATTTTTGCCTAAATTTAACCTTTTTACGCGAATACTTTTGTCCTTCATGACAAAAACACCCCATATTTCTCCTTCCACTTCTGTCATATAACATTGTCGAAGTTCTTTTTCAAACTTGGGCGAATGGCAACTTTCATACTCTATATATGGGTAATTCTTGAATGGAGAAAAGGTGCGTATATTTCCGTATTTGTCTAGAAAATAAAACATATCTCCATAAAATATTGGGGGACAAGTAGATATATAAAATTCCAGCGAAATATATGTGGGAGAGTAGATTAGCCAACGATGTCGACGCCCATAATTAATCATAGCAAACTCGGTGATATAACCAGTGGAATAGATCCCGATAACAATACAAGAGTCGGAAGTTGGTGGAAAGTCAAATGACAAAGAATCAAAAGAATCACAAGAATAGAAAGTGGGAATATCCATTTTTACCTTAGTGAAAGGATTAAAGAAAAACAACTTTTTGCCCTTAGACATGAGTAACCATCCGTCTTTAGAGTAACAAATTTTTGCATTCATTAGTTCTGGAAAATCCAAGGAGTAAAAATCATTGTAAACCGAGTGAAATAATCTCCACGACAAATTTCTGCCTTGAGAGATCATTAAGCATGGAGAAGAATAGTAGGGTGAGTCGTCTGATGGTGGCAATAATAATGGAGTTGTCGATTTAATAGGAACTATCGAATTCCATGATTTACATACAGCTTTAAAGGCATAACGGTCTCTCGTCAAAAGTAAACGTGAATGTATAATACTTAGTAGCTCCGGAATAAGATCTGACCAACCCTCCGTCATTTTGTATGTTTAAGAATTTGACGACTAATCCTGCAAACAACGTACAAATTTTGTAATTTTAATTTAACAATAAACACAATAGATGTGGTTGCATGAAGATTTAATGATACTGTAGCATATTCTAGTTTTTACTATGATTAATTGGGAAATTAATTTTAGGATGTAACATATGTGGAACCATGCATGCATATATAAAATAAACAACATATATTTATCAAAGACATATATATAAACAACATATATATATATATATATAAAATAAACAACATATATAGTATCTGTAACAAAGCTGAATGGCAAGACAAATCAAATGCATTGTGAAGTTAAAATAATGTTAATACTATGATAAGTTATGGGTGAATATATATTTACACTGGGGATTTCTGGTGCTGCTCAAAAAAGAAAAAGAAGGAAAGTGGGTTTTAGTGTAGGATTAGATTTCTTGTTCGGAAAGAGTCTAATAAAAATTCAATAATAACTATGGTAATTAATAAACATATCTAATTATATATATATAAGATTAGACGACTTAAAAATAGGAAAAAGAAAAGGAAAAATAGGAATAGACTTTGAGTAGGATAAGGTTACACGTCTAACAGTATATAATTAAGGTAGGAAATTGACAATTAAAATAGTATTTGAAAAAACTATTATTGGCAATTTTGTACTTTACATAATCAATCAAAAAGGAAGAAAATAGAATATTTAATATCTAAATCTAAGGATATTTAACACTTAAATATAAAAGAAGAAAATAATTGATTTCATTACCAAATCTTAATCAGTATATGAAAACAGGGAAAATTAATACAGCAATTAGCACCCCGCATGTTAGAACAGAAATAGCTACCGAATAGGTTTATATGTGGGGTAGACATTACCTTGTTTATTGGATTAATGTTCTAACAGTTTCCCTTCGTTTAATTTTCCATACAGGTCTCTAATCTTTATGAACTTGGCAAGGTAAATGCCTCTGCTTCATAACTGAGTTGCTTTTAACAATACCGTCCCATCCTTTAATACATATCAAATGAGCTTGCTTTAATTTCTGGTTTCATGCTATAAATTATCCTATATTAATCACATCAAATATTGATCCTGATTAGGTTTCTTTTGGGATATGACTATTGCAGGTAAAAAAACCCTTGACCTAATGTGGAGAGTTCAAACTTGGTATAAATATGAATTGAGTGGGAAGCGAATATATTTAAATATTCTTTGCGGGAAAAAGTCTGTAGTACATTTAATTTGAGGATAATTATATTATAGTCCTTAAGTATGGCATAATTACAAACAACATCTCCTACTCATGGTTATAATTTTCCTTCTTTTCCATCGAAAAGTTCGGAAAATTTCCATTTTTCAACTAAGCGAAAAGAAATAATAAAGTAATTTCGAAATGACAATGTTTCCAAGGAAACTCGTAATGTTTCCATTGTTTTCATCGTAACATTCAGTATTTCCATAGTTTTCACGAAACACTGAAAGTTTCTTAATTCTTTTCGGGATAGAGTATAATAGTGAACAAAATTAAAAAAAAAACAAAAAAAGAGAAAAACAAAAAAGATTTATAAATCTAACAATTTACTAAATTAAGTCCAAAGATAATTAAATAAGTTCTAAATAATTAATCAACGAAATCATAAACAATTTTGTTTATATTCAAATATGCACGTAAAAAACACAAAAAGTTAAGATATTACAATTTTTCTTATAATTATATATGGATTATTAAATGATTATTTTTAACAAACAACATAATACATACTTATATGAGCAATTTTTTCTTTTAATAATTTAAAAATATATACCGTAAAATTTTTATAATTTTGTATTTTATAGGTTAAGTTACTTGAACTTTGTCGATTATATGTTGTAAGACCGCTAAATTTGAATCCAATATTATCACTTAGTTCATTTTTGAAATTTTTATCAACTATTGGTATACTTGTATAAATTTTGAAACAAAAGATTGATTTTTTAAAAATGAATAAAGATCTTTAGAAAATTTTCTAAAGATGTTTAGAAATTTTTCAAAAAATGTTTAGAATAGTCTTTGTAAATATCTAGATAGAAATGTTCTAGATAATTAATTACAATTGTTAAATCAAGTTGATCACCATCGTACATTGAGGAAGGGTAGTTGAATAAATAGAAGATAAAAATTCATTTGTTGTAAGAGCCTTAAATTTGAATCCAATATATTATCATTTATTGGTATACTTGTTTAAATTTTGAAATAAAATATTTATGTTTAAAAATGAAATTTAAAAACAAAATATTGGTGTTTAAAAATGAATAAAGATAGTTCTTTACTTTCTTTCACATTAATTTTGTTTTTTTTCTCATTTTTTCAAGTTTTCTCCTACTTTTCTAAAACGTTTCCGAAACGTTTTTAATATTTAACAACCCGAAACTTATGTTAGAAGCAAAACTTTGAACCTTGCTCCTACTTTAGTTTTGGTGGGGAGTGAAATAAACAAAATGGAAAAATCTATGCTGGACCGGGACCTTTGGTCCCGATCCAGTTTTAACCACAAAAATCACCTCGGGTTGGTGTTTCCACATGGGGTGGGTGAAAAAACAACCCCTATTTCAGGAAACTTGTGGCTGAAACTGGACCGGGACCGTCGCGGTCCAGTATAGAATTTTCCAATACAAAATTGGGGAAAATGGGTTGCGATCAGCCGGGTCGATTTAAAGGAAATTAAAAAAAATAGAAATTAAAATAAATAAATCAGGTGTTGTATATGTATATTTTAAATTTAATTGTACGTACATACATATCAGCTGGTTCAACGTCTGCTCTGGAGTTCTTATCGCCTGAGTTCTTCTTATTGCCATGGCTAAAGGCCCCAAAGCTGTTGAATATAAATGCAGTCATTGCAAGCAGATGTTTGATTATGGAATAGGAGAGGCAGATGAACATTTTAAACGCTGCATAAAACACCCAGAGATATCTTCATTCATATATATTATTAAAGAAAAATTAGAGATTAAAAATTATAACATTTTTTTCATTTTCTGGGTCAACTATACATGGTTCTGCATGCAAAAAGTATAACATTTAGAAATAGAAACGTATAACATTGGACTCAAGATTAGGGTTTATCATTTCAATGTTGTTTGTATAATTGCAACAATCATGCCAATTGCTGTTTGGTTTGTGGCAATAGATGAAAAAAACGAAGTTGGATATTATTGGTGTGCTTAGAATCTCTCTGCTTGTTGAGCAAACTAACTTTTGGAGTGGCAGTTTAATTGTGTTGTATCTTGGGCTTGGTGGTGTATCCGATTCTGAGTGTATGTCTGATTTCACATATTTAGTATCCATAGTAGAAATACAAAGTGAAAAAAAAAAAACATTTGTATAACATAAACTATATTGTGTTTCTTTCTGTACAACTTTCTTTCACAACAAACATGTCTGTATGTTTTAGGTTTGATACATCTATTACAAGCAAATTCATGAACATTACATGATTGTTTTTTTTTTTTTTTTTCATTTTCCATGCTATAATGGGATCAAATTTGTTCACAAGCTGAGATGTCATATGAACCCTTCTTCTTGAGAGGCATCATCTTCTCGAAATAACACGAGCACGTCTACATTCGCCTTCCTTAGGACTCGAAATCCCAGTGTGATTATGTCGGGTTTTGGATTGCGATTTCTAGGAATTACGATTGCTGAATTTGTTATAGTAAGTGCATCTATCGATAGGCAGTCTATTAGTGCAAATCTCTTATGAGGCCAAACCCGATTCATAATCTTGAGTATTGCAACTTTGTAATACGTATAAATATGAAATTTGCTTGATGAGTTGTTGATTATTTAGGCATGTGGTTGTGCACTGTTGGCAAATATGAAATTTATATATAGTATTTGTTTGGAGTATTTGTTTATACCGTTTGATTGGACAAGTTTTGAGGCAATGTATACATACGAATACTTTTTATTATAATATTAGATTCCTCTAATTAGGAAATTTTTGGAACTTAGTAAAATTAGGTATGTAAATTAAATCGTAATTATCTATAACTAAATTCTAAAAATTGATAACAAAAAGTGGGCTCGACTATGATATACGATATTATTAATGATTTAGCTCATAAAACACGGGTTAAACTAAATAAAGTCGAGACTCGTATTGGATCAAGATGGTTCGTTGAGAGAAGGGGTGGTAATTGGGCGGGTTGGGTTGGTTTTGGGTCGGTTTCAATGGGTTGGTTGTTAAATGAGTTTGGTTCTTAAATGATTTTAAGGTGGTAATTGGGCGGATTGGGTTGGTTTTTGGTCGGCTCTAATGGGTTGGTTGTTAAATGAGTTTGGTTCTTAAATGGTTTTAAGGTGGAACCAAATTCAACCCAAAATGGAACTAAAATCAATCCAAAAGGGAACCAAACCCAACCCGACTCAATATCTTACATTTTGTTCTTTATAATTTAGATTATTGACAAACGATTTGTGCCTAATTTGAAATTTAGTTGAACCCAAGTTGAAACCAAGTTGGAACCAAATAAAATTTTCTTAGGAACCAATTCAACCCAAATTGGGTTGGAACCGCTGGAACCCTGGTTCGGGATCCATTTTGCCACCCCTAGTTGAGAGTATATAGACTGCACCTCAGGTTCACTGAGCCACCTACGTAAATTTCTATAGGATCAAGTCTAAACGAGTTCAATATATAAAATATGGTCATTAACGAGGTTCTTAGCTCGGTAATAAAAATGAGATCATACTCTGGGAACTTATATCGTAGAATCTATTACGGTCATGTTCATGTCATTAATGATAACTATTTATAGAATTAGACACGATGTACGGATGGTTGACCTATATATAGAATACTGTATGTCCCTAGATAAATGTACCTGATCATTCGAGTTAAGTATGTATTTGACTTGATTCTTAAATCACACAGATTTAGTAAGCATTAGGATCGTAACATACGAACCATAGGCACGATCCGTAGAATACGAGGTATCTCTTTATACAAATAAAAAATGGAGAAGTTAAAGTGAATCTTTTTAACTTTTTGGACATAAGTTAGAATGGATCTTTGATTCCAACAAAAAAATGTGTGGTTTTGTAATTGACCAAGCGTTCCTTTTAGCTTCCAATGATTTATGATTATTCCCCACCTCAAAAGATATGTCATAAAGTAGGGTTGTAACATCAAAAATCACAATCTTATTTGTTTATATATAATATATATATATTATTCATTTCATGATGATTAATTTATCTCAAATCATCCATTATACGATTTAAATTATGTCTAATTAACATTTTTCTATTAAGTCTCTAATTTATTAAAAAGTGAATGGCACAACCTACATTATTTTACAAAAATTTAAAATTAAATTACAAAAATCACTAAAATCCTTCATGCTTGTACTTTTGCCCAATTCTCCTGGCTTCAGAGAAAGCAATTCAAGCTTATTTAATCTTCAATTGCCTGGAGAAATTAAACAATTTCCAAAAGAAAAACTAATATTATGGAATTTTATTATCTTTGAGCATAACATATATTTTTTTCTCCCTTAAATAGATACATAAGTAACATTTTATTAAATTACTTCGATATTTTCCTTTCATACTTTCGATTTTCATACTAATACCCTTTTATCCAATATAAATTCTCTAGATCAATTTTTTGAACCAGAACCATTAGAAGGTTGTTGTTGGAATTGCTGGTACAAAGCTGCCAACCTATTATAAGCATCCATAGTTGTAGGCTACAAAAAAATAATATATATATATATATAAGTCAAATTATCAATGTATATATATATATGTGATTTAAAGTGATTAAAATTTTGTTGTAAAGATTAATAATGTGAGCTTGAAGAAGATGGGCTTTATATTGGGCCTGACTTTGGTGGGTCGTAAAAAATAAGCTTATGCAATTAATGGTCCATGACCCTTATTCATTGTAGGCTTGTAGCATAGCCCAAATAACCCATTTTACGTAGTAAATGGGTCTATGGGTTAAAAAATCAAGTCCAAATATGGGATTTAATTGGGTTGTGGTTAAAGCAAATGTTATTGGTTTATGAGTTCAAAAATATGGATCCACTATATGACCCATAACTCATACATGCACATTGATCATTGAAAACAATATTTCTTTATTAAAAAAGAAAAATATATGTTTTTTTCGAATAAATGTTAGTTTGAATGACATTTACTATGATATTGAAATGACATGCATAACCTCATAACGAAAAATACGACATTAATTATGAATCCGGTAAAATAAATTTAAACCCCAATAAGTTTTATTTCACAACATTAAACTCTTACGTATCTCGAAAAGTGATTATATCCACTTTAAAAAAATGGATATGGCTTCAAAATCGATAGTTTAGATGATATTTTCATTGAAGTAGGAGTTTCATGTCCAATTATTATGCATTTTTCATCATGGATATCTTTTTATCATTTCGATTATAAATCTTATAGGATATTATTTAATTTGAATTAATTTTAAGAAAAAAAATTATTTATTTCGGATTTTAAAGGGATTTAATGCTATAAGTCGAATTAAGGAGTGAGGTGTATTTTTTTGGTCCTCATAAACGAGTCCAAACTCATTTTAATATTATCCAAATCAATATATTCCCATTTATTGGTTACATTTTGATCCTAATCCATGTGATATATATAAAATACAATATATATATATATATATATCAAAATGGTCCCACTCAATAATAAAAAGATGAAAATTTATTGTGTTAATCAATAAAGGAAAAAGAACAAAAGAACTTGATAATTTTTCTGTACTTTTGCAATAAAAAAATGTAGAAATATAACTTGGGAAATGAAAATATGTTGTTTTGTGATAGTATATATACCAAATATTAAATATTATTTTATTAACATAAAAATCTATTCTTGTGGGCAAAAATCATCCACCAAGAGATTAAATAAGTGACCCTCAACCCACATGCCCTTCATGTGGTTGTGCACTGTTGGCAAATATGAAATTTATATATAGTATTTGTTTATACTATTTGATTGGAGAATTTTTGAGGCATTCTAATATACGAATTTTTTAATCCCGCATCATTATGATTTGTTTGTAGTTTGTTCCATCTATATATTATTATTTTTCATTTTTTGAGAAGGGATGTAAAAACCTATCTACATAAGTGCAGTCTATTATTTCTATAAATAAAAGATAATTGATAACATTACATTTTAAAATATAATCTAATTTACTTTAATCTATAGTTATCACGAACTTAAACCAATGATGGGATTTAATGTGAAGAAGAAGATTAAATAAATATCCACTTGAAATAAACTAATAGTATGAAATCAAATCGCCCATACTCGAGTAGTAAATTCTAACAAAAAATATGAGATTAAATAAAGTACAATTTTGTACAATGTAAAGAGTACTAGCATTATGTTGACAATTGATATTAAAAATATATTTGGGGCCATATAATCTTCACCATACAGCCTGTGTATGCCCACAAATCTAATATACATTTTTGTCTTCTTTTTTTCACACCTTTTTCTGCTCAGTCAACAGGTTCATTTCATGGGAATTAATCGTGTGTCAATAATAAGCAATAGACTGGCAAATATACAATAATTGAATAATAAATACAAAAACTATTAATATATTTTATGGTTTATATTCAGTGCACGAGCACTCTCTTCACAAGTGTCGGTTTGTTGAAAATTTTCAACTCTAAATAATTTAATGTTAACATCGACATAATATTATCAAAGAACAATGATTGGAAAATTCTGAAAATTAAATTATTAGGTCATTTCTGAAAAAACATATTTCGGGTTTTTATGTTTTTGAGTAAATTTTTGAATAAATATTTTTGAAAATTATATGACGTTTTTTGTGTTTGGTGTAACTAGAAAATGGTTGGAAGCAATAAATCCAACTTAATTTGATTTTTTGATGCATAATGCAGAAAAGCATTAATTATTGTTATTTATGTAATCATTATGTGATTAAATAAATTATCAAGTAATTTAAAATAAAAAAAGAAAGAATAATTAGAGTGAAATAGTTTAAGTGATTAAAGTTCAGTTATGAAGATTAATAATGTGAGCTTGAAAAATTGATTTTGGTTGACAATGGATTATAGTTATAATTTTGTAACTATTGTGATCTAAAAAAGAGTTGAATATGAATTATTAAAAAATGTGAACAAATATTGCTTTGATAACTATGGAGAATTATTGTTTTATGAAAATTTATCCTCAAAACACTCAAATTGGCCAGCGATTGTGGGCTTTCATGGGCTTGAACATCCAGGCCCATGAAACCTTGAAGAAGCTGGGCTTAATATTGGGCCTGACTTTGTTGGGCCGTAAAAGATAAGCTTATCCACTTAATAGTCCATGACCCTTATTCATTGTAGCATAGCCCAAGTAACCCATTTTACATAGTAAACGGGTCTATGGGTCAAAAGATGAAGTCCAAGTATGGGATTTAATTGGATTGTGCTAAAGCAAATGTTATTGGGTTATGAGTTCCATATATGGATCCACTATATGACCCATGACTCATACATGCACACTGCACCGTTTTTATTTTCTTTCTTTTCAATCGAAAAGTTCGAAAAAATTTTATTTTTCAACTAAGCGAAAAGAAATTATGAAATAGTTTCAAAATTATAATATTTTCAAAGAAACTCGTAATGTTTCTAATATTTTCAGTGTTTCCATAGTTTTCACGAAACACTGAAAGTTTCTTAATTCTTTTTGTGATAGAGTATAATAGTGAATAAAAAAAAGGAGAAAACAAAAAAAGTTATAAATCTAACAATTTACTAAATTAAGTCTAAAATATAATCAAATAAGTTCTAAATAATTAACCAACGAAATAATATACAATTTTATTATTCAAATACGCACGTAAAAAAACACAAAAAGTTTAGATATTACAATTTTTCTTATAATGGTTATTAAATGATTATTTTAACAAACAACATAATACATACTTATATGAGCAATTTTTTCTCATAATAATTTAAAATTATATAACGAACACTTTTACAATTTTGTATTTTATAGGTTAAGTTGCTTGACCTTTGTCGATTATATGTTGTAAGAGCGCTAAATTTGAATTCAATATTAAAACTTAGTTCGTTATTGAAATTTTTATCAATTATTGGTATACTTGTATAAATTTTGAAATAATTATTAATTTTTAAAAATGAATAGAGATGTTTAGAAATTTTCAAAAGATGTTTAGAATAGTCTTTATAAATATCTAGATAGAAATGTTCTAGATAATTCATTACAATCGTTAAATTAAGTTGATCACCATCGTACATTGAGGAAGGGGAGTTGAATAAATAGAAGATAAAAATTCATTTGTCGTAAGAGCGCTATTTTGAATCCAATAGTATTACTTAGTTCGTGAAATTTCTATCAACTATTGGTATATTAGTACAATTTTAAAATAAAATATTGATTTTAAAAAATGAATAAAAATAGTTGTTTACTTTCTTTCACATTATTTTCGTTTTTTTCTCGTTTTTTTAAAGTTTTCTCCTACTTTTTCGAAACGTTTCCGAAACATTTCTAATATTTAACAACACGAAACTTATGTTAGAAACGAAACTTTGAACTACATATATATCAGCTGATTCACCGTCATAACTGCTCTGGTTCTTCTTATCGCCTGAGTTCTTATCAGTGTAATGACTAAAGGCCTTACATCTGTTGACTATAAATGCAAGGGGACATTGGATTTTGGAATGAGAGAGGCTGATGAACATAGTGCATCAAAAACCCACAAGTATCTTCATTCATATATATTATTAAAGAAAAATTAGGTATTAAAAATTATAACGGTTTTTTCATTTTTTTGGTTGAACTTTGAAGAATTATACGGAAGAAACAAGGGGAAGAAGAAGAAAGCAAAGTACTATGGACAAGAAGAAGAAGAAGGGGCCCCGCTAGGAAGAACGGGCAAAAGAACCGCCGGAAAAATGTACATAGTTTTCTTTCTTGATTTTTGATTTTTTTTTGGATAGAGGTTATACATATTGATACATTGTGTACGTCAACCATACATCTGTCTGCATACAAAAGGTATAATAACATTTAGAAATAGAAAGGTATAACATTTGGACTCAAGATTAGGGTTTACCCTTTCACTGTTGTTTGTATAGTGTTCATGTCCTTTTGAAGTTTCATGATTTTCACTCTAAAAATATGTTTGTTTGTTGGTTGCTTTTGTTATTACTTGTTTAATTAGTGTCTCCCAAAGTTCTCCCAAAGTTCTGGCATGAATAGAGTGATCCTTTGAAATTTGACTTAGAAATAAAAAATGTTTCTCTGCTTTCTGCAAGAGGAAACGTAACTGTGGGACAACCTTGAACCAAATTAAAAGAGTGATGTTGCAAGATAAACACCATTTTGGTATAATCTATATATATCTGAAAAATAAGAAAGTATACAAGTGTCTGTATTAACCAATGTTATGTTCTATAGCGAAAGGCACAAGAGAATAAATGGGCCCCGGATATCAAGAGGTAACTAGTTGATAATTAGTATGCTATATCAACATAGACTAGCTATGTCAATTCAGTAACCTAACCTGTAGCTTTCTGATGACTCCATTTGTAAATCTCTTGACAGAAACGTCCAGGCTGGCATCTTGCTTTCGAGTAATCTTCATAACCTTTCCCTTTTGTTGTTTACAGGATTTCATGGCAGACTCTCTGAAAATGAAATCAGTTGTCAATTTGTTCCAAATGAGCATCCAAACAAGCTATTAGCTCAAGAATTCTAGCTAGATGAAATTTACTGAAGTCAATTGATAACAAGGGAAATTACATCCATAACAAGGGAAAATTACACACACCCAATCTAAAATTAACAATAAACCTTTTTAAGAGGTCAATTTGAAAGGCGTAAATGTGTAAAGTAATAAAAAAATTATAAGCCTTTCAAAAAATTTATTTGAAAGGGTAAACCCTTTTAAGGGGTTTGTGTGTAATTTTTCCAAATGACAAATTATTATTATTATTGCATAAATGATTGAAGAGGAGTCTTTGGAACATAAAGTGTAATTTGGGGTTTAGGCGGGTCGATTTATAGGAAATTAAAAAACAAAAAACTAGAAAAATAAATATATATATATATATGTGTGTGTGTCTTTTAAATTTAATTGACCTATATGTACATACATCTGATTCACCATCAAAATAACTGCTCTGCTTGTTCTTCTCCCCTGAGTCTCCTGATTTTTTTCTTTGCAATGACGAAAGGGCCTACATCCGTTGACTACAAATGCAGCCACTGCAAGCAGATTTTTGATTTTCGATGGAAAGAGGCTGATGAACATTACAAACTCTGCATAAAACACCCTGAGGAATCTTTCATTTTTTATATATTATTAAAGAAAAATAGGTATTAAAGATTATATTAATATTTTTTCATTTTTGGTTGAACAGAATTATAGGGAAGAATCGGTTGGGAAGAAGAAGAAGAAGAGGACTAAGTATCACAAGAAGATGGCCAAGAAGCGCCGCTAGGAAGAATGGGAAAAGGGCTCTAGATCCCAACCGCCGGCAATTAAAATATAGTATTTTCTTTGATCTTGGATTTCTTTTTTTTTTTTTTTTTGATACATTGTACATCAACTATACTGCATGTAGAAATAGATGAAATGACGTGGTAATGATGAAATAACACGCAAACAATGAAAATGACTAGAAACAGTGAGTGAGGTTTTGCATCAAAATCTGTCATTATTTTAGGGACCAATACAATGGGAAATGACCAGTTTTTTTTTGGTTTTGTGTTGCTTCTGATTGAATTGGGTTTACTTTCTTAGTTGAAACAATGAGATCATGAGGTATCGGTTTCACATTATTGTGGGATATTCATTTATTTGGATTGCATATACATGAGATCATGATTATTGGTGAGAAAATATTTAGCAAAATTTTATTTTGAACCATAGTTCATTTTATTGTGTGATAGAAGATCATTTTCTTTATGGCTGAATGTCTTTGTCCATTAAGATTAGGACCTATTTGAAGGGGGGGATAAGGAAGTGTGTACACAACAAATTTGTAATTCTGAAATTCAAGAAACACAAAAAATTGTGACAAAGAAATTTATATTAATCAAAATGAAAATATAGGTACAAATCTCTATATTTAATCCTCTGATTCTTCCTTCAAAATATATATTTGAATATTGGAGTTGACTTTGCTTCTTTGATCTTCTCCAACGTTGACTTGAATGTTTATAACGTTAATTCGAGGGCTTGGCAGCTTAATCTCGGATCAAACGTTGAATTTGATATGGAATTTGAATATCTTCAAGGTTGACTTTGTGACTTTGATCTTCCTTGAATTTGATTTGAATTTCTATAACGTTAATTCGTAGGTTTAGCACCGTAATTACGAATCAAACGCTATAATTTGATGAATATCTTCAAGAACGCCTTGAATATCGCCTAGAACGCCTTGAATATTCTTTATATATTCGAAGAACCTTCGTAGAGAAAATTTGGAGAGCTTCTTCGTCTTCTCTAGCTTTTTGATTGAACTTTTGTGTGTGTGTAATTTATGAGCTACAAAGGACCCTATTTATAGGTGTATGATGGAAAATTTATGGATAATTTGGAATCCATTGATAATTATCCATTTAATTAAATAATTATCATAATTTTGGAGCCATTTGATTGGCTGATAGAAGATCTAGATAGATCTTCTAGATATTATCCAAAAATCAACTTGATTTGATAATTATCCATAAATTAACTCAAATAGATAAATATCATTTGTCGTAGACGACTTTTGATTGGTCAATATTTCCACGTGGCATGATTTGATTGGTTGCAAAATTTCGATATCTACAAATGCCCCCTTGAGACTCGTTCACGGAAGTTTGGTTATTTAAGAGCATACTTCGTAGTGGATGAGTCGCAACGTTTCAACATAAAAATCAAATCATGCCTTAAGAATAGCTTCGTCTTGTGCTTCTATACCACGAAAGTCTTTCCTACAATCGGTGTCCACTCAAAAATACTTTGTTGGCTTCCATTGGCAAGTCGTCCACATCGGGCGGGATTTGCATGCCCCCATGTCACGGTGGGATCTTTCTTTCAAAATTCTTTTGAATGAGTAACGCCACTCCATCGAGAGAATATGATTTGATTTGAATTTATGACTGAACTTATAGAAATTTAAGTTGCCTACGTACCCTTATGAAAAGGGATCAAGTCAAAACGTAGTTCAAATGTTTTTTTTCTTCATAGAGGTGCCATATTTAGTTTATACTCTTCAAGGCTTGGAGTACATGGTTTGATTTGACTTGTAGACCTTTTATACTCGTGTCAAGGAGAACTTCATTTGATTTGATTTGACTTGTAGACTTTTTATGCTCGTGTCAAGGAGGGCTTCATTTGATTTGACTTGATTTGTAGACCTTTTATGCTCGTGTCAAGGAGAACTTCATATGATTTGATTTGACTTCTAGACCTTTTATGCTCGTGTCAAGGAGAACTTCACTTGATTTGATTTGACTTGTAGACCTTTTATGCTCGTGTCAAGGAGAACTTCATTTGATTTGATTTGTAGACCTTTTATGCTCGTGTCAAGGAGGGCTTCAATTGATTTGCTTTGACATGTAGACCGTTTATACTCGTGCCAAGGAGGACTTCATTTGATTTGCTTTGACATGTAGACTGTTTATACTCGTGCCAAGGAGGACTTCATTTGATTTGCTTTGACATGTAGACCGTTTATACTCGTGCCAAGGAGTACTTCATTTGATTTGATTTTGTTGAAAGTTTAAACTCTTATCAAGGAAACTTGTTGATAGTTTATGCTCTTATCAAGGAGCGTTGATGACAGTTTATGCTCTTATCGAGGAGCGTTGATGACAGTTTATGCTCTTATCGAGGAGCGTTTGCTTAACATCTTTAGTTGAAGTATGGATGACGAACTTGAACGTCACTCTCTTCCATATGTTCATCACTATCAGTTATGGGCTCATCATTAGAAGCATTTGTGAATGGCTTGCCCCCTTTGTTGATTTCTTGTCTATAAGGCTCTTGGATATATGACTTGTCAACTCCACTTCCGGTTATACTTAACTCCATATCATGTGCTCGAGTGGCCATCTCTTCAAACGTTGTCGGTTGAATTCCTTGAAGGATGTATTGAAGACCCCAATGCATCCCTTGAATACATATTTCAATAGCAGAGGACTCATGTAATCTTTCTTTGCAGTTAAGACTCAAATTTCTCCAACGATTAATGTAGTCAATGACTGGTTCATCCTTCAATTGACGGGAATTGGTGAGTTCAAGCATGCTAATTGTGCGACGGGTGCTATAGAAGCGATTGAGAAACTCTTGCTCCAATTTCTCCCAGCTGTTGATTGAGTCAGCACCAAGATCAATGTACCAGTCGAATGCATTGCCTTTCAGTGATCTAACAAATTGCTTGACTAGTTGATCGCCATAAGTTCCAGCATCATTGCATGTTTCAACAAAGTGCGCCACATGTTGCTTTGGATTTCCTTTGCCATCAAATTGCTGGAATTTTGGGGGTTGGTAGCCAGTTGGCATCTTCAAATCATCAATCCTTCGAGTATATGGCTTGACATAAGCTAAAGGTATCTTGGATCTCCCTTTGTGGTTGTCTTGAATAGTACTCATGATAAACCCCTTAAGTCGATCAGCTGGAATCGTCCCATCACTTGAAACTTGAAGCTCCTCAACAATGGATCTTTCCTTCTTAACTAGATGTTGATTCTTTGACGTCTCAGCTTCATCGTGCGCCTCAACTTGTTTTTCAATTTCGTGTATGGCATCCACGTCGTCAGCTTTCTTCATCAACTTTGTAATTAGAGTGGCTTGCTCTTGAACATGCTTCATTAGCCCTTCAATAGCTTTCGTTAAGTTTGCAATTTGCTCCTCAGGAGTTGTAACATTCGTCATCATGACACATGCGAGGCTCAAGTCACTTGATGTAGAATATTGTGGAGATGGCAAATACTTCTCTTCATCATGATTGATTTCGTCACCAAGGTGGAATGGATCATCCTTAACATGCTTTTGTAGGAGAACCACATTTGAAGATGTTTGTAGCTTCATGGACATACTTCTTGTGGCAACGCTAATGACTTCACTCGTGGAGTTTGAAGGATTTGAGATGATCATCTTGGATTCCACTATCTTCATAGCTTTGACTTGAGCATCCATTTGAACTTGTTGAAGTGAGGAGATGAGAGGTAGAGATGGTCCCACTGGGCGTGCCAAAAATTTGTACACAACAAATTTGTAATTCTGAAATTCAAGAAACACAAAAAATTGTGACAAAGAAATTTATATTAATCAAAATGAAAATATAGGTACAAATCTCTATATTTAATCCTCTGATTCTTCCTTCAAAATATATATTTGAATATTGGAGTTAACTTTGCTTCTTTGATCTTCTCAAACGTTGACTTGAATGTTTATAACGTTAATTCGAGGGCTTGGCAGCTTAATCTCGGATCAAACGTTGAATTTGATATGGAATTTGAATATCTTCAAGGTTGACTTTGTGACTTTGATCTTCCTTGAATTTGATTTGAATTTCTATAACGTTAATTCGTAGGTTTAGCACCGTAATTACGAATCAAACGCTATAATTTGATGAATATCTTCAAGAACGCCTTGAATATCGCCTAGAACGCCTTGAATATTCTTTATATATTCGAAGAACCTTCGTAGAGAAAATTTGGAGAGCTTCTTCGTCTTCTCTAGCTTTTTGATTGAACTTCTGTGTGTGTGTAATTTATGAGCTACAAAGGACCCTATTTATAGGTGTATGATGGAAGATTTATGGATAATTTGGAATCCATTGATAATTATCCATTTAATTAAATAATTATCATAATTTTGGAGCCATTTGATTGGCTGATAGAAGATCTAGATAGATCTTCTAGATATTATCCAAAAATCAACTTGATTTGATAATTATCCATAAATTAACTCAAATAGATAAATATCATTTGTCGTAGACGACTTTTGATTGGTCAATATTTCCACGTGGCATGATTTGATTGGTTGCAAAATTTCGATATCTACAAAGTGGTTAAACATGTCAACATGAGGCCTTAAAGTCCAATGCCCTTATGTAAAACTCATTTTAATGACAGTTTTTTTATACACACTAGTAAATAACACGTGCGTTGCACGTGAGTTATGATCTCATTAGACAATGATTTCATAAAAGAGTCATTAATTAATAAATTATAGTTACTGGTTGACATGAAAAGATTAATAAATACTTGAAGAAATTAAGTCAATTAAAAAATAAAATGAAATGATTTATAAGCTAAACAAACTTTTAGATAAATTCATGTTACATGTATATTCATTTATTTAGTTTTGATAATTTAGCACTTTCATCTTTTTCCTATTGAATTTTTCTTACTTATGATAATATGTTTATGTGTATTTTTCTTATTCTAAATTCTTTTTCTATTTCTCCATTTTTTAAAGTCACTATAATAAGATTGTTTTTTCAAGAGCATCGAAGTTCATTTTAAACCTTAATTTCATACTATAGGTTGATATAGAAGATATTTTATTTTCAATTTGTTTTGTTAATATTGAATGTCTTTTCCACTTTAGAAAAACAAAATGTATTTTTGTTACATTAATGTGGCATGCACGTACTTAGTACTTTAATATGAGGGTGGCAATTTTAGAACACTAATATGTGGTATGCACGGCAATTTAAGATGTTTCTTTTATATTTCGATGGACTGAGAAAGAGTACAAGACTAAGAAAAGGTATGTCAACTATCAATGGGTTATATTGCATCAACCTCCCTTGAAATTTTGCTGATTGGCAAGAACTTCCCTAAAGTTTGAATTCTTGAGAATCATTTCCTAATGTTTGAATAACGACTTATTTGTAACAAAAGAAATATTATTTCAATAAGCTAGATATTAAAAAAATATTTCAATAACCACTTATTTTCACCATCAACTAAGAAAGTGAGGATGAAATATTATATAATATGATTCATTGTTAGAAATTGCATAAATGATATTTTTTCTTATATATAAATCTTTATTTATATCTCTCATATAAGATAATCATTGTTATCATCTTTATTTGTACAAACAGTATGCACATGCACTTTTATTTCAATAGAGTATAATATAATACAACGATATACTAAGATGCTATATATAAATTTTCAGATGTATATTTTAGAGATAAGTGTAAGATGTGATCAATTAAATAAAAATATATATAATTAACGGTGTGCACTAAGGAGCTAGTCGCATGATTCCAAATTACAAAACTGATATAATAGCAAGTAAAAAAAATGTACTAATTATCTGAAAAATTTCAATATCCACAGTGGAACTATGAAGATTACAATTTGAGGA
The DNA here is from genome assembly GCA_963669365.1 of Verbascum thapsus. Lineage (NCBI taxonomy): Eukaryota > Viridiplantae > Streptophyta > Magnoliopsida > Lamiales > Scrophulariaceae > Verbascum > Verbascum thapsus. Next base: position 18,432,153 of record OY770108.1, read on the forward strand.
GTAGTTACCTGTGAAAAGTACTATTTCAACATGAAATGCATACTTTTAGTTTCAGATTTACATGCAAGATTAATGGAAGAATCATTACGTGAGTAAACATCTCATCTAAAATTTCTGCAACATTGATGAAAAATACATTAGTGTACTCTCGAAGCTACCCTCAAATACAACCCTTAACAAAAGTTTGTATTAGAACTTTTGTTTGAAAAAGATAAAATTTACATATATATAATATTAATTATTTTATATATAAAGTTATAATAATAATGACATATACATTAAACAACCTTATTTATTATTATTTATTAATTTGAAGTTCATGTACTCATTAATTATTTTAATAACATTATTGAATGATAATTAATATGATATGAGGGTATTTTGGTCTTAATAAAAAAGTCTAAATCATTTACTTGGTAAATCTTTGACACTTTTATAATAGATATAGATATAGATATAGATATAGATATAGATATAGATAGATACATGAAATAAAGAAGAGAAAGATAGAACTTATTAGAAGTGTTATTGAAAACTTAAGCATACCTTGCTATTTAAGTTTTGAAATTCTTCTGCAATCTCCTCATGGACGTGATATGCCCATTATCCCAAATCGGCCCAAGTCAACAACCCAATGGATTTGATAAATAGCCCAAAATCAAGTTTGATTAAGCCCAATTATTTCCATTTAATTAGTCGTTGCAGTAGTTTGTTTCCATTGAATTAGTCATAACAACACTTCTGTTAGTGGGGTGATAGTTATCTAAGTAGTGGCTAGGTAGTGGGAATGTATTCCTTATTTTTAGGACTTTAAAATTATGTATTTAAATTATGTCACGTTCAATTAAGAGAAGAAGAAGAAGAAGAAAATATTTCAGAAATTTTAGTTTTTTATATTCCTAGTTATTATTACTTATCAACCTTGTTGCTCCTAACTCATATTTGGGGCTTAACATTGGTGCTTTCATTCTTTCGAACATGCCTCCACGTCGTGACCCGGACAACCCTAATCCTTCCCTTGAACACCACGTCTCCGAACTTGCCGCCACCTTACGATCAATGCAATCTCAGCTAGAAGCCACTGACAAACTATCCAAGCAACTAGTTGCCGACGCAAAACTCTGTGAAACTGAAGCCACCAAACGTCATGAATCTTTACTATCCTTAATTGCCAATATCGGCCCCAACAAAGCTTCCTCGGCCGACATAACATCCACTTCGAAAAGCTCTGGAACACACATTGCAGCAGCATCTCCCACCCCTTTTTTCCAAATGCCCCATCACACACCACCTCCTGACCTTAATCCCCCTCGACTTTCCCTTCCTCATTTCGATGGATCCGATCCGCTCGATTGGCTTTTCCAGGCGGAACAATATTATACTTTCTACGACGTTTCACCCCCGCAACGATTAACCTATGCCGCCTTTCTCTTGAAGGGTTCGGCCTTCAGTTGGTTTAAATGGATGCACTCGAACGGCAACTGCATTCTTGGGAGTCCTTCGCTCGTGCCCTTGCCATACCTTCGGCCACACATCGTATGACAACCCCGAAGCTGCCCTATTTAAGCTTCGCCAATCCGGTTACGTCGCCGAGTACCAAACACAGTTCGAACAGTTATGCAATTGCGTCATAGGCCTTCCTGCATCCTCCATTCTAAATTGCTTCATTTCGGGCCTACGTGACGATATCCAAAATGAACTTGTTGTCCTTCGTCCCCCTACCATTAAGAATGCCATTGGACTCGCGAAATTGGTTGAATCCAAACTTCGATCCGAGTTCTCTTGCAACAGCTCATACCACCCTCCATTCAATCCACCAGGTCCCATAATCTCCCAACCAACACCTTCTGTTCAGCCTAGCAACACATTTCCCATGTTACCAGCCCAACCAGCCACCAAAATGAACAACCACACACTTCTGTATCGTCGACTGGCGAGCAGTGAAGTCCAAGATCGTCGCTCCAAAGGACTATTCTTCAATTGCGACGAACCATACCAGCCCGGACATAAATGCTCCAAACCACAATTTCTGGCTATCGTCACACCTTCTACGGTTGACCTTGAGCACCCCGAATTCCCTGTTGACATCCATTTCGAGCCACCTGATCCCGAGATTTCAGCCACACCTGCGTTTGGGCCCCAATCACAACTTTGTCTTGAGGACAAGACCAAAATTGGGGAGGAGAGTATTGATATGCCCATTATCCCAAATCGGCCCAAGTCAAGACAACAGCCCAATGGATTTGATAAATAGCCCAAAATCAAGTTTGATTAAGTCCAATTATTTCCATTTAATTAGTCGTAGCAGTAGTTTGTTTCCATTGCATTAGTCATAACAACACTTCTGTTAGTGGGGTGATAGTTATCTAAGTAGTGGCTAGGTAGTGGGAATGTATTCCTTATTTTTAGGACTTCAAAATTATGTATTTAAATTATGTCACGTTCAATTAAGAGAAGAAGAAGAAGAAAATATTTCAGAAATTATAGTTTTTTATATTCCTAGTTATTATTACTTATCAACCTTGTTGCTCCTAACTCATATTTGGGGCTTAACAGGACGACTCCAAAACTTCGAGCATTACATGCATGGAAAGGAAAACATAGAAGACCTAATACATGCAATACGGTATATGATCGACATTTGAAGCAACAAAGACTTTATCACCAAACTCAATAATAGTAGATTAAATGTATTCATTCCAAGATTCAAAATATAAATATAAGTCCCAAAAAGAGATACAAATGGAGCATTAAATGCACATTTTTGGATGAGTAAATTGAATTATAGATATGGGTGACTCTTCTATGTCTCTTTCAAATCTCCATCAATTTTAACTCAATATATGAAGAACAAACAATTGAAAGAGTCCAAAAGAATGATTTTTCCCTATTTTATTGGGTATTTAATTGATTAAATTGAAAAGAATTTAAGCATGGAATTAATGAACAAGAGAAACAATAAAGCAAGAGCTTGTCCAATATTTTGTTTCCACCAAGGAAACCCTATTTATTTGTCTTTATATTAGGGTTTCCTGGTTTCTAGTTCTAGCTTTGCTCCCAACATGTTACATTTTTACGACGAAAATCTACAATCGGGTAATATTTTAATGCAATAAAGTCAAAAAATGTGAAAACCTTTTCAAGATTATGAAACAATTGAGGACATTTTTAAATTATGTTCCCTATATATGTGTGACAGATCGATTAAGGGAATGGATTATAATTAAATTAATAATTAGTCAAATATTTGAATGATTTTGGTTGACAACAGTTTATAGTTGTAATTTTGTAACTATTATGATCTAAAAAGAATAGTGAATATTAAAAAAATGTGAACAAATATTGCCTTGATAGCGAATTATTATTTTATAAAATTTATCCTCAAAATACTCAAATTGGCCTGCGATTTGTGGGCTTTCATGGGCTTGACCAGCCCGGCCCATAAATCTTGAAGAAGATGGGCTTCATATTGGGCCTGACTTTGGTGGGTCGTGAAAAATAAGCTTATCCAATTAATGGTCCATGACCCTTATTCATTGTAGCATAGTCCAATTAACCCATTTTACGTAGTAAACGGGTCAAAGGGTCAAAAAATCAAGTCCAAATATGGGATTTAATTGGGTTGTGGTTAAAGCAAATGTTATTGGGTTATGAGTTCAAAAATATGGATCCACTATATGACCCATAACTCATACATGCACATTGATCATTGAAAACAATATTTCTTTATAAAAAAAGAAAAATATATGTTTTTTTCGAATAAATGTTAGTTTGAATGACATTTACTATGATATTGAAATGACATGCATAACCTCATAACGAAAAATACGACATTAATTATGAATCCGGTAAAATAAATTTAATTCCCAATAAGTTTTATTTCACAAAATTAAACTTTTATGTATTTCGGAAAGTGATTATATCCACTAAAAAAAATGGATGTGACTTCAAAATCGATAGTTTAGATGATATTTTCACTGAAGTACAAGTTTCATGTCCAATTATTATGTATTTTTCGTCATGGATATCAATTTATCATTTTGGTTATAAATCTTTTAGGATATTATTTAGTTTGGATTAATTTTAAGAAAAAATTTATTTATTTCGAATTTTAAAGGGATTTAATGCTATAAATTGAATTAGGGAGTGAGGTGCACTTTTTTGGTCCTCATAAACGAGTCCAAACTCATTTAATATTATCAAAAATCAATATATGCTCATTTATTGGTTACATTTTGATCCTAATCCATGTGATATATATAAAATACAATATATATATATATATATCAAAATGGTCCACTCAATAATAAAAAGATGAAAATTTGTTGCGTTAATCAATAAAGGACAAAGAACAAAAGAACTTGATATTTTTTCTGTACTTTTGCAATAAAAAAAATGTAGAAATATAACTTGGGAAATGAAAATATGTTGTTTTGTGATAGTATATATACCGAACAGGACCAAATATTAAATATTATTTTATTAGCATAAAAATCTATTCTTGTGGGCAAAAATCATCCACCAAGAGATTAAATAAGTGACCCTCAACCCACATGCCCTTCATGTGGTTATGCACTGTTGGCAAATATGAAATTTATATATAGTATTTGTTTATACTATTTGATTGGAGAATTTTTGAGGCATTCTAATATACGAATTTTTTTATTATTATAATAATAATTAGATTCTCCTAATAAGGAAATTATCCGAACTTAGGAGTTAGGACATTCTGATACTTTTAATATTTTTATATTCTTATATTTGTACTTGTTCGACAAATACTCATCAAAATTAGACAAACCTAACATTCTCGTAATAAATTAGCACTCTTAAAAATAACAATTAATATGCTTATATATCTTCATGAAGCACACGCATGTATAAGAAGAAAGATTTTATATAGTAAAAAATAGTTATTTAAATTCTTAATAGTACTTAAATTGTAGAAATTGGACAACAAAAAAGTGGCCTCGATTATGATATACGATATCATTAAAAATAGAAAAGTTAAAGTGAATCTTTTTTAACTTTTTGGACATAAGTTAGAATGAATCTCTGGTGGGAAAAGATTTCCAACAAAAATTGTGTGGTTATATAATTGACCAAGCGTTCCTTTTAGCTTCCAATGATTTATGATTATTCTCTACCTCAAAAGATATGTCATAAAGTTGGGTTGTAACATCAAAAATCACAATCTTATTTGGTTATATATAATGTATATATATATATATATATATGCCAATTATGATATATTCAGTGTCTACTAGGCATGAATTCAATGTGAAAATCCAGCATTGTGCTAAGGCTATGATTAGATATTTTTTTTAGCTTGGTAAACAAATATGTATGTATTATAAGTAATATGAGGTTAAATGATTGATTTAGTTTTAAAAAATTAAAAAGTAAGAAAGGAATAAAGACATGTACTTAAGTAAATGGTGAATTATTAAAAATATAAAGTAAATTTGAAAATATAAGTATATTATGTGGCCAATGAGTTACACTAATAATTTTCAGAAAATTGTAGTTCGAAAAATAAAAATTTACTTTTGAAATCGTATCAGAATATGGCATGAGAGTTTGCTTTATTCTTGGATTCTGAATGTAAATGCAAAATATATAGGACAAAAAAAAAAGATTGGTACTTTTGAACTTATAAAGGTATTTTCTTTTTCACAAAATATAACAGAAATTACTTTTTACTTGACCCTCATATATGAATTGACTCGTTTCCTCCTTCTCATTTTGGTAGGTGCAAATTTAATTAACAATTATATCTAATATACCAAGTAATATTCAACGGTTATCTTGTTATAAAATAGTATTAAGATTCCAGTTTAATAATAATAATTACATTTTAGAAGCGATCAACTTAGAAAATGTTATAACAGACTGAATTTAATAAAGACGGTATGTTATAAATGAAAGGACGCTGTAGTATCTTTGTATATAACACTCTTTTTATTGTTATATTCAATAACTATAACAAACTGACTTCGTTCGACTCGATATGTTTTAAAATTCTCAATTTGTAACCTAATAAATGAGTTTAAATTCAATCATTTTTATTGGAATAGTCAATACAATTTAACTTATGTCTAGTTAACATTTTTCTAAAAGTCTCTAATTTATTAAAAAGTGATTGTCACAACATACATTCATTTGAACTGAATAACAATGAAATGAATAGAAATATAACTATTTTTCAACAATAACCTATAACAAATCCATTATCTTGATCTGTCTTAATTTGCTGACATAAAATTTAAAAAAAATTCAAAAGTTTAAAATTAAATTACAAAAATCACTAAAAAATTTCATGCTTGTACTTTGCCCAATTCTCCTGGCTTCAGAGAATGCAATTCAAGCTTAGTTAATCTTCAATTGCCTGGAGAAATTAAACAATTTCCAAAAGAAAAACTAATATTATGAAATTTCACCTTTATCTTTGAGCCTTGGAGGGATGATAATATTAATATATATATATATATATATTCTCCCTTAAATCGATACATAAGTAACATTTTATTTAATTACTTCGATATTTTCCTTTCATATTTTTGAATTTCATACTAATACCCTTTATCCAAACATAACATAATTTATAAATTGAAGCAAAATTTATAAATTCTCTAGATCAATTTTTTGGACCAGAACCATTAGAAGGTTGTTGTTGAAATTGCTGATACAAAGCTGCCAACCTATTATAAGCATCCATAGTTGTAGGCTACAAAAAAAAAAAATATATGTACATATATTAGTCAAATTATCAATGTATATATATATATACACATACTTTTTTAATCTTAATATACACAAAAATAATTAAAGTAAGGTAAAACTCACTTGTGATTGGCATGCAAAGAATGCAGATAAAGGGTCATTCTGCAATCGATCCCCGGGATTATCCCACGAGACGAAGGGCATACCGGGTGCCCGCCCGATCGAGTTCATATCCATGACGCCCATACCCATACCCAGACCCATGCCCATACCCATACCCATACCCATACCCATTGGATTCATCATAGACATTTGAAGTTGTTGTTGTTGCATTGCTAGTGGTAACATCATTGGTGACATATTCATTCTACTCATCATATGAACTTGAGCTTGTAGTTGTTTGAGGTATTCTATTACTTCATCCAACATCGACGCTTTATCCGTCTGCATCAAAATATACGATACCCAATTTATATTTGTTAGAGAATACAGTACGAATTTAAATTTATGTACTTAAAAATAAAATCGTGATACAGTTCACTTAATTGAAGTCTTATATATTTGATACACATTTATAAATGGGTATGAAATATGTGAGTTGCATCCAAAGATTTATAATAAGATCAAACATTTGTCACAATAATTATTGAACTCAAAAGTCTCATTATTTAAGAAAAATATATATATAATTAAGCATGTGAATTTCTATATTTAATTTTAAAAGAGAAAGTACATCAATGATTGAGTGGAGACAACAACTATCATAATGTCCCTAGAAGGACTATATTTATGATAGATATGATATATGCAATGTCTCTAGGACTCTACTTTTGTGGTATAAAATTAGTTGTCTAATTGTCTTTTCCAAGATTTGTATGTGGACAAGGATCACTAATTGTGCCCAAAATTAGATTTTTTTTATTCAATTACATATTACACAATAAAAAATAAAATTATTTAGTCAAATATTTGTTATTATTTACTGGATCCCACATCAAATAAATATATATATATATATATATAAATTTGTCAAATCACTATTGGCATATGGATAATAACAAATTATTGGGCCACTTAAAGGAGCATGATTGTCTAGTGTATGGTAGAAGTCACTTTTACAACATTTAAGTCTTGCAATTGGTAGGTTTGTAGAAATCATTTTTTATTTTTGTCTCTTAAATGAAAAAATTGACACTTAAGAAGGTGCAATAAAGAAGTGGTGCACAAATAGCTAGGGGTCAAAACAAGAATTAAATATGTCTACAACTATCGTGGTCCTTAATTTGTTGATAGATATTTGTGGGGGCATATTTTTATTTGTTACTCATCATTGCACATGGAATGCTAATAATAGAACTTCCTAAATATCAATCAATTTTGAACAAATTTTTTGGATTAAGTAATTTAAATATATTTAATTTCCTTATTTATTATTCCTCTAAAATTTGTATTAATTTAGGGTTTTTTTTTATGTTTTTAATATAGTTAGATTAAATTTGATAATTAAGTTTTGTACCTATATATAATATTATTTATGAAGTTTTCTAAAATATTGAACTTTAAGTTTATTCTACATGCATGAACTTAATAAAGAAAAGAGTTTATTCATTCGACATATTTTCTTACCTTGCTGGAATTTGGGACCATCTTCTGCAATGTTTTCATCCTTTGATTAATTTTGTCTCTTCTTTTCTGCACGATTAGGCTTCTATGAGTACTTCCACAGCATTATAAATGTCTATTCATCATATTTATCTCTATATATACATATATGTATCTATATATGTATGTATATTAATTGAAACATACCAAGTATATATAAACTGAGAAAGTCTACTTACACATTCAGATTGGGTATATGTATATATATTTGTATATTAATTGAAACATATCAAACGTATTTGAATTGAGAAAGTTTACTTATTCATATTGGTTACATGTCTACATATTTATATATTAAACATACCAAAGCATATCTAAATTGAGAAAGTCTACTTATACATTCAGATTAATTATATGACTATAGTTTGTAGATTGATACATATCAAGTCTATCTGAATTGAGAAATCTACTCACACATTCATATGTTACATGTCGGTGTATTTTTATATTAATTAAAACATACCAAACATATTTGAATTGAGAAAAATCTACTTACACATTCATATTAGTTATATATATATATATATATATATATATATATAGTTGTATAATAATTGAAAAATATTGAGAAAGTCTATATACTTACACGTTCAGATTGATTATGAATAGCCGCCGCCCTACTCCTTTTAGTTGAAACTGAGGATTTTCCGGTTCCTTTCCTTTTTCCATCCCCATCACCAATCTCCCTCTGCAATAAATATATTAAATTTTTTAATCACTTACAAAATAAATCATATACAATTCCCAATATGAGAAATTTATCAAGACATAAATAAACCCAAATTTAAAGATAAAATATCTCAACTTTATCTAAACAAAGATCGAACTAAAATAGCATGCATAAGTATAACTTTCTCATTTTATTTTGATACTTCTTCATATATATAAATGGAAAATTAGAAGGTTCTTTAACAATAAATAAAATAGAGAAAGATATAAAACAGGAATCTTCTTTTGTATTATTTAATTTAAAAGGCCCTTTTTTTTAATCGATAATATAGTGAAGCTATTTTGCATGCAAAAATACAATTATTTACTTTAGCAAATATATATATATATAATGTACAAGTTTGACATGCCTGTGATCTGCTGTGACAAACGGAATCATGGTCGTCGCCGGAGGTCTTGGTATATTCCTTGCCGGAGCTAGTATTTTCCGGCGACGCCATCGAAGTTCCGAAATCTCTCTCGCAAGTATCAACCGTGACATGGCGGCTCCCACCACACGTGGCGCTCTCTCCCACACTGAAATCAGTCTTACAGCCACTCATCCCCACGCGCGGCACACACTCCGCCTTTGCGCCGCCGTCGAACGGACCGGCGGCGCCGCTGCACGACCCCACACGCGTAGAGCACCCCATCATGCACGTGACGTCCATCACACGTGTGGACCGATCTTGATTATTATTATGATGATCATTCCTACGAATATTATTGTTGTTGCATGGCACGAGCGCGTCCATGGTCGTGGTCACGGCGGTGGCGCTGCCGGAGGCGCGGTGGTGGTTGAACCATGGGACTAACTCGTTGGCCTTTGCTCCAGCGCCGTCGTCCACGGCGGACTTGGGGTGCGGGTGGCTGGTGGCTTGGTTGACTATTGACTCTAGAGTGCCGCCGGCGCGTGGCTTGTCCCATGCAGGGTACTTGGTAGAAGTGGAGGAGATGGTGGGTTTGTTGGCCACGCGCGGGAGGCCTAATCCATGCATGGCCAAGTGCCCATTTTCCCATGTTAACTCAGCCACTTCATAGTCCAATCTGCAAATAATTATTAAATATATTGTCACAATTTTTATAGTAAAATCTATTTTTTATTTTGTCTTATGAACATAGTCAAGCATATGCAACATAGTAAATTATTCAATGAATCAAAAAATATAATGAGTTTGAAAAATTGAAGACATTTAACCGATTCCCGTCCTGATTTTTACAATTACGTTATAAATTTATAATATTAAGCAAAAAAATCACTAAAAACCGTAAAATTCATTAAAAATATACGAAAAGAGAAGAGTTACATACGAAGGAACATCATGAGGTAAAGAATTCGAAGGAGCACGAACATCGAGCCTAGGCGGGGCAGAATTATCGTCGAGATCCCAGCTTGGTACACACTGATTCATTTTTTGAAAAAAAAATTTAAAAATTATTGCTAAGAAATAAGTTATATGAGTAAAAAAAACACTTATGAAGAATATTTGTTGAGGAAGAAATGATATTGTTTATACTAAGGAAAAAGGGAATACATAATTTTATTATTGGGGTTGAATATATGTGGGTGAGGGGACAAAGGACCCCGCTGCATATTTATGATTCAAAGAGATAAGAGGCATATAACTTATGGTCCATGGATATAAAGTGAACCCCAATTTTCTCATATAAATAATAGGATTTAATTATTTATCATTTTGAAATTAGATTCTGCATAAAAGTAATTCAATCATTAGATTCCATAACAAATGCCAATTTAATACACAATCACAATAATTAACTATTAAAAGGGTATCATTAAATGAAAATACTATAAGTGGTAATTTATTGATTGATAATGTCTACTTGGTTACTAACTCACTAATATATATATATATATATTGATAATCGTTTTTATTTTGTATAATTATATGTCGGGTGTCACTATTGACAATAAGTAACATAATAAAATGTGTAGAACTTGTCACTATCAGTATTAGTGAAGTGCGTAAATTTTGTAACAAAGAAAATTCACACAACTACATAAATTACTAAGTCATTTTACTTCAAGAGAATATGTAACTGACTGATTTAAATAATTGATATCATAACAAGATCAGTTTATAGCGAGAATATATAACTGACTGATTTTACGGTCAATACCATCTTTTGACTCATGGTTAATGAAACTTGCTTATGAATAGGCACTCGATTTATCACTTTTATACTATACGGGCAACTTGGTTCATGAAGTTTAGAAGAGCACAATAACCTCTAGATCAACCATTGCCAAATAATTAAAAATAAGGTTGATTTTTGGTATACTAATAATATTAAGCACTTGATTAAAACATAAATTATACATATGCCACAAACTGTTTACAATGATAGTTAAAATTCATGTGGAAGTTAAATTCAAGAAAATATTATTATAATAGTACGTAAAGTATTTTTGTTTTAAGCATATATCATTGGTACCAACTTTGACGTTATTGATAATAACATAATTTTTTCCATGTGTGAATTTAAGCATAAAAAAAATTAAATAGAAGATATATGAATACATGCAGACAGAGAGCCATACTTTGGCTGATTCACATCCCACGTAAATTGGATTTTCTAATGTGATTTATGATTTTGATATGGATTTAGTGAACTTACATAAATTTTGTTGATATAAAAATCTCGGTTCTAATATCACAAAATTCATTAAAATTTAATTTTATTTATTACAATAAAACAAATAACTTAATTTAATTTATTGTAAAATATCATATTAAGATTCCACCCCAATCAAAATCGCTAATTATTAATATCTCTACATCTTTAATTATATAACGAGTACTAATTTTTAAATAAATAATAATAACAGCATTCAAATTTCAAAATTTACGAAGAAAGCCTTACGAAAGTAATGTTAAATAATTGGAACATATTCTAACCCGTAATAATTGACTAGTAATAATATAATGTTTTACTTATTATCAAGAAAACAGTATACTACACCAAGAGGAATATTTGTAATATATTCAAAAAATAAATTTAAAATAAGAAATGGTGAAAACCAACTCGACTTCTCGTGGTATTTAACGAACTGAAAATATTACTTTTATTTAATCCTTATAATTTGCAAGTCATGCATGACATTTATTTGGTATAATATATATTGTTTTCACATACGAAATATACACGTTTCATTGTGAAACTTTGAACCTATGATAGTTGTGACATAATTGCATAAGAAGCCCTCATGGAATAAAAAAATTGAGAATAAGGACACGTGGTGACAGATTTCACGGGGGACAAAACGGCCGTCAAGTGGTGACCTTGGGGAAGTGAAACTTTGGAACGGAGTAAGTGATGCTAAATTGTGACACGTCGAAAGGGTTACTCAGCTTGAAGGTACCCTAGACACGGATGTGGGTGGCATGCCACATGTCACTTCGACATAAATTACGTTTTTAATACATTAATGTGATTTATACGTTTCCGTTTCTTTAATATAGGGGTGATAATTCGGGTATTTATTAGTTTCGACATTTTGATTGAAATTGATGATTTTTGATGATTTAGACCTTAAATGAAGGAAAATCGAGAGATGGGTTGATCAATTTTGGCTAATTATGACTATTCGTAATTGAATTGCTCTCAATTCTCAACTATTGAAGGGTTACTCAGATAGAACGTAATGTGTCACAGACACAGATATTTTGAGGGAATTCCTTATGTCGCTTTGACGGATAAATTATATTTTGATACATTAATGTGATATGTACGTTATTTTGTTATATCAATATAGTGGTGCTCAATTCAGATACATTACAAGGGTCAAATGTGATAATTTAAGTACTTAAGTTGCCGAAAGAAGTTATGTGTTGGTCACATGAACTTCAATTTTAACTGAAGTTGGAGATTTTTGATAATTTATTCCTAAAATGAAGGAAGATTGACTTATTTTTGGATGTGAATTGAAAAATTTTGATGTCCCTAGTTCTCAATTATTTGGAAAAATGGGATGGTGAAAATCACTCATCTCACCCTAAATATATGATATATATCACATTGAATTTGTTGAACTCGTTACGTTATAGAATCATCCATCTACTATGAATGTGAGGGCATTCCACATGTCACTTGGAGAATGCTACCAAACAACGCTCTGCTAACGCGGATTTGTTTCACTAAGATTAGATATATTGCATAAAATGTAGGATCTTAGTGCATGTTTGGTTGGCAAACGCAGGCTATGTTTGGTTTTATTTTGGTCATGTTTTGGCCCAAATTTCCAATCAATTCTTGTTTGGCTTGAATAATTTTGGTCAACCAAAAGCTCAATTTTTGGCCAAAAAATTGTATTTGATTAAACTATTATCATTATCTATCATGTCACTTCTTTATCTTATACATTCTCCATCGATCACTTCACTATTATTTGCCTATTTCTATTATTCTCTCTCTTTCCATCTCTACTTAACACCTCTAATGTTTATATATATATATATATATATAGTTAAATTTTAATATTATAATATAACTTTCAATCATTAATTTTATCAACAAATCATGATTTGACTGAACAAGTCACTTATGTTCCCTTTAAAACAAAACCCAACAATATCTCACCAAAAAAACATTCAAAAATCAATTCCCAACTTAAGACCAAACACAATCCCATCAACAATGCACGTGTCTCAATAAATTTCTCATCAACAATTCTCACCAAAATACCCAACGAAAACAAAACCAAACATAGCCGCAGTTTTGGAAATGTTGAGGGCTCATACTCCAACCCAAAAGAAAATATTCTAGATTAAACGATTTAAAAAAAAATCAATTATTTGATGTTTTAAAATGTTAGCCACTATCATTTTTAGTTATAATATATATTTTATTTTCCTTTTTTAGGTTATAATTGATGGATTTTGAATGAACCTGCCAAAATATACATTTTATATGTCTAATAATAATAACATATGCACCTCATATTTGTGCTAAAATTAGTAAAGTATCCCAAATAGGCTCATTGTTGAATGTTTTATTCTCCATATTAATAAAATACCACCAAAAGGCTCATTGTTGAAGCACCAATGACTTATGATAACAAGTTTTTATATGACCATAAATTCTAAACTCATTCATTAGTTGCACAACATAGATTTTCAATAATGTCACACTAGCAGGCAATCCGTGCTATGCACGGTAAAATATTAACAAATATAAAATACCATTACATGGATAATGAACATTAATGTTTCTTATCATATATAATTATATTATACAAATTGGTCAAACACGATCTACATGTTATAATAATAGAAAGTGAGTTTGTAAAATGAAAAAAAAGAGCAGAATCAATCATATACTTCTTTTTGGTTTGCAAGTAAATATTTTAGGAATATATTTTTATTCCTAAAATTACAATGTTATGAAATATTTTTATATTTTAATAAACTTAAATTGTGGAGGTTAACAATCATAAGATCAGTGTCACTTCCTTTCTATAAAACATAAAAGAAAAAAGTTCTTCAAAACAAAGAAAACAAATATACTGAAAAGTAATTCAACCAAGAAAATTATAAAAAGAAAATTCTGAACTGATGATCGCATTAAAAATATATTGAAAAGTAATACAGCCAAGAAAATTAAAAAAGAAAATTCTGAACTAATGATGAATTTAAAACTTATAAAGCCATAAGGTATAAATCTCATGTAAAATATACTATAAATTTAAAAGAATTTTCGCAAAAAGGAACATACTTTCGTTGAATGATTATGAAAAAAAAAAGGCGTTAATCCACAATAACATTATATGGGTTGTGTATAGCAAATAGAAAGGAATAAGCCAAAAGATAAATAATAGCACCAATAAATTTGTGAGAAGTACCAACGATATGTAATTGATGTGCTATAAAGATAAAAACAAAATTTGCGTAAATTTTACTTTTAAGTTGAAACAAAGTTATAATAAAAAAAATTAAACTAAAAGAAAATAAAGAACAATTTTCAACACTTCACTTATTCAAAATAAGAACATAAATCTATTCAAAAAGATTAGAATAAAAGTGAGGTAATCCACCAATAAATTTGAATACAAAAATGAAAAACATTATTAGAGAGATGAAAATCTAATCACTTTTTAGAAAAGGAAGAAAAATAAGAAAAACATGGGAACATAGAGAAAAAAACAAAATAAACAAAATAAAATGAATAACGAACAACATTGTCCAAGATAAAATAAGAAAAATATGGGAACATAGAGAAAAAAAACAACATTGTCCAAGAAAGCCAAATGAAAGAGAGTTATTAAGAATAAAAAAATAACTCGAAACTTCTGGATGCGAATAATACTTACTGTCAATCCTTATTTGAATAATTATAAAAATCATAGATTTTTCTCTTTGTAAGTTCCTGATGCAACAACCTTTGAACGCGATTTGAAATTCAAAAATTAAAAAAATGGTTTGAAAGATTGCAAAATTATTTAGCATATATTATAAATAAATCTAGCTAAGGAAAGCTTCAATCTAGCTATAAAAATGGTGTGCATTTAATGATTAAAAAAATTTAAAATTCAACCTATTCCAAAGAAAGATGGCTTGTTTAGGTAATAATAAAATTTACCGTAAATTTTATTTTTAATGTCAAATTTGATTTGGTTATATCTTTGTAATAAAATAATGGCTAAAATTTAGGAGAATAAATATTCATTTAAAAATAAGAAACTTATCATAAATATTATTAATCATAAAGTAGAATGCACTATTTACTCTTCTTTAGCCATATATTATGTCACTTGATTAATCATTTTAAATTATATAGTCAATCAAGTCAACTAATAAATTTTTTGAATAAAAAAAATTCAAAATCACCAGAAAAAAGATAGATAGCAAAGTGGGTCCCACACCGCTTTGCTATAATATATATAATAGATAATAGATAATAGATTATTATGAGTTTAATAATTATTAATTTATTTAAATTATTATTTGTAATACAGTAAATGAATATTTGTAAATTCCATAATGATATGACTTGAACAAAAGATTCATTTCGGTGTCGGAGATTTTGAAGATGAGCTAAGCTAAATAAATGCTTCCCCATCTTAAAAATATGTCAAATTTGACTCTTTTTTTCAAAATTAACCATAAATTTAAGTTATCTCGAGAACACCTTTTTTCCATTCAACAAAAGACAACGATTAACATTACCTTTTAAAATATGTCGTGATTTTAATTTAATTTATGAATACTATCTTTTATCCATGTATGGGTTATCTTTTCTTAAACGCCATTGTAGTTTATGAATTTGTTAAATATTAATTAATTAATAGTAAAAGACGAATATTTTGAGACATCCAAAAGTGAAAAATAGGCCTAATACAGTAGAACTCGATTATTTAATAAACTCTCTTAGATAATATTTTTGGCCGGTCCCAACTCGGGAATAGAGTGCTAAATTAATAATTCGCTAAAATTATAAGATAATACATTTTTGATAATTTCTATAGACTCCATATAGAATATAAATTAATAATTCCTTATATACTACATATTACATGAATGATTTATGAAGATTTCTTGAAAAATGACTCAATTGTTTTTTGTTTTTTGTTGAAATCAATTGTAAGAACTTCTGGTGTTATTTTCTCATTGCTCAATAAGAAATTATTCAATGTGATTGTCGTTTTAATAGCCTCGTTTCGCGAAGGAGGCTCCATGGTAGAACTTTCATCATCATTTTCACCACCTACTTGTTCATCGGAGATTGAAGACTTTTTTCAAATTGGGTACTTCATTTGATATATGTACTTGTATTGTACAATAATTAAGTGGACAATAATTAAGTGGACAATAATTAAGTGACGTTTGTAAATTGAGTATTTTATTATAAATTAATAAAATATTATTAATATATAAATTAATAATTATTAATTTATCGATTAATTAATAACTCTTTTAATTAATAAATTTTGGTGATCTCATGAATATTAATTTATAGAGTTTTTACTGTAGTTATTGCCTTATTGGTATGAAATCAGGGTCTTTACCCCTGTGGGCCAAATTAAATTAGAATAAAGATCCAATTGGTTTGGATTTGAAGGCCCATCATGAACTTCAAAAAGATGATATTGGGCCTAGATTTAAATAGATACGGGCCTTCAAAAACACTATAAATTTGTCCATTCCAAATAACTTGGGCTTGGTCATATTAGTGTTCTGAAAGTTTAAAATATCCTTCAAGTTGGACTTTGAAAAGGTTATATTAAATGATAATTAAATTAGAGAATGGGAAAGTACTACTAGATGACATAATAAAGAACAAATAACAATGCATTTTAAAAATATAGCTTTTAAATTGTTATACTTTAAGTTAATCAAAAATATTCAATTTAATCGTGAATACGTTTATAATCTAATTTTTCTTAACTCAAACATATTAAGTTTATGATAAGTGTTATGAATATAAAATAGCAAAAATTACAATCAATTAATAACTACCACGAAAATAGATAAATACTCATTTACATGCACGAGTCAAATTTAAGAGCTCTAATATTTTGAAATCTCAATCTTATTAATAATAGAGCTAAGTTTGATATACGTTAAATTTCAAATTCAAACACATTCGAAAAATGTCCTAAATTTAATGAAGTGTGATAATTGTTTTGGACAGGGTAAATCGTCAAACCGCCTAACAAGGAAAAACGTTTAGCGAATAATGCGACTTTAAATATAAAAGAATAGAAGTGCTAATTAAACTGGAGACTGTGCTTTCCTCGTTCGCCATTAATTATCTAATTATATATTTATTTTCTCTCTCCATGAACTGATTCAAAAATTCGAGTACACAACAGAGTAGATCAAAATCAACCTTGCTGCTAGACTCTGCAACCGTGCTTTAGCCTATCTCCACCGCCGGAAAATCGATCCGCTTGTTTTTTTCAATTCTCCGGTGGATAGATCAGCGATCGGCGTAGAGATGAGTACCGGAGACCTCCTGCAAATCGAGCCCGTTGAGCTTCAATTCCCATGTAATTTTGATAATTTTTATACTTTTTTTATATGTGCGTTTGTTTTAGGGTTTTGTTGTTATGTGTTTGTTTCGGATTTCTTTTTTGGTTGTTGAATAGTTACTTCTAGAAGATTCTAATTTTGGTGGAGGGTGTTGAATAAATTGTGTTTTTTTGTAGATCTATGCGTTAGATTTTGTTTCTGATTTTGGCTTCGTGTTAATCAATTTTGATAATTTTTTTGTGTTTGTGCAAAAGTTGAATTGAAGAAGCAGATCTCGTGTTCCATGCAATTGAGCAACAAATCCAATAACTATGTTGCGTTCAAGGTATAATTTTGTTTAATTCGTCTATCATTTTGAAGAATTTTTGGGAAATGTGAAAAAGAGAGAAATATGCCTTTGAGAATATCTGATTAAATTACGGCTGTTTTTTTTATTTTTACTTAAATGTTCAGGTGAAGACTACAAATCCAAAGAAGTATTGTGTGAGACCGAATACCGGAGTCGTGCTGCCTCACTCTACTTGTGGTGTTATAGGTATCTCTATTTCTCTGACTCTATATGCTAAACTGTTACGATCCTAATTGCAAGGTATGGGACTTGGATCCCACATCGGAATTATGGGGTTCCCATGTGGGGTTTATATGACTTTGGGCTCTTCCACCTTATCAGCTAGCTTTTGGGGTTGGGTTCTCTCAGGGTCATATCAATTGGTATCAGAGCCATCCACTACCCCTCCCAGTTGCAACCTAATTGCAAGGTATGGGACTTGGATCCCACATCGGAATTATGGGGTTGCGGAGCGTGGTGGATTGTTACGATCCTAATTGCAAGGTATGGGACTTGGATCCCACATCGGAATTATGGGGTTTCCATGTGGGGTTTATATGACTTTGGGCTCTTCCACCTTATCAGCTAGCTTTTGGGGTTGGATTCTCTCAGGGTCATATCATAAACTTACCACTAAACTTTGCATGCATTGTTTTGATTTATTATTCGACGAAGCAAGATCTTTGAAGGCTTGGGAAATGATATAAGCTGTAAATTTTAGTTTATGAGTGCGAACTTGCATAATAGTAATTAGTGAATTCGTATTTGTTTGGTCATTTAGTTACAATGCAAGCTCAAAAGGAAGCTCCACCAGACATGGTATGCAGGGACAAATTTCTCCTCCAATGTGTAGTCGTGAGCCCTGGAATAACAGCAAAGGAAATCACTGCCGAGATGGTATATCATTCTCTAGTTTAATTTGGAATGTTAGTATTTAGTAAAAAAATTAAATTTTTAATGGTGGGCTGTTTACTAGTTCAACAAAGAATCGGGGAATAAAGTTGATGAATACAAATTGAGAGTTGCCTATGTTCCGCCCCCCCAACCACCTTCACCAGTGAGAGAGGGGTCAGAAGAAGGCTCCTCTCCTAGGGCCTCTGTATTGAATAATGGAACTTTGAATCAGACATCTAATTCCAACGCTGTGAGTAATTTATCTCGACTCTGATTGCAATTTGCAACAATATGTGGTTGAGCAGTAAACATATTGTAACTGAAGTCACTAATAATTCATTTTCATCTATGACTGCAGATGTCAAAATTATTTGGTGAGCAACAAGAGGCCACCCCACAGGAGACCACATCAGAGGTTATAATCTAATTCTTTCAGTCCTTATATATTCCATGGTCATCTAATCTGAGTTACTTTTGTAGTTGTGTTTGTTTCTTGTCCCAAGGCCCAACTACTTGGCCATTTTTCCAGTTTTCTTTAGTTACACATTTTTACAGCTTAGGGATCATGTAGAACTTCATCTAGGTGATCTTTTCTTATTCCTCATGAAACTAGAAAAACCCACTAATGTTTAAGGCATGATGTGGAGGTAAGGTGTTCTGTGTGTTGGGTTTTTGATCGTGGATATTGATTAGTTTCCACATAACATTTCAAGGAGAATTTTAAATTTAAGAACTTAAGGATCATCAAGGTCCTAATTAGCGAGGAGTAAGGATATCAAAATTGAATGAAGAATGATTCATATTCTAATAGTATATGAATTTGATATATTTGCACTTTGGTAAATTGTGTCTTATACGTTCTGCTTGGAAATGGCTGTTATTCATGTCATGTTCAATAAGTGGTTGAATTTCTGCCCTGGGGGATTTTCTTCTCCCAGAAAACTAATGGGGTGGTAGAAAAAGTGACTTCATGTTATTGTAGCTGACCAGTCATTTCCTCAATGGTTTAGTTTTACAGAAGATGGAGTCATATAGTGAGTGTTCAAAGGGTTACATTTAATGACTTAGGTCAGCTTATGTAGATGAACTTAGGCAGGTTAAAAGTGATAAAATGTGAATTCTTCATTTGTTACTTTACAATAAAACCAACAAAATGTGTTGTAAACTTGACAAGCGTGATAAATGCAAATTACATATTTTCCTGCATTTAATCAAGGGTCCTATAACTAAGGCGTTAACATAGAAGTTGAAATAAATATAACTATGTAGTGTTATTTGATGATATACTTAAACCGCATATGCAAGTAGAGTTGTATGTTGGATGTCATCTATTGTTCACTTTGGAAGTCTATTACTCATTCATGGAAAGATGGTGTTGGAGAATAGTAAATAAACGAACCTGTAATGCAGTTATTGCGCATTAATTTTTTGGTTTCAATTGTAGGTTAAGACCCTGATTTCTAAACTGACTGAGGAAAAACGTTCTGCTACTCAGCAAATTCATAAGCTTCAGCAAGAACTGGTAATCATCTGCATGTGAACATTTCATGATCCAGTAGATTTTAGGTTCTCGTGCGCAAAATTCATATAATTGCCTTTTTTTTTTCAGGAACTTTTGAGGCGTCAAAATAGGGGCATTCCGGTCATGTATGTACTCATTGTCGGTTTGATTGGCATACTTTTGGGATATATACTAAAGAGAACATAATGATGTTCTCGGGATTTCTGTTTAGATCTCTCAATTCAAGCACTTGCTTGTCGAAATCGTTAGGACATGTGAAGAAAATTTGTCATAATAACTTTTATATTCAGTTTAGATGTTTGTTTCACTGTAGAAAAAAACATGCCTAAATTGGTTTGTTGGTGGTTTTTTTGTAATTGCTGCTCTTGATGCATTCATTGTGTGACTAATTGCTTAAAAACATCCTTATTTTATGTAACTTAAGGGATATATTTTTATTTTTTATGGAGCTTTGTCTTCATTTTTTAATTTCCTATTCCGGGCTTTTCATTTTAGACCTTGTGTTCAATTTCTCATATTGATTTCACATAGTTATATTTTCTTGGTTCGGTTCTTGATTCTCGCAGAATTGGTTTCGATTATGACAAAAGCCCAAACTAGATTATGTAGCAGGTTTTGATTTTTCAACCGTCGAGCCAAACCCGACTCATAATCTTGTATATTGCAACTTTGTAATACGTATAAATCGTGATTTATACGAAATGAGCCGTGTGGTGATGAGTAGTTGATTAGTACTATAGTTGAGAGTTGAGAGTGATGTATAGCTAAAAAACATGTCAACCTAGCTAGGTGTATATAAATGGAAAAAGGTTGTCCTAATAGGCCACCATATTTGACATTAACCTTATTATGTAGTTGTTCATTCAGCACCATTGGTCGTGATCATGGGTTTTCAATTCTTCTTTGTGCCCAATCCCAAGTGGTCTATTTATACTCCACTCATGATGAGTAATATTTGTCTATTGTAATTATTACTACTCATAATAAAGTAAGATTATAAGCCAATTATTTACCATCAGACAAACAACTCCAAACAAGAGGATGTTATGGCCTATACTTTCACGTGGATTTGTCTTTCCAATCTCTCTTTTAAGACATTTGCACATTTTTCAACTCCACATTCATATATTTCCATATTTGGAAAGTTTTGTAAAAATTTACTATTTTATATTTGAGTCTCATGTGTGGAACCAATATATTTGGGAAATTTAAGTTTTCGAGTCACTAAGAATTACTCATTGAACTTAATTGCGATTCCGTTTCTAGAGTCACAATATGTTCTTAATTCGAGAGTTTTGAAGTATAACTCATATTATTTTGGACTCGGCTTGGATATACTCAGGTCATTCACAAGTTAAAAGAGAATTATATTAATTTGTCATGTGATTTTGTAAATTCAAAGAGAATGAACAATAACAAAACAAGTATATTAACATTTGTCATGTGATTAGTAGAGTGCAGTCAAATTAGATATGAACTAGAATTTTCTATTATTATGGTTATCTATTAAATTGTTGATCCATGAAGATAATTCAAACCTGAGATACATTGTAGTTCAAACTTGTGATCTTTCTGATTTAAAGTGTTTGATCTGATGTAAGTTGTGTTATACCAAATTTGTACCATTTGTTGTTTTGTCGTTGAAATTTTATTTTCATGTGCCTGAAATAAATGTTATATTTTTTCAACTTGATTTTTAAATATCAAAATTTGTAAGTGGGATTTTCTACCTTTTTCCTTATTTGTACTCTCAAACTAGTTACATGTTTTAGCCAAATTTGCTAATGGCAACGTATGCTTTGACGTTCAAGACGTGGAAAATCCACTTTCATCCAAAACCAACTACTTAAAAATTGTTAGAAAATAATAAATCTATTAATTTTAGACCATTTAAATGTATTGTCAAGAAAAAATAAAAAAAAAATGTGATGCACTAGTGGAAATAATATAATAGGAAAAAGCAAAGAGAGCCACTAAAATTTGGTGTCATTATAGTGCATGAATATTGGCCTCTGACCTTTGATATGATATTGAAATGATTGAGACTTTGAGATAAGAGAAATAAAGTTTTTAAAGATTGAAAATGAAATAACACCACCATGCATTGCAATTTCCATCTCATTCATGCTATAAGAACATGTGGAAAATAAAAAAAAAGTAACTCATGTAAATTATAATTTATTTTATTGATTATTTATATAATTTGAGACAGAGTGAATAAATATAAAGTTATCGTAAAAAACAGATACTTTACAAAATAATTACTTAATATCGAGATAAGAGAAAAAGACCAATAAGGGGCAATGTTGTGTAGTTATTAAGGGTCCTACCATAAGTGGATTTTTGACAAGAATGAGTGCTTACTTTTTGGTATATAATAAGCTAACAAAGATATATGTGGGAAGGAAAGAATGCGTTGTTTTAAAGCTGTATAAAAAAACCCTAAAATTTCAAACAAATAAAGAAATAAAAACATAAAGAATTTATTGAAGAAAATGTGGTACCCAAAGCATCTATTTAAATAGCTTTACAATTTGAGAGGTAAAAAGGAAAAAAAAAAAAAAGATTTGCTTTTGTTTGGCACAAGCACATCAATGTAACTCACAAGCATTACATACATTACACATTATATCACCCTTTTACTTTTACCTTTTTCTTACTTTTTTTTTTTTCTTAGCCCTCTTTAACTTTTGTGTCTAGTTTTGTTCTTTTTTAAGTAAAACGTTTGGTCATGTGAAACTCGGGCTTTTTATATATAACCCCCGAGGTATTGAGCTTTAGCAAACAACCCCCGATGTTTGAAATCTTGGCAAGTAACCTTTTGGTTAAGTTGACCGTTAGTCAACGGTTAAGTTCATGGGTAAAATTGTAATTTATATATAAAAACAAGGAAAAACAAAAATAAATAAATAAAATTTAATTCACTTTATACAACAATAATTTTTTCAATTTCAAATTTTTATTTTTTTGTCTAAAAATGTAGATATATATTATATTATTCTATCTAAATTACCTTCAAATTTATATATTATAATATTATATTATTCTACCTTCAAATATTATATTATTCTATATAAATTACTTCAACATCAAATATTATATTACCTTCAAATTATTTATCTAAAATTATTTAATTTTACCTTCAAAATTTAAATTACCTTCAAATTTATATATTATAATATTATATTATTCTATTCAAATATTATATTATATATTATATTATTCTATATAAATTACTTCAACATCAAATATTATATCACCTTCAAATTATTTATCTAAATTTATTTAATTTTACCTTCAAAATCTAAATTACCTTCAAATTTATATATTATAATATTATATTATTCTACCTTCAAATATTATATTATATTATTCTATCTAAATTACCTTCAATTTCAAATATTTTATTACCTTCAAATTATTTATCTAAATTTATGTAATTTTACATTCAAATTATTAGATAAAATAATATAATATATATCCTAATTTTTAGATAAATAAATAAGTATTTGAAATTGAAAAAAAAAATTATTGTATAAAGTGAATTAAATTTCATTTATTTATTTGTATTGTTTATTGTTTTTATATGTAAATTACAATTTTGCCCATAAACTTAACCATTGACTAACGGTCAACTTAACCAAAAAGATTATTTGCCAAGATTTCAAACCTCGGGGGGTTATATACAAAAAGCCATGTGAAACTCGTAAAAAAAATTATCTGTAATTAATTGTTATAATTATCTTTAAAATTTAGAAATCTAAGAGACTCTGATATAGTTGTTGCAAATTTTAACCAAAGTTAAATGACACGAAAAGAAGGTGAAACTAATTCAACTCCCTCTAATTCGTGTCAAGCTCTTTAAATCAATATTTTTGATGAACAATGTATTTAACCGCTTCAATAACCCTAAACATTATAACCCTAAAACTATTACAAATATTATATATATATATATATATATATTGATGAACAAGATTGTGGCTTTTAATTGATCATAAAGGAAAGATGAATTTGGGATTTAGTTTTTTTAGTGGCCCATCATACTTGGTCTTGTGATAGTACAATGTAATAATATCTCAAAAAGCTAGCCAAAAAATTATGTATGAAATTATGTGATCATATCATGAATGTTCTTTTGTCATTCAAAATCCAAATCCAAATCCCTAACTTCTAGGGTGAAACTTGTGCATGACAAAAGTGTCCCACTTCAAAATTCCTTAATAAAAAGTTGCATGATCATTAATACTTTCAATGGAAGGTGTCTTTTTTTTCAAGAATTTGCAAGAAAAAATAAGTGTTTTTTTTTTTTTCTTCTTTTTTTTTGTTTCTATATATATTAGATGATTCTCACATTTCTATTATCTTTTCCTCACCCTTTAGAATCTACTTTCATTTATAATTGTGGAAACTTTGGGCCACGTCTAGATAGAACGATTAGAATATTTTCAGCTGAAGGTTGTAATTGGGATCGTGACAATATAACATGTATTAAATATGCACGAGAAAGTATTGAACATATATTGTTTTGATTTTATTTTTTCAATTTTTTGTATGGTTTTTATTTGATGTGGAATAAGATTTCTAACTAGATCAATATATAATCTTGAGGAGCTCCTTGTTGTCATTCATTTTGAGATACTAATTTTAACATTATGCCTACAATCATATAGTTGTAAGCATGTGTGTAGAAGGGTAAGTAACATAGGGTTCTCAACTTAGAACAAAACCCTAAATTTGGAAAAATTAATCCAAACACATAAGTAATTTTTCAATATATT